>PPMB02000001.1:1100000-1494871 GCA_003707885.2 Komagataea salicaria
TCTAGACTGTTCTCGAACTTGGATTTCTAAAAAAAATGTGTCAATCAAAACTAAAACTGACACAAAAAGGTGTAATTGACCAAAAATAACCATCAATGGTGTGATCAAAAGACCATTTCCAGAATTTTCGAAGGGTGTGAAGCTTCGACCAAGTTATGAATATATAAGGGATAGTTTATGTCGACAGAAGGTGGGTGTTTAGTTTCAATCACCAAGAACAAATACAACAGAGAGAAATAAGCAAAAGTTTTACAACAAGCGATTCCAATACTACCAAGAGATGTCCTTCAACGTTTTTAACTCACCATTTTTTGACTTCTTTGATTCAATCAATGAAGAAGTTTCGAATTTTAACAGATTGTTAGCCTCCAATGGATTTGATACTCGCCAAAATAACAAGACTCTTGTTAAGAGTGACAAAGACTCAAACAACGTCTCGAAAAGAAAAAATACTGGTGATTTGACATTAACAAACTTCCTCAATACACCATTCTTTAGTTCAACATCGTCATTTGATGTCATACCTCCAGTTGATATCTTGGACAATGATGGTAATTATGAGTTACATATCAGTATTCCTGGTGTTGAGAAGGAAAACATCAATCTAGATTTTGATGCGGAGAGAAACGAAGTCAAAGTCAGTGGTGAAATTCCAGGTCATACTGTTGAGAAGACTGAAAATAATTTGAAGGTCAATGAGCGTTCTTACGGTAAGTTTGAACGTTCGTTTACTTTGCCTTCCTCTCCAAAACTTGATCAAAACAATATCAAAGCAACTTTCAAGAATGGTGTTCTAGTTTTAGTCATTCCAAAACTCGAAAAGGAACCTTTGACTACAAAGAGAATTGAAATTTCGTCAGAGCCTGATTCTGAAAACAAAGAAAAGGCCAATTTGTAAACGGCAAAGGTATAATCGCTGGATTTGATTATGCCTGCATATGGATATATACTCAGAGTGAAATTTTATGAATATATGGATGATAAATGAGAATTTTCAGTGTAGTTTAGTTGAATCATAATTCAAATCATTTAAAGATAGTCGTACCACCTATCCTTTATGACGAGGAAACAAGTGAAAATAATCATAGATCATATCAATTAGGAACCTGTGACTAGGTTATGTGTCAAACCATGGTGTTAAGGTGTGTGTGACTGTTTTTACCGGCTCTCATAACAACCGAGGGCAAGCTTCATATTTGGGTGACCAGTCACGTGATATTTTCGTTGCAATTTTTCAGAATGCAAACTAAGGCCAAAAAATTTCAATATTCATTGAACTCAGTGTAAATTATAACATACTCCCCAAGGAATAGTCTGCCATCAAAGCTTAAAAGTGATTATTCTAGAAACAAAATGAAATACTTAGCTGCTTACTTATTGTTAGTCCAGGGTGGTGTTGCCCAACCAACAGCTGCTGATATCACCAAAACTTTATCTGTTGTTGGTGTTGAAGCAGATGAATCAAGAATCGCTGAATTACTAGCTTCCTTGGAAGGTAAAACTTTGGAAGAAGTTATTGCTGCTGGTAACGAAAAGTTAGCTTCAGTTCCAACTGGTGGTGCTGCTGCTCCAGCTGCTGGTGCTTCCGGTGCCGCTGCCTCTGAAGAAGCTGCTGAAGAGAAAGAAGAAGAAGCTAAAGAAGAATCCGATGATGACATGGGTTTCGGTTTATTCGATTAAAAAGTTTGTTATTGAAACGTGCTATACTACTATCAACGATATAGATCATTAGTTGAATCAATTGAATAAAAAAAAAAACTCACAAATCGTTAAGGTATCTGAAATGTAATCAAGAGTACTTTTCTGTAAACATGTGTATTGAACCTAGCAAAAATGTTAATTTTAAAGTGCTTTCAAGTATTGGGATCTCTTTGTTGCAAGCCTTGAAGTTTAGCTAAAATAATCTTCAGCTTTGCAATTTCATCGTAGATGGAGTTTTTGGAACTAGGAATGTTTTCTTTGATTGTCAAACGATCTCCTATTTTAACTTCCACTAGTTCACGATAAGTCTTCAGAGTTTTTGCTTTCTTTTGCAGCTTTTCAATACGTAGTACCTTTTCTGTAACGTCATCTCTGAGTAAATTGTATTCAATGAATGGTTCGTTAACATCGATATCTTCTTTGATATTGATATCAAACTTCGGTAGTAAATCGACTTGTTCAAGAACCTCTTTGAGTGAATAAACATTCATATCATTTTTCAAGTGAACGGGCAAGTCTAGTGATTTGATTCTGTTGATGAGCTTTTCTTGCTGGCTATATTCTTCATCCCATAATGTTACTATTTGCTCACAGAGTTGATTTATTGACTGCTGAGAGAAGCAGGTACGACGGTGCTTGGACAACTTTTGATTGACTATCTTATCGGTCAGCAAAGACACCTTTTGATTTGACTAATTGCGTACTTACCAGACTGGAACACTTTTTCTATGATCGAAAGAGTTATCTCTTTCTTTGAATCATTCTGATACTTGATTAGAAGGTTGTGAACTTTTTTATTTATTTTATATGGTTCACTTGCTATTTCGGTTTGACTCTTGACAAATTTCTGTAATTGCTGATAGTTCTTTTTCATTATCAACTTACAACAATTGGCATTATATAGTCAGCGTAAGTATCGTTTATTGCAATATACTCTCTTTGTTTACCTTTCATTGTTTTGATATTTCTTGAGTGGGCCACTCCTTCTCTACCACTACTAAATTCTTGAACGACTAGAAAGTAATTGATCATGGAAGTTGAAAGGCTCAACATGATCAATGACACTGGTTTGCAGTATTGCTGTCCATGAAAGGGTTATGCTGATAATTATCTTTTACGCTTAGGATACTATTTTGAGTAGCAAATGACATTGTGAAAAAAGAAAGATAGGATCAAGCATATGATATATTATGATACTTGGAAAAAAAACTGAAGATGAGATGGTATTATTGTGGTGTACATACAGCTAATGGATCCTCTTCCCAACAAACCTCCAAACTGAAACCAAGAATTCAGGAAACCATTAGGGTTTAATAAATAGAAATAATTGTCTACAACTATTTACTTCCAGTTTTTGTCCATTCAATTTGTCATGCCTTTCTTGCAAACTCCCAACATTCGTTAAACTGTAGAAACGTACCCATTGCACATAGAAGTACCATCAACTACATGAAAAATATAATAGTTCTAGCTGGAGATATTGATAAAGATTCGAGTAAAATAAATCAAGAGTTTCAAAAAGATCTCGGATATTGAAAAGACTTGATTCTCCAATTGACCCTTCTAAGATCCTCACTCGGTAATCTACTAAAATACACAACCTTCCTTCTTTCAGGACATTCAAATGGTTTCATCACCTCGATTTCTTCACCAATACTCATCAATGATAATTATAATATAAATATAAATATAAATATAGTATAATATAGTATAAATATACCAAAAAAAAACAACAGTTGAGATCAGTCCGATATGGTAACCTCATTCATGTTCAAACACATTACTAGAATTTACACTTCTGTAGGTATCACAACTCATTCTCAAAGGTGATAAGGAGAATCACAAAAAAGGGTCCTAATGAATTGTAAATCTGTATTAGTACAAAACTGCATTATGATGAAAGCTGTTTTGTAAAAATGGCAGTGGTGCGTAAAATAATGAAGAGTCATATGTGTGTTGAAAGATCGGGGAATGAGACTCATTTCACCTTAGAGATATCAAAAATGCCACTAAGGTACTGCAAAACCCCACCAAAATCTACTCAAATACACCACTAACAATAGTTTGCATGATACTGTATTAAACATACAGAAAAGCCCCTATTATTTTATGCATGGGAATGTTGTAAGTGTATTGATAGGCGAATTCCAAAGCTGAATGCAGTGTTATACACATGAATAGAAGACGTGGGTATCTAAAAAACTCACGGCTTTATTAGCTTGAATGAGCTGTTTGGGAACGGATGTGTAATGGCACATGTGAACGTAAAATTGTTTGATAAGAAATATGTAAACAACGGTGGTTACCTTATACAGACAAAAAGCATATTTTCAGAAGTGATGCTCGAACCTTTGCATGATATGGGACCTCAGCTATCAACGCTGAAATCTATACAGATGAAAAATTGGTATACCCATACTAATTATCATGTCAATTTTTGAGCGGTTTGTAACTCGATTTGTGAGTATAATGCTGCCTCTAATAGCTACTGCTGTGCTTGATCGCTAGAAAACCCCAAGCCATTGCCAAAAACCGTACAGGCAAAATATTTACATTTTCAAATACAGCGATCAATACTGTAAACTTTATAAGAATACGTGATGTTGGAATGATGAATATGATGATTAGATATTATTTGTAAAAGTGGGGCTTGTCTTTGGTGCAAAATGTCAAGAACATTCTGGTACTGAGAACTTAAAACTCTTCAAGAATCAAACCAGCATCTTTGTTGTTTTGTCATCCACTTGAAGCTCCTTTATAACATGTAAAATGCGAATCAAGGTTTAAATTTTCTATCCCCGATGGCATAACTTTGTTTTCCACTGAACCTTGGCATGGTTTAGTTTAATACGGTACTGCTTTTTTACAGTTATGTAAGGCTATGCCTCTCAGTATCAAAAATTAACTTTGTATTATCAGAACATAGACTTTTGGATAATAAATTACAATCCCTATTGTTTCCTACTTGGGACTACATTTGGTGTCCTTAGAGAACAAGACCTACTTCTTGCCCTCACCTGATCGGTTTTAACTTAACGGCTGTTAGGGATAGAGTTCGTTTTACGAATAACAAAAGAAACTTTTACATCTGTCTCAAAATCGTCTTCAACAGCAGCCAAAGAACAACTGTGCTGGTAATAAGATAATATTTTAAGCTAAGAAAGGCACCACTTCTTCCGAACTGAGTCGTTTTTTTTTATGTTTAACTTGTTCGTAAATGACTAATTTGAAGAAAGACTTGACGAGCAATATAGCGGTTTCCAAATCAGGAGAAAAGCCACAATACCAAAAAAAGAAAAATGAAATCAACAAAGCATGAGTGATTGTGGTAGTAGGGAGTTATCATGGGTTTCCTCTTCAGGTTTCCAAGTTATGTGAGTATCAAAAAACTTGGAGTTTATGTAAGTTTCACCTGCATCATACTGCACTTTACAGAAATATTTAGATTTTGAGATTCAAACTGACCTGATCCCAAATTTTAATTGTAAAATTGAGGAGTTTTAACTTCAGGATTTGATGCGCGGGAATCCACTTAAGGTAGATTGCACATATTTCAATGCGGTATTGTAGCTTTCTGCGTCAGGATTAGACATAATTTTCACTGAAAACCCTATAATGATCAACAAACTCCCTGCAAGTTGAGCTACTTTAACCTTTCTTAGTAACCTTAGGTGAGGGGCACTTTTCCTAAGCTCTGATCACCTCAAACTATACATATTTTACTGCAGCTGAGGGAGAGCGTATTGCTTACCTTTTTCTCGACTTTGAATTTGTCTCTAATGTTACTACTCCGTCGTTTTTTTAGTCTCCGAGAAGCGGAACGCGTCATTTTATTCTATTTTTTGGTAAGATAAAAAAAAAAACAATTTCCACTGAAGTTAACTGATGCTAGCTTCAAATTCCACTCCATAACAATGCGAGTATATGTATGTTCTTACATCCCAACTCCACCATAATTCTTACTTTTTCCTCCTTTGATCACAAAGAAACTGTACGGCATCCCGTCCTCATGCTAATCTTCAAGCGAATATCTACAGTGGACCAAATACCAAGAGTTTCGCTTGTCAAACCTGAAGAAAAAACAGCTTCTGTAAACAATGTTTATAGTATTTATATATCAACAATTTTACAGGAATTACAGTACGATTTTTTTTTTTCGATAGATTTCTTATGATTTTGGGTCTTCATTCGTTCCATCCACACCCAGAGTAGACTATTTATCGTACACACGCTATTGGTTGTATTTTGCCAGCACATTTGCCACATCCTTTCAAGTTTCACAAGCGCCCAAGATTCTGTCCACATTATTAGCTAGCCCATCGTCGTCGTCGTTAGACATGGCAGCCCAGATCACAGAGAACGAGCCGCCGCCGCCGTTGCCCCTTCAAGATACTGGAAAGAAAATTGAATACAAGAATCTCATCAAGGAAAAGGTACTGAAGCCTTCAAAGCAAGATGAGTATGCAGAAACGAGAGGCCACCACTCACATCTAGTCATCAGAGACTCGCATTATCTAATTAAAATGCCCACGTCATTCATAACTTGCTCATCCTGCCATCGTGGAAGAGTGTTGAAGATAGCTACCATCCAAGAGTCCACTACTGATCAAATTTTACATGAGATATATTCAAGTATAATGAAAAATCCCTGTTCCAAAAGGAAGCAGACCTCTCGAGAAACACAAGAGGAGTTTAACAAGAATTACCTGGTATCAAGAAAAAGGCAACGTTACTCTTCTGAATCTGGTTTTAGTAATTCTGTTAGTACAGTTCCAACCAGCAGTTCCACGAATAACAATCTTTCCGATCAAAACTATTCTCCTTTACAGCCAAATTCTTACTTTTCATCAATCCCTCCCTTGAATCAACATTCTGGAATCAGTTCTGATGTAACCGCTGTTCAAAATCCGCATCCGCAACTTCATCTAAACGCTTTGCCATTGATACAAGGCGGTCCGGTGAATCTTTTACATCAAAAGCCTCAGTTGATGCAGGCAACTGGGATATCTCAGTACAACCCATCTGTTCCTCTAAACAACGGAAACACTACTCTTTCAAATCAAGGACAGCAAAATTTTACAGAGACCAATAGTGCCCTCAACAGTGTTAAAGGAATTCCAACTTTCGAAGAATTCTTCAACGATTTTGAGGATGGACAAGAGATTCCATCTTTCAGCGAGAAGGTGGACATCAAATCTATTGGAAGTAACACCAAAGTTTCCTCTTTTACACTGAAATCCGTTCTTGATGGTACTACGCTATTTCCAGCCTCTTTAGATTTACTGACTTCTTTGGGAATCGAAAAACATATTAGTGAGAACTTTTTCAATATTGACACTCTAATCATCCCATTACCTAGCTATCCAGCAACAATGTTCATGAAGGATTTCAACAAAAATCACTTTCTGTCTGATGAGGCTCTCACCAGTACAATTAACAAAAGAATATCTGATTTCGTTGCACAACCAACTATTAATCTAAACAACCTCAAAGTTGCTATAATTTTCAACTATTACCAGGAAGGTATTCCTGACAGACCACATGAGAACCAAACTCACAAATACGTTGGTAATGTTTATTTGATAAACAGACTCAACGTTCTCCAGGACTCAAGTTTAACGTACACAATTTCAAGATATACTTTTAATCACAACTACACCTGGGTTGATCCAAAAGAGGAGTGGTCTAAAATTGATGGTTTCAATGATTTGATCATAAAACCACTTCAAAATGAAGTTTATCTAAAATACCAGCAAGACCTCTTAGGGAATCATATTCATCCCAGTGTCCTTGAGAGGAGCTCAAATGTCAATCTAATACCTTTCACTGTGGATAAAAATTTTGTTGTGACTTCCTCATCGTCATTGTACGTGGTGAATTACATCACACTGAAAATTCTAAGAGTCTTAACTGGTACTGGTGATGGAATGCAGTTAATAAACTACCTGATGTCTGTTAAAGTGAATGCCAGACATAATTTACATTTACTTAAAATTCTCTTGGAAAAGCTGAGAAAAAATTAAGGCTAAAGAATCACTTCGTCATTGTGGCATGTATATATTAGATGGTGAGTGTGAATGATTTATTGAAAGGAGAATGAAAGGTAAATTGTGTGATGATTTCTCGCACTGAAAAAAAAAAATGACTTTTGATGAGTTTATTATGTTGATTGTTCTTGATTTTGTGATTTCTGTTTTATTGTCGAGTGGGTTCCTTGTTTATTTATGTAATATGTATGTCTTTTGGTTTTGAGTTTCAGCTTTTGCACCAACAACAACAACTGCCGGTTCGGTTTACAATTGAAAGCGAAAGCTACCTAGAATTTATAGACATTAGTTCTTTTGTTACCAGTAGAGGCACCAGGAAGTATGTAAAAATCCTATCTGTTGCACATGGTCAACAGTCACTAAATTCTTATCATATGATCTTGTGTACGATTATGCCCCTCCTTGATATGAAATTATATTGAAGTCCAAGCAGGAAAACTACATCTCACAGATAAAATTACTATATATTTCCTCAGATATAAAAAGAAAGAAGCTTCCAAAACAACAAACAATACCAAGCAAATCACCGTGATGATTTGTTAAACCACTTTTTAATCAAGTAGCTTATAATTTGTCATAGTATTCTTCGTAACCTGGAACGTTTTCTTTCAAACCGTGACGTTTTCTAGCTGCAATAACAATTTCACCAGCTTTAGAAGTTGGGTCCAATGGATCGGTGTTCAAGGTAGCCCAGTGGTCGAAAACCATCTGTGGGAAAGCTTGACCACCAGTAGCTTGACGCAATTCACCAGTGAAACCGAAAGATTCGTTAACTGGCAAGTAAGCCTTGACAGTGAACAATGGAGTACCTGGTCTTTGTTCTTCGGAAACAACTTGACCTCTCTTTTTGTTTAAGACGGAGTAGATACCACCAACAGCACTTTCTGGACATTGAATTTCCACTAAGAAAACTGGTTCTTGAATTCTTGGAGTGGCCAACAAAATGGAAGCATAAGTAACTCTTCTCATTGTTGGCAAGATCTGACCAGCACCTCTGTGAATAGAATCAGCATGTAAGGTGACATCTAAGATGTTGAATCTGATAGATCTTAAGTTTTCTTCCAAGATTGGACCAGCAGCTGAAGCCCAAGCGAAACCAGAAACAACAGAGTCTTTGATTTCAGCCAAGTATTGGACGGCTTTGGTTTGGTCAACAACAACGTTTGGACCATTACCTTCTGGACCGAAACACCAGATCTTTCTGGCATCGGTAACATCCCAACCAAATTCATCAGCCAAAATTCTGGCACGAGCTTTGAAATCATCCTTTGGAGAAACTTTACCGGATTCAATAGCTAAGGAAACTTCCTCATCTAATGGTTCAGCCTTCAAGTAGATACGGTTATGTTTGTTTGGAGATTTAGACAAAGCAACCATAGAAGATTCAGCTTCAACTGTTTCTCTGTAAGCAACGACAGGTGGGGAAATTTTCAATGGAATACCAGCATGATCGTTTTCCAAATCTTGTAGACAAATTTCCAAATGCAATTCACCAGTACCAGCAACAATATGTTCACCAGTTTCAGCGATGTAGGTCAAAACACATGGATCTGATTTGGATAAACGTTTCAAACCTTCAACCAATTTTGGTAAATCAGAAGCGTTCTTAACTTCAACAGCAACTTGAACAACAGGAGAGACAGAAAATTTCATGACTTTCAAGTTGTGAGCAGTGTCATCAGTGGTGATGGTACCAGATTTCAATAAGAATTGATCGATACCAACTAAACCAACAATGTTACCAGCTGGACAGTCATCAATTGGTTCAACGAATCTACCCATCATTAAAACAACTCTTTGAATAGCTTTAACGAATAAGTCATCTTTTTTACCTGGAACATAGTTTGGACCTTGAATTCTAACCTTTTGACCTGATTTGACGGTACCAGCGAAAACACGTCCGAAAGCGTAGAAACGACCTTTATCAGAGGTTGGAACCATCTTGGAGACGTATAACATTAAGTCAGCTTTTGGATCACAGTTTTTGATACCAATACAAGCCTTGTCATCAACTGGACCTTCATACAAAGTATCAGCTCTGTAGTTTTGAGCAGTGACTGGAGATGGTAAGTGGATAACAATCATTTCCAATAAGGCATCAGCAGCTGGCAAGAATTTTTTCATGACGGCTTTCAACAAAGCTTTACCTTCAAGTTCTTTTTCTTCACCTTTCAATTGAATTTCTAGTTTTTCTAATAAAGTTGGAATTTCATCTTTCTTGAAGTTCATGATTGAAGAAAACAATCTGAAGATTGGATCTAAAACGAACATGTTGAAAGCTCTCTCTAATGATTTTCCATCAGCGTCCTTATCTTTGTTAGTCCATTTTTTGGTTTTTGGGTTGAAGTAAGAGTCACCCCACAAACGTTCCATCATTTTTTCTCTGTCAACACCAAATTTCTTGGAGTATCTAGTAGCAAATTGACGAACAGTGAAAGCCCAACCATGTAAACCAGAACCGAAAGCAACAGTACCACGTTCTGGGTAGACTTGAACATCACCTAAAACTGGATCAACGTAAGTAGAGATAATAACGTTGACGGATTCAACGGTTCTGGAGAATGATTGATATAGATCCTCTTTGGTGACTTGCAATTCTAATAAAGCTCTGTCGACTTTGTTGATGACAACAACTGGTTTAATACGTTCACCTAAAGCTTGACGCAAAACAGTCTCAGTTTGAACACAAACACCTTCAACACAGTCAACGACGACTAAAGCACCATCGGTAACACGCAAAGCAGCTGTGACTTCAGAAGAGAAATCAACGTGACCTGGTGAATCAATCAAGTTAATCAAGAAAGAGTTACCATCTGTTTTTTGTTTGATTTCTTTAACATCGTCATCATCACATTCAGAGTATAAAGAGATGGCAGTAGATTTGATGGTAATACCTCTTTCTTGTTCATCCTTTCTGGTATCAGTGAAACGAGCTTCACCTGCCTTAGCAGCAGAGATAATACCAGCTCTTTGAACTAAGGAATCGGTCAAGGTAGATTTACCGTGATCGACATGGGCAATAACGGACATGTTACGGACGTTAGTGACCTTGTCCATTAAGGCTCTCATTTGCTATGCGATAGTTAGTAACTATTATTCGTATTCTATATCTTATCCTCTCATCGCACATTGGTATTCATCTAGGCACTGCTGACTAAGCTACAAACAACTTTCTTCCAACTTTTAGTAGTTGCTGGATGAACCAGTTACTCTAAAACTGTACAAATCGATGCAACTGCATCAGCGCTTAGGCCAAAATGAAAACATAGCGTATTACAGAAGCTAGGGGAAACAAACATACATCAACTGTGAAGTTCACTAGATACAAAGTTAGTAAGGCGAACTCCACTTGCAATTCAAAAATCCAAATAATCTAGTTTTAATGCCCCATTCCTCCATCAATTGACCCTTTGTAATTAACCAACTAAAGCCATAAATAATGAAGAACGTAGAGCTCAAAACTGACTTTGGATTATTGGCAAAGTGCAGTTACTTACCCATCTTGTATGATTTTCTTTTATTGAATTCTTAAAAGATGGAATCTTTTAGCGAAGAAAAGTTTTCAGAAGGAGAGTTTTTTAGAGGAAAATTTTTTTCATTATCACAAAAATTTTTGAATTGGAGAGACGCTTGTGTGCGTGGCCCAAACAGTGGTCTGTAGTCCGGGTAAATGGTATTTTGGTTGAGACACTCAATATTTCCCTACTGAATGATCTTTGAATGGCGGTGATGCGAAGGCGATAATAGGCTTGTACCAAGGTTAGTTGAAGGTGGTTGAACGTTTATTGGGGTTATATCATACATGTTATATCTTCTAGGTTTCAGTTGAAAGTCGACTCACCTAGAAGTGATGCAGCATTTTTAGCATCAAATTCATCCTCTTCTTGGTTCTCTTGTAGAGTAGGTTCAGTTGTTGAAGGTTCTTTCGATTCTTCATTGAACTCAATTGGGGTATCAAGGTTCAGTAGTTTATCACTGTAATGTGATTTGGTACGATCGCCGTTCCAGTCATCACCGTTTGGACCTTGACTGGATGTACCCTGGGGTTTTTTGAGAGGGTGATTTTCCCTTCCTAAACGAGCAAGACCACCGTTAGGATCAACAGATCTGACATCCAACCTTACGCGCTCCAGAACATTTAGTTTCCGTCTTTCATATTCAATGTTTTTCAACACGTACAGTTTGAGTATATCCAAAATTTGGAAGTCAAATTGTTTCAAGTATTCCTCCTTTTCGAGCAGCATTTCTTTGGTGATTCTCTTGATTTTCAAACTCAACTTATCCTCAAAATCACTAGCTTCTTGCAAAGACCGGATAGCCTCATCCACTTTTATTGGATTTATATCCCTTTTATTTCTCAACTTACGTGCCTGTTCATGCTTAACCTTGGTGTTTCCTTGAGCTTGAACTAGTTCTCTCATCAAAAGATGTCTATTGGTTAGTGCTTCTTTGATGACATAACCATCATTTGATATATTGCGTAACCCATCACCTAGTGTAGCTAAATCCAAGCTTGCAGTAACTGAATCTAGGTCACCAATCAAGTTTATTGTTTTACCCATCTTATTCCACATATTTACCATTCCAGCATGTGCCACCTCCAGTTTGCTTAGTCCCGCCATTTGAGCACCGAACTCATTTTCCTTGATCCCCAATGCTTTTTTCAACTTAGTCAACTTCTCTAATTTCTCAACAATTGCTTTGGTGTTAACGTAGATAGATTTAATCAACGGTCTAAATTCGGCCAATTCAAGTGCCTCATCATAGGGTGGCTGTAACTGTTTCAATGTCTTTCTCTTTAGTCCAGAAGCAGGAAGTTTGGACTTGTTGATCGGTGAGTAAGTATTGAAATCACTGTCTATGAAGTAAGGAAACTCCTCACTTCTCAAAAGAATTGGATTGGAAATGACCTTGTGGAACCAAATATTGAAGTTATGAATCACCGTCTTATAATCTTCCTCATTGGATATACCATAACTAGTATGGCTCAGAGGAAGTGAAGGAACGAAGCACTCCGGATTTGCACCATTCAGAAAGCTAAAGAAATTCTCAAACTCCAAATAAGACTTTTTCAAACTCTTATACGTCTTCTTTCTGAAATGCGGTAAATTTGTTTGAAGATCGAATATTATACCTGGGTTTTCCTTCTTATTTGTTAGGGAGCCAAATCTTTCCAAGCCATGTACTTTAACAAGCATTTTGTATTGAGTCTTTACATCAAAACGTTCTGGTATCAACTTCTGCAAGTTATTAACCTCATTTTCCAGCTGGCGATCAGTAGAGGTATTTGTTGATGACAAAGCTGTAGGTTCTTCTGTCACACTACTTCTCTGGCTTTCAAGGTTCTGATCTTGCTCTACTGGTTCATCTTTTGATTGATTTACCGAGTTCAGAGGTGGTTGTGCAAACGGGTTGTTATCAAATTCATCCTCTGGATCATATGGGATCACTGATGACATTCTGCAATACAATTCCCAGTTTGGATGTAGAAGTTTGCTTTCGAGCTAAAATTACCAAAGGTATGTAGTGTCACGTTTAGTCCAAAGTAGCAAAGACGCTCAATGCACTCAGTAAGCGAAGAAGATGGGGCTATTGCAATCAGTAGTTAGAATTAAGTACTGTACATGGCTTAAAATCCCATGTTTATTATTTCCGATATATTGTGGAATAACAAATGCCAGAAAGTGTTACCCTGTTCATGAAAAAGTCACTGGAACTGTAGATCTGGGATCAGATAATGAAAGACATATAGGAACAATAGAAGATGGTAGGGGTAGAGGAGTGAGATCAATTTGAGATAACTTCTAAGATGGCACGGCGGATCATCCTTGAACCCAAATATTCCAACGATGTTGCACTTCGAGGGATTATATTTGATATGGATGGGACATTGTGTCTTCCACAAACATGGATGTTTACAGAAATGAGATTGGCTATCAATTTGACTAATGTTAATGTTGATATCCTGGATTTTATCTCTAAGATGACAACTGAGGATCAAATGAAAGCAAGAGAAGCAATAGCCAATGTTGAAAGAAGAGCGATGATAGAGATGAAGCCGCAACCAGGTCTTGTAGAACTTGTGCAATTTTTAGTCGATAAGAAGTTGAAGAAGGGTATATGTACAAGAAATTTGATTGTTCCGGTCAAACATCTGTTAGAAAACTTCTTACCAGGTGTCGAATTTGACAGTATAGTAACACGCGATTTTGAGCCACCGAAGCCAAGTCCGAAACCTTTACAGTATATTGCCAATAGCTGGGGTTTGGAAACTAAAAATTTGATAATGGTGGGTGACTCAATGGATGATATGATGAGTGGAGCCAGGGCTGGATGTGCTACAGTTTTGATTAAAACACATGCCAACGAAAGTATAAGGAATAGAGAAGAGATAGACTATCTTGTTGACTCGTTGCACGATTTAATCCCATTGATACAAAACGGATTCATTACCAAGAATGACCAGAAAATTGTAAGATAGAATAGAACCCTATGATATATGTTATAGAATCAAAAATTCATTGATAACTCAATAAATAGTGTAGGAAACAAGATGATAGCACCAACTCTGGATCAATCAAATTCTCGTTTATGAATAACATGATATTTGCCTCCTCGACCTTCATGAACCCAATTCGTTGACTTGCATAGTTTTCCTTTTGAACGCATGTTTTCTCTAAATACCCTGATGGATTCCATATGTATTGGAAGTCGGAGTTTTTCTGGATCTTAAAAGAGGTTTTGAATTTATGAATGTACTTTACATGTACCCTGCTCAATCTCTGCTCTTCTGGTACTGGTAGTGTTGGAAAAGGAGTGAATTCAACGGGCTCACATAACTGAGACCGTTTTATGTTTGAATTGTCACGGAGCGATGATTCTATGTAAGGAGAGCTGTGTATCAAGTTATCAAAAGAAACAGCCGACTGAGTTATTACTGATGAATTTATACCAGAAAGTTCTTCAGCGGAGGCCATCTGTGTACTAGTCATTTCATCGGTATGTCTCAAGCGTCTCAGCTTGTTAGGAAAGTATATATCTTTTTTGAAAATACTCCATTTGGAGTTGATATGAATCAATGCAACACCTTCGTTATCTTTTACTATCATTCCGTGATGAAATTGATCCATATCAAACATTCTCCAGTCATTGGATCTCAACGTGTATTTCATGTTGACGAATTTGTATCTCATGCGTCCATTTTCATCATAGACAGCAAACACCCGCAGACTGTTAGTCACCTCTTGGGGAGTTAGCGATGGATCTCTTGTAGACTCGTCTGTTTGTGGATCAACTTTGATTATCTGAAATTTTCTGGCTGTTCTGAAGTTGAGTGGATAATACACTCTCTTTGCTTCTGTTACCGCTAAGTTCTGGTGATAAGAGTCTTCATAGAGAATGTAGAATACCAAAGATGAAAAGCTTATACACCAAAGATTTGTATAAAGAACACTCAATTGCTCCATAACTCAATGTTGTTTCCTAGCATATACGATAGCCGAATTGTACTTCTTAAATTTGTGGTTGATATTATCACCAAAAACTTTTTGTGTCAAAACTATGTTTCACTTCTTTGATATGACAGGTCTAACAGATTCATCCCATTTGACCTGAAGAGACGTATGGTTAATATTCATCCGTGAGGCTGTCTCCATGAATTTCTGGGCAGAATTCCTGGTTTTGAATGTGACAGAGATAGCATTATCTTTCACAGCTAAACTATCAATGTTAGTTTTATCTATGCTTTTGATATTCCTTTGAAAGTCTTCATCATTTGGATCCTGTTGATCGGCTTTTACTAATACTGTTCTCGTTCTCAGATCTAACTTTCTGGATGTTAATGGTTTGGTGTAGGGTACAGTATTACCAATACTTTTGTACCCTCCTCTTCCCCTGGGGAGTTTTCCTCTTCCACGCACAATCGCTTTAGCAGGAAAGGACGTGGTACTCCCTTGCAGTTTTCTTCTGTCTTGTGCAATTTGCATTGGAGTCACACCATTTGTATACATCATGGCTTCTATTTCCTGATACTTTGGTTTGATTTCATCCTCCATCTCAGGTGACTCTCGCAACTGTTCCTCTAAGACACCTAATTGTTGTTCAAACTTCGCCAACATCTTTTCTTTTAGTTCTATCATTTGTTTCAACTTCTCTCTATATTCTGATTTTTCTTCCTGTTTCATCTCCCACTTTCTTTGTCTTTCTTCCTGTTCTGACTTGAACTTTTCGATGTTCAGTGATGAGACAGTGGATCCATCCTTATCATAATTCACGTCTGGGTTCAAACTCTTGAAGGAAAGTTGGGTAGGCCTGTTTCCAAATATCGGCTCTGGTGATACCCATGCCTTACTAGCAGACTGGTCACCCTCAAACTCTATCTCAGCATTGCTCACTTCTTTGAACAACACAACGTTTGAAATATCGCCATACTTTTGAAAGTGCTTTCGAAGTGAAGGTTCATCCAATTTATCTTCTGGAATGTTCGAAACAGTCAATTTGTTGGTCCTTTTAGTTGGTTCAACAACGTTGTGACCACCAAACCCAGGTTTTGTTTGTTTTGATTGCGCATAATTGCCTCTAGCAACATTGATTGGAACTATCTTCTTATTGTTTGTCTTTGTGTCGCCATCATTCAAAAGATTTTGGGTAAAATTCAGGGTTTCATTAAGTGGTGTTGATGATCTACTTACATTTCTACGTTGATTCAATTTGATATTAGTATTTGCAGCTGCTCCTGTCAATGTCGCAGCATCTTGAGCACTCTCGAGAACACTCACAATCTCTCTAGCAAATGAATCGCTATCTGTTACAAAATCCTCCAACTGCGAGCTCAACAGCTCAATAAGCTCATCACCTTGAGTTTTATTGTTGAGCAAGGCAATGATGTAATCAACCAGGACCTCTGGTTCAGCATCGCTCACTTCCCTGCACTTCCTCAGCAACCATGGTTTGAGTAGTTCAGTACCTTCTTCAGTCGCGCACATCTTCACCCCAAATAACGTTTCAAGTAGTTTACAACTTTCAGTTCTTGTCTTAGATGTTGTCAATTAGCTGAGTGTATACATTAGAAACATAGAATAGTGCGAAAAAAAATATACATACATTTTGAAGAGAACAGAACAACTTTTGATCTTTTCTGACAGTAAGTGTCTGATGCAAGGTTCCCTAACTATTCCGTTGTTCTGTAGTTGTTGAAAAGCTGTGATATACTGAGAAATGACATATGCGCTCACTGTGATCTTCCACAAGGAAATTAATGCTGACGGATTTTTCGAATTCAGATCTTTCATCGATTCTTTACCACTCAAAGTGAACGACATCGTCACGCTGAGTGAGAATCGAGTCTATGATTTCATCGTCACTCTTATCAAATCTGAAAATTCAGTCAACGCTAAGGATGAAGGCATACTGATTGAAAAACTGAAACAAGATTTGAGTGAAATAGATCACCATGAGTTGAGCGAGATCAGTGAACCGTTTGATCTGATTTTACAAAAGAATGATGAGTTCAGACAGAACAAGAAGCTTTTCTGTTTTGATATGGACTCAACGCTCATTTACCAAGAGGTGATTGAACTCATCGCTGCTTATGCCGGTGTCGAAGACAAAGTCGAAGAAATTACTACCAGGGCAATGAACGGCGAGTTGGACTTCAAAGAATCACTCAAAGAAAGGGTTGGACTTTTAAAGGGCATCAAGGCAGACATTTGGGATGACTTAAAAAGAAAACTTGAATTCACCAAGGGTGATTTTGAGTTGATGAGAGGCCTGAAAAAAACCGGTTGTAAACTTGCAGTCTTATCTGGTGGGTTCATCGACTTGGCTACCTACGTTAAAGAAACTTTAAATTTAGACTATGCATTTGCCAATAAGCTATCAGTCGAGGACAACGAAAAGGGTGAGAAAGTGTTCGATGGTAAGACTGTAGGTGAAATCGTTGATGGTAATAGAAAGGCCGAGTTAACAAAATACATCGCTGCTGTCGAAAACATTGATATGAAGCAAGTTGTTTGCGTTGGAGATGGATCCAATGATCTACCAATGATGGAGGTTGCTGGCTGGGGTATTGCTTGGAATGCTAAACCAAAAGTTCAGAAACTGGCACCGTGTAAACTTAACACTGATACCATTAGCGATATATTCTACATATTGGGCTATAATGACGAACAGATCGCCAACTTGATCAAATAAAAGGGTATATTTGTTATTAATAGAGAACCTCAACGTACTAAAGCTGATGTAGTCCATTTTCAAGACACAATGACACCTTTAACTACTCCTATTATGCCATTCATTAAAAGTATCACTTCGCCAACTTTTACATCTTTTTTCAATATCAATCTTTCCTTTATCAATCCTTTCGTCAATAACATGTGTCTAACAACACCACATAAACACCCAGATGCCAAAACTGGCGTAAACCATTTATATGACATACTCTCTTCATCATATCTCTGGAACGCCAGATTGGTTATAGACCCTTCAATAACCTGATTTGCACTATTGAACAGAAGAACTTCATGTTGTTCTCCCAGTGGTGAGTCCTTCGGTAGGCTCCTTTCTCGAGCTTCATTGTAATGTTCACGGCGAGTGGTTTTGAATGATGTAAAGGGTGAAATCAAGATAGGTTTGGTGTCAATGTGGATATTCCATAAGGAAGATCCACCGCGTATATATTCTTCAACTGATTCAACGATTAGCCCGTCGAATAGATTGAATCTTTGCATGGTGTTGTGGGTTGTGATATTTACATCACCATGTTTATTCACCGTTAAGCGCAACTTGTAAGGGTGCGATTTGTCAAGGCCTTGCAATGCTAGGTTCAGATGCTTCAGCAATTCTGTTCTATTGAGCTGGTAAGGTATATGGAAGTATGATAGCGTGAAATTCAAACGATGAAAGTGCTCATTGAAAAGGAAGAATAGGTTGGAGTTAAAATCATTGGACTCATTAGGTTCACTTTGGATGTTAAAAAGACTAGAGTACTCCGTAGATATGAAGTCACCAACCCCATTGTTAATACTATCTACCATCAGGTCAGGGTCCAATTTGAACATTGAATCAACATTAACACTATTTGAGCTGAGTAATGGGTCATACCTTATGGTGCTCAAAATTTCAAAGTCATTTTTACTAACTGACGAGAATGGTATATTTTGACTAAGTGCAACAAGTTCATCATCAACTATAGCCGTTTTTCCATCCTCTGGCGGGGCTGGTAGGTCTTTGAAGTACCTATTGAGATACATCTTATTGATTTTGTCTATAATTACCCCATATTCTTTTAGCTTTTCCGGATCAACAGGTTTTGATTCTTTCTTTCTGACTGATTTACCCATTTGAAGAGTTTTTGTTAAGGGAAAGGCTGCCCAATTCACTATGATCAAAAAAGAAGTTGGTATCTTGACATCTGTAGCAGCATTTATTTGTACATGTTTCAAATTTGTTCCATTACTGGCATAAGTTAGAATAGTTTACATTACCCTGTCATCAAATTGTAGCCTCAAAACATCAAACATTAAACAATTTATATATTGATATGTGGATACATAAATACATGCATGGCATGAGAAGAGCTAGTACAATAAATCAAATAATCAATAAATCAATCAATACACAATTATACAACAAATTCAAGAAGTTTCAGGCTCCATAAATAAAAAAATTTTTCAGAACAGGAAAAGTAACTAGTTTAAACCAACAACGATGATAAATACAGTAGCGAAGAAGTAAAAAATTAACCGGAATTCAAATCAACTCCTGAGATATAAATTGTCTTCTCAACTCAATTCTTCTGTTACCATGTAAGGCTCTAAGTATGTTCAACTTCTCTTCTTCTCCTGATCTTAAATATTCATCATCTCTACTAGTCCAAATACCATGAGTATCTTTTGGGGGATTTTGGCCAGTTTGTAAAAAAAGTTCAATATACTTAGGAATCAAAATCAAATCACCACACACAGACGTGATGATAAATGTACCAAACTTCTTTTGTATTCCAGCTTCATTATATAGTGCTTGGATCAAGTTTTCAGCATCAGTGGAGTCATAAGAACGGTTCACAATCTCCGATATCTTATCCACAACAGTAATAAGGGGTTGGAATGTAAAGAATTTAGATGTGACGAGATCACTTGTGAGGAACTCTTCAGGATCAGGCGCATTGTTCGGATTTGTACCTGGGACTGTGTTGGAATCTCCCGTATTAGAAGATTCTGTAGCCTGTGCAACAGCAACAGCAGTGTGAGGATTGTAATAACTAGCATTACTCAGATCATTCAGATCGTCATGGTCACCAGCGATGAAGATATTGGTGGAATCGGTAGCATTCGTGTTCACATTGGAAGAAGTATTTTGGGACTCATCAACATGTATTCTTGAATAGTTTCCAGGCGTTTTTCTCTTTCTACGTTGGTGTTGTTCTTCCTCGTCAAATTGGTTGTTGTGCTCTGTCAGTTTGTTACCAATCTCATCTTCGAGATTATTCAGGTTCTTCTTTGATTTGTACATATGCTTACCAGTGAAGTTCTTGATTTCTTCAGGTTCTCTGTTGTTGGCAATCTCATTCTCATAGTATTCGATATAGTTGTCAATTCCATATGGGATTATGAATTTTCTATAGCGGTCTCTCCATGAAGCCTTCGAGTGAACAGGGTGTGCTGCTGCCAACTTCTCAAAGAATTTTCCCGGAAGAGTAACATCGGTTGGATTTCGTTGATATTCACCGTCTCCCTTCTCCGCTAGTTCAGCTTTGATTTCCTTGGCCAGTATGTAATCTTCTTTAGCAACATACTTCTTCTTCAACGTTTGGGGAAGATCATCCACAGGGATATATTTTCCTTCCATGTCTGTGAGTAAGTTACCCTCGTTATCCGTTTTGTAAACATATCCTAATTTGCTTGTTAAATTGGTTCTAAATCTGTATCTGATAGAGTTACCAGTATGGCGCCCAATCAACTTGGCAATTTCATAAAACAGCTTATGTGATGACCTTCTATGGGGATTTTGTCTAACCTGTTCCAAAATTATTGCATCTTCTTGTTCAGTGAATCCATTTTTAGATGTTGATGCGCCAAGTTGATGTTTCATATTCTCTACTGTATTCTTTCTAGCTTCAGCAATAGCACTCAAAACAGGATCTGTGGTTCCCTGAACATCACCATTGGTATTCACTGAGCCCGGCTGATCAGCATTGGAGGCATCATGGTCCATACTTCTATTTGAGTTATTGCTTTTTTCATGTTGAGTACTCTCTTGATTTTCGTGTAGATAAGAAACCAGCTGTTGAACATTACCAACTGTGTCATCGGTATTTCCGTAGATATTTTTATACAAGTCTGTCTTGACTAATTTCTTCGCAAAGACCGTATCATAAACCAGTCTTGGATCATAAATATCTTTATCACCAACAGGAAAATTGGAAATAATGAAAACATTTTGTTGATTAACGTCATCTGTCAATAGACCACCGTACTGTGTTATTAAATGTCTCAATTCATCCCTGTCTTCCTCATTAACGGGGACATGAAAAACTATGGCCTCGCCGTCACTGTTTTTGAAAAGCTGTGAGTTCGATCCATGTAAAAGCTCACTATCAATGTTCGAATCTGTCATTGGCTCGAGAATCACGCACTGCTAGCTTTGTTTATTTACAAGGAGTTGTTTGGGTGTTTACTTTTTGGTGTTTCTCTTGAGAATTTTTTTTGGTGATGAATTCCGACACGAACCGGAAATCAAAAAGACAAAAGCGCGTCTTTATCACATGACCCTGGCATAAGTGCTTCTAACATCAAAAGTAAACAAACCATAATGATTTTCTATCTCGAAGTGAACATTAGTTGGGTGTAATTGTGTGGGAAATATGGTTGTTCTTTCCAAACGAGTATGTATAATAATTTTCAAAATATCAGTTTATTTTGAAGCATCATCTCCTGGAAAAGGATTGAGTTATCTAACTATTTTGAAGCAAAGGGACAGCTCTGGTATACAAGAGCAAAAACCCAGTGCCTCTATCAAGAGGACACACACAAATGCGCACCAGCCGAGTCTTACCCAACCACATGACGATAAGATACAGATTGCTACACTATACAGTACTGATCCAACTAAATTAAAGACAAATATTGTCATATCGGGAACTGATGCCATTACAATAGGCAGAAGTAAGAAGTGCACATTTGTTCTTCCATCATGTTTAACAGAGGTTTCTAGCAGGCATTGCAGAATAGTACCAATGGTTCAGTTTGCCCGCAAAGTTTTGAATATTATTGACACAAGTACCAACGGTACATATGTCAATGGAACTAGACTAACAGATGAGGCTAGGATTTTGAAAAATGGAGACTCTGTCTGGTTGGGGAAAAGTATAGAGTTTATTGTGAAATATGGGCACGAAAATGGGCAACAACAGCTGGAAAATCAAGACGATGTTCTGATGACTGAAGAATGTGGCATGAATGAATTTCATAGAAGATTCAGTGAGCTCTACTTGCTAGGGAAGGAGTTGGGAACCGGGCATTATGCTATTGTCAATGAAGCAGTTCTCAAGACCACTGGTGAAAAGTTTGCAGTGAAGATTTTCAAACCGACAAGTATCAACGACTCCAAAAGCTCCATGAAATTTCAACAAGAACTTCAAGTCTTGATGAATATCAAACACAAGAATATTGTAAAATTGATTGATCGTTTTATTGAGCCAGTCAACAAGTACCAGATCTCAACGTATCTGGTGCTGGAGAAGGTGAACCATGGAGAACTCTTTGCAAGAATAGTAGAAAAAACTCAGTTACTAGAGCCGGAAACAAGACTGATCTTTCGGCAATTGATGGATGGAATGAAGTACCTGCATGATAGGAATATCATTCACCGCGATATTAAACCAGAGAATATTTTACTGAACATTAAACAGGCTGAAGGGTCCTCCAAACCTCAAATTGAAGTCAAAATTGCTGACTTCGGACTTGCAAAGTTCATAGGTGAGCTCAATTTCACCAACACTTTATGTGGCACACCGTCATATGTTGCACCTGAAGTTCTTATCCCAAGTTCACTTAGACAGTATGCCAAA
This sequence comes from Komagataea salicaria, assembly GCA_003707885.2. Classification (NCBI taxonomy): domain Eukaryota; kingdom Fungi; phylum Ascomycota; class Saccharomycetes; order Phaffomycetales; family Wickerhamomycetaceae; genus Komagataea; species Komagataea salicaria. The sequence continues at coordinate 1,122,816 of PPMB02000001.1, forward strand.
CCAGTAGATATGTGGTCTTCTGGTGTGTTACTATATGTCTGTTTGGCTGGATTTCCGCCGTTCAGTGATGAATTGGGCCCCCCTTCGATGAGAGAACAAATACTACAAGTGAAATACGCATTCTATAGTCCTTATTTTGACAATGTGACCGATTTAGCATTAGATTTGATCTCCAAACTTCTCGTTGGTGATGCTACAAAAAGACTCAATGTAGATGAGACACTGCAGCATCCATGGCTGTCTATTGACAATGATATAATTGACGACCGTGCTATGGGGCGGATGAACTCCATTGAACGTGCCGCCTTGCAAAAAGGCCAATTACCAAAGACTTACACTGAGCTTTCAAAGGTTGGACAAAACGGCGGTTAATTTTTTTATGCTCTAAGTATAAAGAGTGGATTGTTCCCTTTATTTTTGTTTATTTGTATTTTGTTTGAATTGGCGGTTAAATACAAATAACCATGAACACAAGAAGTAAGGCGCATGGTAATGGCCCTCATAGTAATGAAACATTGGATGATAGATTCCTAAAGGAATTGGCCGCTGGTGTCAGTGAGAAGGGTGATGAGTGCTCAGAGGAAGAGATCAGAAGAGAGTTAATTACTTGGGCTTCAAGATTGGAGTATGAATCAATGGATCTTAGAGATAGATCGAAGGTGTTGTCGCTACAATTGTTGAAAAACAGTGACATTTTGAAGACAAGTACGGAGGCATTGAAGGATGAATTCAAGTCCTGGAAAGGCAAAACGGAAAAATCTGTTAATGAATTAAGCACCTCGTTGAAAAAGGCAAATGAATGTCTAAAAAGTACGAACACGCTTATCAACAAGCAAAAGAAACAGTTGGAAGATGATGTCGTGGCTAATGGGTATAGTGAAACCGTCCAGATGTTGAGATCAATATCTACACAGCTAGACCAATTACAGAGTCGAACAGGTAATGCCCGATCGTTGGGTAGAGATAATGTTACCTTGTCTTCTTTCAACACTAGAGTTGAAAAATTGTCCAGAAACATGGAGAGTTTGATAAAGAGCCAAAACGAAAGATTTGATAAGTCGTTTGAAACAGTGACAAGAATGCTCATAGAGTTAGAAAAACGGACGAATAACCTGAGTAAAGGCATCAGACAAGTTCAAGTTAATCAAGAATCTTTATCCAAGAGAGTTTTGGACATGAAAGATACTGGTAGCACTGAAACGCTTCCGATGACCCCAGAGACAAGTGCAACTTCTGATAATATTTTGACAGAACAACAAGAACAGCGCATCTTAAGAAGGACTAGGGCCAATCAGCGAAAGAGTGAAATTTCAATTAAGCCCATATATACTAAACAAGCAAAGCCCAGTAATATGTCATCTAAAATGAAGACTACCTCACATCCAAGAAAGTTACTTCGAATAAGACCTGGGGTCTCAATATTGTCTCAAAATGATTACCACTGTATTAGTCTACTATCAGATGACGGCACTTTTGATGTATAGTACTAAAAGACATATCCTTATAAAATTTCAACGTCTGTAACACTTCTATCCAGCTGAATGGAGAGTTTAATGTTTGTCTTCCCATCTATTCCTTTATCTCTCAAATTTGCATAGTACAACTCATAGACAACCATGTATCTCTCTACAAAGTTTTTTATTTGGGCATCAGTCATACCCTGTCCTTTCTCTGCAATTAATTGGTGTTCCTGTTCAGTTCTCCACTGTATAACGTTTTGCAAATTATCAGTGGCATAAATGATACAGACATCAACGATATCCCACAATGGAATATATTCCTTCAAGTTACTGTTTACGACAAGGATATCATGTAATTTATATCTTTGTAATAGTTCTGACTCACAGTACTGTTTCTCGATAGATTGAACATCAAGAGGCATGAACCCTAAGAACCAACCCTCCAAAATCAAAATATCTACAGAATCAGGACCAGTCAAATAGACCCACTCGCCATCGTCAGCAGATCTATCTCCTTCTCCTCCATTTAGGGACTTGTCATATCTTGGAATGAATATTCTGTCCATTATCATTTGTCCATCGCCCCCACCAAAAGCTGTCTTCAACAATGTGATCAAGGTCAGATCATGAGTTCCTGGCAGGCCTCGCCCAGTAAGTAAGGGATTCAACTGTTTGTTCAGTTGCAGCTGGTCATGGTGTCTCAAATACAAATCGTCAAGTGAAATGACAGTTGCTTTCAGCTTATAGTCTGATTCAATTGTTTTTGCTAACGATGCCGATAGGTATGACTTTCCAGATCCTTGAGGACCAGAAATTGAACAGATAAAAGGGCGAGATGGTTTGTTTTTTTGAATTTCAGTCAACTTTTGATCAAGATGTTGCAGTGAGAGCTGAAGAGCTGCCATTGTGAGCTCAAAATCGGGGATGTACCTATTATTATTATTATTATTATTATTATTATTATTATACAGTTCATTTATTTTTGTAGTTTTATTATTTATGTGTTGTTTTGTTCCAGATACATATAATTAAATGGCTTTTGCCTCTTTCAGTTTAGCAATTAATTCGTCAACACTGTTAACTTTGATACCGGCTTCCCTTGGAGTTGGCTCCTCAACCTTCAATACTTCCAATCTACTCTCCACACCTAAATCTTCGAAGTCTTTCAATTTCAGTTTATCTAACTTCTTTTTTTTAGCCTTCATCATATTAGGCAAACTGACAAACTTAGGTTCGTTCAGTCTTAGATCAGTAGTAATGACCAATGGGAGTGATGAGCTCAAAGTCTCTTCACCTCCATCGATTTCTCGGGTAACTCTGACCTTTTCACCACTCTTATCCACTTCAACCTTTGCAGCATTTGTGGCTTGTGGCCATTTCAACAGGCCTGCAAGCATTTGACCCACTTGGTTAGAGTCATCATCAATGGCCTGTTTTCCCAGAATGATCAAATTGGATCCCTTCTCTTCTGCAATTTTCTTCAAAATCTTTGCAATGGCCAATGGCTCTAATTCGACGTCTTCTGAGCCAACATCAATCAAGGTTGACGTATCGACACCTTTGGCTAGAGATTGACGTAGAACGTCCTGAGATTTAGCAGGTCCAATACTCACGGAGTGGATGGACTCGACTATTGATTTGTTTGCGTTTTTAATCTTAACTGCCTCCTCCACTGCGATGTCACAAAAAGGATTGATACTGAACTTCACACCTGTTTTGTCAATACCAGTACCAAGTTTGTTAATGCGTGGTTTCAGTTGGAAATCAAGAACACGCTTGATAGGGACGAGAATGTTGATCTTTGACATCTTCTTGCCGCTGCTTCTGATGCTACCGATGTGGTGTATGTATATGAATCACAGATGCTGGTGCTGGATTTTTTCATTATGACGAAATTTTCAGAATGGGTGAGTTTTTTTATACTTCGGATATTACTTATGATGCATAGTTACTCTTCAGTTCTGAGTAAATTTTGCAAGAACAAAGGAAATGGTGGCAAGATAGAGAAAATACCAAAAGGAATCGGCTACAACGATTGTAATACAGAGCTACTGAGGCTGATTGTATTTGATGAATAATTGAAGTAATAAATAGTAGTAATAATAATAAATAATAATAAATAGATCAATCATAATGTAATGATATGATGAATAAATAGACATACAAATAACCTTCTACACGACGGTTTTCTCTAAAGTCTCGAACTTTGGAAGCTCAAATCCCCATTCTTCTTCACCTTCTCTCACCTCGTAATATTTGGCAAGGTCGATACCATGTTTCTCATGACTGAAAAAACTAAACCATGGTAGGACGAACAGACCATGTTGTGAATTTTTTGAGTTTCTGAAGGTCATATCCTGCAAATACGAGTTCATCGTTGGTGTTCTACCCAACGCTGGTAATCCAAGACTTAGGTTACGTTTAACTTCGTATCTATCTTTCTTGACTTCCCTAACATTCTCAGCATATCCCCAAAATCTCTTGGATGAGCGATTGTATGCAATAATGAAACCACCGCAGAAACCGATCAATGTGGCAACTCTCAAATGTGGAGCTGCTGGACGCTGGTACTTGATACCATTGATAGGACTGAGATATTCCAGAAGGGTCAAAAGTGATGGTGCTGTGATAGTACCGATCCCCCAGGTGAGGTAATCAGCGCCTCTAAAGTAGCGCACAACCTTGCTGAAATGTGGATCGCTGTCGATGACTTCGTATGGTGTAGATGACATATTTACAGGTGACCGTGTCCTTGCTGTGACTGTTAATCTACCTCAATAATCAGTCAATTATATTTCATATCATTTTTTTGTTTTCGAGTTTCTCCTTAAAACAATTTTGATGGAAAGAGAAAATTATGGTTCCAGAATTTACGCTGACAGTGTGTATAATTACGCTGGTGATTCTCGCCACACTACCAATTTGTAATCCAGTTAATGAAGGAGCAAATATATAAAGGATAATAAATCAACTTCTTTTCATTACGAATGCAATTTGACTCAATCACATTTATCTTATTCTCATAGATACATAATTACAGACATCATGGTCAACCAAATCACTTCCGCTGAACAGTTTCAAACTGTAATTTCTTCATCAAAGTTAGTTGTTGTTGACTTCTTCGCCGTGTGGTGTGGTCCATGTAAGATGATTGCTCCATTATTGGAAAGATTTGCAGTCGAATACGCTGACAGCACTGAATTTTACAAAGTTGATGTCGATGAATTGAGTTCCGTTGCACAAGAGCAAGAAGTCTCTGCTATGCCAACTATCATCTTCTACAAGGATGGTAAAGTAGTTGACAAGGTTGTCGGTGCTAACCCAAATGCCATCAAACAAAAAATCACAGCAAACTTGTAAATGTAAATGGAGCCCGGATGATGTTGTTCGTACAGCTAGGAAGCACCCCTACTTGCTACTGAGATACATACAAATCAATTCAACGATCTGATAACTTTTTTACTATTTGTTTGATGTATTCTAGTGTTTTCGTTTCTTTTTTTTGAAGCAAGGTCATGTTGATCTTTCTATATTAGTGATTCGTTTATTCATTTACGCATTAAGCATATACAGTAGTCTTCGATTTTAAGAACTTCTAACATTTGACATAACTCTCTTTCATCGGATGAAACTTCCATGGTCTTCGAGTTAGTAATGGCTTGATTGCTTTCAGATGATTTGACAGTCACCCCAACCTTTTGCGACTTTTCAGATTTGATGGTATCCAAGTTTGTTCCATTCAAGTCATTTTTCTGTGATAGTTTCACAGCTTTCGGATTGTTCGTGTTGAAAGATCTCCTTAGAGATTTACTGACTGCTTCAGAAGTACTATTATGGGAACTTTTTGTCACTTCTGTATCATTGTTTTGATTTTCAGATAAGGAAGATGTAGATTTGCTTTTACTGATCGAATATTGACCGTTCAGAACAGCATCCCAATCTTTGAACGCGGCCAGTAGTAGCTTGATTTCCTTGTTTGTGTCAATATTTGCCACATTTTTGAACTCATCAAGAAACGCGTGTAAGTTCCAGATCAAATTGTACTTATTATAGAGAACTTCATCGATTTGTACAGGTTCAAGCAAAATATGCTTCGGCTTAAACAGGGATGTAGAATGTAACTGGTGATCACAGACATAGTCCATCAGATCTGCGTTTAAAAGTTGATCAAAAAATGAAGTTGCTGATCCACTTTTATCATTTGGAGCTGGGGAAGGGTGTTGGAAGTAACTTGATATCTGAAATATCAATCTTTTTGCCAATTCTAGATTGTTCTTATTAAGATTGACACATATTAACAACATTTTGAATAGTTGAATCTTGAATCCATCACGCTTCAAATCCTTTATTGGCACGCATAGAAATCTATGGATATTAGGATGCTGTAATTCTAAAATAAATGAAGTGGGTGATGTCTGTATTGAACCCAAAATCGAGATTTTGGTATTATGCAAATATGATAACTTGTCAAGTTTCTGTAAAGTTGTAGTTTTCATCGAGTTATGGTTAACTGGATAAAATTCACCTTCCATCAATACCAATCCTGACTTCGTCAGTGAGGGAAATGATTTTCTGGATATTAGAACATCTAGTAGTTCGATTGAAACATTAACTGTTTCTTTATATCCAATAATGAGAAGAACATCAACATCAACAAAAACTTCTCTCCAATTGATCAACAGCTTGAAAATGTTTTCCACTGTGTCATCACTGGACAAATTAGACTTTCCCATTTCGACAGAAATTGTATCGACGTGGTAAGAATTGTTAAAAAGAGAGTTTCTTAACGCTTGCGACAAAACATAGGACAACCCCGATTGTTTCCCATTCGATAGACATATCACGAGTGCTTTTTGCTGCGGTGTTTGTTGAATTGATGACTCTGAAGGTTCTCGTACTTGATATATATGCTTTTCTGTTGGAAAGTTATAATACAATTCGAATGCGATTCTCACTTTAGTCCTCAGTGACAACTGTCTAAACGTTTCGCTAAAAGATGGCACCACCGTAATTCCCACATCTTCCCCATTGTTTGCAAATTCGAAAGGAAACTGATGGAGTTGTAAAGGATTTGTTTCCGACTTTGTACCAAGGATGGACAACTCGCCAATCACGACTGAGGCTGGATCTTCATTCAGTTCGTTGTTGTTTTCTGTGTAACACGGTTGATACCAACTCCAAAGTGGTTCTTCTTTGATGATTTGCCTTCTGGAGTCCTTGAGCAACTTGTTCATTGAATGAAGAAGTGCTGCGGCGGACCCATTTTGATTTACTGTGCCATCGTCTTCGTTAATATCTGATGAAGATGTTGGGGAGTTCCACCAATTGAAAGGATTTATCCACGAAGGGATAAGCTGTTGCTGTGCTAGCTGCTGCTGTTTGAAAGATGATGCCGTAGAAAGTGAGCCATGTGAATGTCTGTGTTGTACAAATTGCTGTTCTTGTTGTTGCTGAAGAGTATCTGCAGAAGCAAGGTCTGTTTGAAACAACGTGAATGGGTTCCACCAATTTGTTTGTGTGGCCATCTGTCCCTCAAATATATGTATATCTATATATACCTTTGAGGTCTCCAGTGTGTAACTTACACTATTTTGAAACTGACACCTTTTACTGCATATAGGAATATAAGCAATATCAAAAGATAACAAACAAAATAAAATTATATAAACAACTGGATTGGAAACCTGATGGAACAGACACAAAACCCGAAATATTGCACAATGGGATGGAAACAGGCAGTGATGGACTCTCTAGAGAAGCGGAATGCCATAGAGAAACCTCCAAGATACTTCTACAGTTGTATGCAGGTAAGGTCCAACCAGAAAAGATAGTTCGCTGGAATACTAACTGTACCATAAGTCCAACAATTGTATGAACAACTACACCCCAACAATTCTTCATTGTCGAGCGTAACGCATCTCCGAAGAGTGCTTCGGACCCAAACAGAACGCCTCCAACATACACAGGAGACAGTCTCCAGGCTGAATGACGAGCTTGTAGCGATGGAGATTGAGAACAACTTGCTTCAGAAACAAGTCGATAATCTACAGACAGAAAATAAAGAACTTGTTGCTCGCTGGCTAAGGAAGATGCAACTAGAAGTCGATGGTATGAACAGCCAGAACTCGTGATCGTTAGCAATATCATTGCAAATCTACACACATCTTTTGAATACTATTTTCTGCAATGCCGTTTGGCTAAATGCCGTTTTCCGAAGCAACAGCGATTGCCTTAGTTTTCGTTATACTGTATGGTGATGCTTTTTGTATGTGTCATAATGAAAAACTGTGAAAAAAAAAATCATCATCGCTCATTGTAATACATAAAAATATAGTCAGACTCCGAAAGAACTAACAAAGGTAGACACTATGTCAACATTCGGAACACTTTTCAAGGTCACCACTTATGGTGAATCACACTGCACTTCAGTCGGTTGCATTATCGATGGGGTTCCACCAAACATGGAACTTTCAGAACAAGATATTCAACCACAGCTTACTCGTCGTCGTCCTGGCCAATCGCGTTTAACAACGCCTCGTAACGAGAAGGACCGTGTGTTCATTCAGTCGGGTACTGAACGTGGAAGAACTCTGGGAACTCCCATTGGTCTTCTCGTTGCTAATGAAGATCAAAGACCAAATGACTATAAAGGTGATACAATGGACGAGTTCCCAAGGCCAAGTCATGCGGATTTGACTTATTTGACCAAGTATGGTATTAAAGCAAGCTCCGGTGGAGGTAGATCCAGTGCAAGAGAAACTATTGGACGTGTTGCGGCTGGAGCTGTTGCTGAGAAGTTCTTGAAACTAGCTAACGGAGTTGAGATTGTTGCCTTTGTCAGTCAAGTCGGCTCGATTAAAATGGATAGAGACTCTGATGAGTTCAAAAAGTTATTGACAACGGTAACCAGAGAGATTGTCGATGACAGTGGTCCCATCAGATGCCCAGACTCCAAATTTGCAGAGTTGATGACCAAAGAAGTTGAGAAATACAGAGATAGTAAGGACTCTATCGGTGGTGTTGTAACCTGTGTTGTGAGAAATGTTCCTATCGGACTTGGTGAGCCTGTGTTTGACAAATTGGAAGCACAATTGGCTCATGCAATGTTATCATTACCTGCCACCAAGGGTTTCGAGATTGGCTCTGGTTTCAGCGGTGTTGAAATACCAGGTTCAAGACATAACGATGCATTTTACTTTGATGAAGAGTCACAAAGATTGAGAACAAGAACCAACAATTCGGGTGGTATCCAAGGTGGTATCTCCAACGGTGAAAATATCTATTTTTCTGTTGCATTCAAGTCAGTAGCCACTATCTCCAAAGAGCAAACAACCGCCAAGTATAATGGTGAAAAAGGAACATTAGCTGCTAAGGGTAGACACGATCCAAACGTCACACCAAGAGCCATTCCTATTGTTGAGGCTATGACAGCATTGGTTCTAGCTGACAGTTTATTGATTCAGAAGTCCAGAGAATACGCACTTGGTATTGTTTCCTCAAAATAAAGAATAAGCATTCAATTAATATTATCGTTAGCTACATTGTAGATCATGCACACAAAAGATAAGATATCTATTATACACTGCAAAAAGCAAAAGCTCAGGCTTTGGTGGCATTCCAGACATCCTGTACACCGAAGATGGAGGTAAAAGTACCAGCCAAACCAATAGCACCTTCGCTGTAATTCAAGAATTTCAAGTTATTCAAGACAATGAAGAAATCCAACGAATCCCAGACAAGTCTTTTGCTAGCACTAGCTTTCTCTAGTTGTAATGGTTTCAAATCCTTCTTCTCGTCAGTTTCACCATCTTGAACTGCGGCTTGTAGTTTACCATTAACAATGCTGATTCTTCTCAAGTCATTTGCCAAACCGGCAACTAGACCAACGAACCAACACCAGTTAGCATAGTTTGGGGCTTTGGCGAACTTCTTTGAAGATACAAGACCTAGTAGTTTGAACCAAGCAAGAGAGTCCAATGATAAGTAGCCGAAATAGGCCAAATTCTTCAAAACGACAGTGAACCTAATGATTGGGTCACTCAATTTATTGTCGAAAGCCTTGGAAGCATCACGCAAGTGATTCAAAGGTTTCAAGAAACGTAATGCTTTTCTTATGAATGCTGATTGAGCTTGTAGAGATTTGAACAATTGAGCCAACTGGACAAGTCCTTTAGTGCCAGCATAGAATGAGAGGAAACGAACTAGATATTGAACCAATCTTAGTGATTTCTCACGACCTGCCGTGGAATCAAGATATTTGATTAACTTTAAGAGTGTAGGATGATATACTAAAGAATCACAGACCATTTTTCCTATTGTCCTAGAGTTGTCGAAATCGAGAAGTCAATTATAATTCCTCAATTAGTTTTAGTTGTATACATCAGAAAACTGGGGAAATGGAGTAAATTTATACTATAGACACCAACTCATTTTTTTTTCGTTTCTTTGCGATTATAATTAGGTTATTGTTCTATGCCATCATATTAGTGTGTGGTTTTTTTACGTTTTCTTCCGAGGTCCAACAGTTAACTGCGTAGTCCCCGTCTAACCGCCGCAAAGGGTTCTTGGAGCTAGTAACTTGAGCTGGGGTGCCATGCGTGCGCCAACAGAGCGCGCTGGCCTGGGCAGGCAGACTTGGCTCATAGGAGCTCTCCCCTTAGCCCGGATGGGATGTTATTGAGGATAGGAGTTTAGCCGATGCTCGGAATTGGGAATTGGTGACAAAAGACCCATCCGGCATTTTCCCTGTGTGCATCTACTTGCTACTATCGTATAGATGGATAGATACAGATAGATCTAATGGTTAGCGCGTTCGTAGCCCACTCTTCTAGTGCCTGGAGCTACGAAGAGTTGTGGCCTGCCGTACTACTGTCCTAAGATGTTGTAGTGCGCACCATATGAACATCTCTCTGCCAAACCCAGAGAATGCAACTGTTACACATTACATCGTCTTCTCTTCCCTGTTTACCTCCAATATCTTTCTGTATGTTTTGTGTCAACTTGTCAGTCATGAAGTACAGAGGGCACAACCCTTCACTGCAGAAGAATGTACCGGTAAAAACCATAACGGATAGCCTTCCTTTCAACTGTGTAGTGCTCACATATCATATCTCTCGGTACCAACAAAGTAGCAGCATAATGGCAGGCAATAGCATCAACACACAGTCCGCATTTCTTTAGTGTCGCAGGACAGAAAGAATAAAAGTAAATGAGCTGAGTCAGCAAAACACCCACACACCACTCACTCGGTATATTGGCATCAACAGTAAATGTGAAATGAGATAGATGCTTTAAAGTACTGATCTGGCGAAGCAGGGGCATGAATAGTACAGGGATAATGAACTCAATGAACCAGAACCAGTCACCAGTAACGCGAAACCATGTTTCACAAGGCCAGGTACATGGGCATCACCAGGGACAAGCACAAGGTCAAGGGTTAGGACAGGCGCAGAGTAGCACCGCATTCACTCAACAGCAGCAACAGCAGCAACGCCGAGTTGCACAGCAAAGACAAAGAGCCTCACAGGCAACAGGTAATCAACACGGGCTTCCATACAACTCCAATCCGAAGAACTTTCAGTTCAGTGAGACTACAGAAGAGATTCTTGAGAAATTCAAAAATGAAGAGCCATCACTAGAGTTTCATATTCACGAAACACATTACAGATTTGGAAACCAGGATGGTGTCATCCCCAAAGGTAACAGTGTGGTCAAAGAATTTTTGGAGTGCGTTGTCAGAGGTGAGATTCCAGGAGCAATTGGTGAAGTTCTTCGAGATGCAGGGGTAAAGTTTTATGAGGGTTGTCTGATACTGAAAGTCATCGATCATCGAAGTAATCCCTCAGGAAGGAGCTATAGATGTCTTCTGAGACCTACGCAGCTTTCACTGTTCTACGATCTGCTGTATCAAACAGATAGTGCCTTGCAGCGTTTCAGTGATACTTTGGGAATTTCAATGGAAGCTGAACTGTTGTCAATAACAAAACGTAAAATCGATCTTTCGGTGCCAAATATGCACAAATCATTATGGCTCAAGAATGAGTTCCCCAAGATAATCAATGGAGAAGTTGTACATGAGCATAGACTCGAATGTGACGATCCATTATCAAAGGCATTCAAACCCTTCCGTGAACTACACGAAGACTCACCTCAGCAGACCTCAGAATACGAGCAGTTCATGACAATCTTAAACGATACCAGAAAAGTTAACGGCGTGGATATGAACTCATCCGAGACGTTACAATTTTCAAGACTGCGGTTTATTGAACAGCTGAAAGCCCGTAAGGAAAAGATGAAACAAGGTGCCATTAATGCACAAAATAGAAGCGATGTGACTACACCATTGATGCCCCCACGAATGGGGATGGGTACTGGACTGAATGGGAACAAGCCACAGATGACACCTCAGCAACAAGCTCAGTTGCAGCTACAACATGCCCAGATGCTGAAATTACAGCAGCAACAGCAGCAGCAACAGAAACAATCTGCTCAAGGGCAGCAGTTCTCGAGTCCTCTCATGGGTATGAATGATGGAAGCTCTACATTGCAACAACAGCAGCTAAACCTTCAACAACAAAAGGCACTAGTACAGCAAAAGCTAGCTAATGCCAACCTTGTGAATGATGATTCTAAGAAGATAAAGAAGCCAAAAAAGTTAACCAAAAAACAACAAGAGAAACTGGCAAGGGAGCAAATGCAGGTAGCAGGTAAGACGTTACCAGGCGGCATGCTGCCTGACACAGAACCGAAAAAAAAAAGAGGAACATACAAAAAGAAGAAGAAAGATGAGTAGATGAAGGGAGAGTTTTTTTTATATTTACACATATAGAGAGGTATAAATCATACCTCAATTTGTGATGACATCAGTAACAGTTCCGTTCAGTATTCTATCAAGTAGTGTTTTTGTAGCAGTTCTATCAGCTTCCTCATGTATCCAGAATCCATAAACCTCACCGACTAGACTCTTCACAATGATATAATCTGTTTGATATTCAACCTTCACCTCACTTATTCCATACCTTTGACTATCTTGATGACTTAATAGACCCAAACTGAAATTTTCGGATCCCTGCTTATTTAGAATAATTATTCCATGTGTATAGATATCATCTTTATTGGACTGGTGGTTTTGGGATGTAGTATCTCTGGAATAGATAGCCATAACTCCAGAATAATCCAGCTTGGTCCATTCTGTAGTAGTGGATGAGTACTGATATAGTTGACAATGTGGTGAATGATACAACAATTGTTTGATATTGGGGTCGTAACGAGTTATCACATTATACGTAAGAGTTCTGGCATAAAGTGCAAAGTCTGGTGTCTGCGTTTGTATCTGTACGTCAGTCATTTGTGTTTCGAGGGTTTTATGTCATATCAATAGTGGGAAATTTCATTTGTTTTGTTGATTTTTTAGCGAAAAATACAAGAGGTGTTATAGAATATTGGTAGGTTATAAGGCATTTATTAGCTTAGTGACACAGAGAGGACTCCAACCATGGATGATCATTATTATCTTGAGACTGAGCCTGCAATCATTATTGATCAGGATGGTAGGGCACAGCAGCAGGATCCTGAGCACCCGCAGCAGCAGCAGCACCTGGAAGTAAAGACTGAAACGGACATTCATTACGACGATGAAGAGATGGCCGATCAACAGCAACAACAACAGCAGCAGCAGCAACAGCAAGAGCAACAGCAGCAGCAACAACAAGCACAGCAGCAGATGCATCATGATCAGCAACAGGATGAACCTCAGGATGATATGATGGGGACAGATGGGCTGTTTAGTAATGTTTCACAAGGTCTTGTTGGACAATATCGTGATTTGATGATGAACTACTGGCAAGAGACTATCAACGCCATCGAAACCCAGGACCACGATTTCAAGAATCATCAGTTGCCTCTAGCCAGAATCAAAAAAGTGATGAAAACAGATGAAGAAGTTCGTATGATCTCGGCAGAGGCTCCCATTCTCTTCGCCAAAGGGTGCGATATTTTTATCACAGAGCTCACAATGAGAGCATGGATCCATGCTGAGGAAAACAAAAGACGTACTTTGCAGAAATCTGATATTGCAGCTGCCTTACAAAAGTCTGATATGTTCGATTTTTTGATCGACGTTGTTCCCAGAGATGAGGAACATAAGAGGAACAGCACTAGTCACAAAAGTGGAGGCACCGTTACTAATCCCTCCACTGTGCATGGAAGCGTTAGTGAAAGTAGAAACAACTCTTTCGTTCAAACTGACACTAACTTGTCACATGTATCACAAGACACCTCCAGCTCAATGGGTAAAGTTTCATCTGGTGAAGCTACAGGGCAATTTTCTGGTGGTTCATATCAATACAATGACATAAATTACGAAAATGGAAGGTTTTGAAAGAGATATTTCTGGAATAGAGTAACTCGAGCAAAATTAGAAGGAGAAAGTGAAAAGCCGATAAATCAACCAAGAAAGGGATCTTTCCGGTTGATAATTGTGCCAGTCATGATGTGATGTTTTATTAATTCTTATTTGTGTAATTAGTTTATATTTTTAATGTTCTTATTGTTTTACTACAGAAAATCCATAAGATGTAACATCAGTCATATCAGTTATTAGTGACTCAAAATCCCAGGTGAACTCTCCTACTCTTTGTGCTCAGCATAGAAGAAGTTGATTGCCCAAGGAATCAAGCCATGTTCCTTAGCAAATCTTCTGACACCTGTTGCTGGAACACCATATCCCCAGTTAGGTCTACCTTTGACCTCAGCTTCAACCTTTCCATTCTCTTGCTTAAACAACAAGAAGACATATCTATGTTTACCGGTGCCTTTTGGAGGACCAGGACCTTCATATTTCAAAACAACTGTCCCTTTCTCTTCAATCTCTACAGAATGGAACTCGGCGTCCTTAGCTGTGCCAGAGCCACTCAAAGGAATGTTAGTGTTGACATAGTGTGCATACTCTGACCATTTCTTGTCGGTGCGCGATGGGGCATCTGGATCAGTCAATACCAATGTGAAAAGGTCATCCTCTTTAATCAACCCGTTTTCCGTAGGAACAAACTGGAAAACTGGTCTCTTTTGGGTATCTTTAACGGCCAATGTGTTCCCTAGGGCGACCTCGTTCGAATTTCCATATGAAATAGTCAACAATCCTTTCGGTTCAAACGAATCAACAACATCAGGGAAGATTTCACTCTTGGAAATCCCATCATGCATAGCATTAGAAATAGTTAACAATGGCATCTTCTGTGATCTCTTAAGTGGAGCTCTGAACAGTGGTCTACTCTGTCTGAATACAGTCTTTAGCATTTACTATTAGACCAATCTGTCTGACAATTGATAGATCAATCCAACTATTACTAGAAAAACACTTCTATGAACAACTGGAAATTCAAATCTCCCTTTTAACAATCAAATAGAAACATCTGATACTATACCTATTATTGCTCTGGATTCACGTGACCTATCTCACGTGACCTCATCGCTTAATTAAAAAAATTTCACTTTTTTTGAGTATTAATATTTTTATCTAAATGTGACTTTGAATAGAATCAAAAGCTGTAAAAATAGTTTGACCCCCGAGAAGATGTCGCAGAAGAGACTGGCGTCTGAAACCACTTCTTCAGAGATTCAGACGATCGGACTAGAACCATCACAACAAGTCAAAAAGAAGAGATCACATGCGATTGCAAAGGCTGATATCAATCCTGTCGATTCAAATGGATTATCGGAATGCTTCAAAACCATCAAAGCTACAATGTACGTCTCACTTGCACCTAGCTACTTGAACACACCACTTGCAGGAATCAAATCACAGCACTTGGATCCCTTGATCATGAAGTATTCGACAGAGTTGAAAAGTGTGGTTTTAGGCTATACAGATGTGAAGATTGTTGATGATAATCATTTTGAAGACACTGATGGTCAAGAGAGAGTTGTACTGGCTAAAGTCAACCCACACTCTCCATTTGCATTTCTCTGGATAGACATTACATTCCTAGTATGGAAGCCTGTTGTTGGTGATGTTGTTGAAGGTTTGATCTACATGCAATCCCCATCGCATGTGGGTTTGTTGATTCACGACACGTTCAATGCAAGTATCAAGAAATTCAATATCCCAGAAGGTTGGACCTTCATCCCCAATCAAGAAGATGAAAATGTAGATGAAGAAAATACTGTTGCCTCGAGTGACTCCACCAAAACCGCAAGAAATAACATTTTAGGCCAGTGGGTGGATGAAAACCAAATTCCCATTGATGGTAAATTGAAAGTGACAGTCAAAGCTATTCATACTGGTGGAAAATTCATCTCTCTTGAAGGAACCTTATTAAGACCAGAGGAAGAAGCTAGCTCACTCCCTGTCGTTCCAGGTGGTAAAAAAATTAAGTTCGATGAGGATATGAACATTGAAATCAACAAAAAATCAGAAGAAGTCGAAGTACCGGGATATGATGACGAAAGTGATGATAATGATGCAGTAGTAGCTGAGGATGATTCAAGTGACGATGCAGATGATTCAGACAGCGATTGAGTCTGAGTTTCTTATAGATCGTTCTTATAATACATATTGTACATTAGTCATATATTACTTATTTACAAGTTCAGTAGCTTCTTGAACTTAGCGTCAAACTTATCCACGCTGATTTTCCCTTGCGTCATGCTCATAGCTCTTCCAATTAGAAATTTCAGCCCATTTGGCTTCTTGCTCAAATTGCTTACAGTTTTTGGATTTGCTTCAATTATCTCCTTGCAAATCTCTTCAATGTCTTCATCTTTAACATCATTCACTTTCAATAAATCGTATTCATTGACAATGTCAAGCAATGGCCTTTGTCTTTCAACATCATCCTGAAAAATATGGGATAATAAATACTTAGCACTCGATGCCGAAATTATATCTTGATGAATAAGGCTCAATAACTCCGAAAACTTTTCAACGGTGATCAAACTGCTGCTGAACTGAGCATTGTTTGCATGGAAAAGTCCTAGTAACTCGTGCAACAACCAGTTACCAGCTAACTTGCCCTTGATTCCTGTTCTTGTAGTTTCATCAAAAAGTTTCAAATAATAGGAAAGTAAACTTAAATCATAGGTTAAAATCGATGCATCTTTTAGTTTCAAGCTGTATGGGGCCTTCATCAATCTTGAAAGCATTGAATCAGGAAGTTCCGGTATAACCTTTTCTATATCGTCAATTATACTCTGATGAAGCCTTACTGGGGGTAATTCAGGATCAGGCATATATCTATAATCTAGTGCGTTCTCCTTCAGTCTAAGACCTACGGTTTGATTACCATTCCAACCTCTCGTTTCTTGCAGAACTTTCTGACCTGACTTGATCAACTCAACTTGTCTCTTAAATTCATAGTCTATTGCGGCTAACACAGCACTGGTAGTTGATAAGTTCTTTAGTTCAACTCTCTCGAAACCATTAACAGAAATATTGACATCAACTCTCATTGCCCCAGTTTCTAGATCTCCTGTACAAACACCTAGATATCTAACCAAATTCTGAAACTTCTTTATGAACACTTTGACTTCAGTAGCATTTTCGAAATCCGGTTTCGTAACCATTTCAATTAGAGGAACTCCAGCTCTATTCAGATCTATTCTCGAACTATCATCGAGATCAGAATAGATCGATTTACCTGTATCTTGTTCCAATTGAATCTGCTCAAGAAAAATCGTTTTATCATTCGACACTCCGTCTCTTTTGAACAGGTCTATCTTTCCGGATTTGGCGATAGGGTTATAGTGCTGCGTTATTTGGTAGCCCAAGGGTTGATCGCCATAGAAGTAGTGCTTTCTATCAAAAGAGGAATTCAAATTTATTGTCATATTCAAAGCGTTTGCCGTTTTTAGTGCAAAAAACAAGGCCTCTGGATTCAGGGTCGGTTGAGTACCAGGAAGCGATGCATCAAAATATGAAACATGACTGTTCTGATGAGAATGTAGGCTTGGTGTCGATGATAGTGAAAACAGTTTATTGTTTGTTTGCAGTTGAGTATGAATCTCCAACCCACATTTTAGCTTAAATTCCTCTGGCATTGTCGAATACCCGCGTATTAGGCGCCATTTAGCTCTGAGACAAAACATGTTTGCCCCCTCTTTCTTTTATAGGGGCTCAAATCTATTGGAATGCTTGTGTCAAGTACTCAGCTGACTGTTATGCTAAGAAGGTCATCTCTATTGTTAGCTTTTTCTGTGCAGACATCGGTATTAGTACGGCCGGGTAATAGACTGTTATTGTTTTGATGTTTTTGTTTCTGTTTCATTCATCAAAACGTAAACAAACAAAAACATGCGAATAGAAAAAAGTGGGACCTGACTGGTATCGGCTCTATAATTCATCAGACGGGTCTATAAACAGGTGTAGTTACTATATCATGGATAGCAGAGCCACAGAAATACTTACTGAGCACTTCGGTTTTCCACCAATCGCGCTAATAGATGATATCATCAATGCAGTAAACGGTGTCATGTATAAGTGCACACAAGGAGTTGAGACATATCTCAGGCAAAAACAAGCAGATGAAATGAGTCGAACAAGGCTGAAAAAAGACAAAGGTAAAGGTAATGATAAGAACAAAACTGATGATGATAATGATGATGACGAAGGCAGAAATAATATTAACGACGATAACGATATAGTACTTGAAAATGCTGGGATAATCAGCTCAGAAGAAATCGATATTGGCACAGGCAAATTAGAAACACTTCTTGAGAACTCAGTCGATAAAAATTTTGACAAGTTCGAGTTGTATGCTTTAAGGAACATTCTCACTATACCCGGGAATCTGATAGCTGATGGAAGTTTCAAACTAAGACATTACGAAGGTGTAATATTCGAAAAAGATGCAGAATTGAAAAGTGTGAAGCTAGATCTTGAGATAACCGAAGTAACAAAAGAGATCCTACTACATATACAGATCAAAAGAAAACTAAAAAGGCAGATAAGGACAGCCAAAACACTTTTGTCTGAATTAAAACAGTACAAAGAGTCAATCACATTCCTCTCGTTGAAAGAAACTTCAGTCGAATCAATAGACCAGCTGAATGAAACGCTCTATTATGTTGTGACGCAAACGATTAACCTTTTCAAACAGTGTCAGGGAATAAACAACACTTTCCAGACACAAGAATTGTCTAACAGCAATGATAGAGACCGTTACTTGAACATGGAAACATTGAAACTGTTGAAAATTCTTAGACTGACTCAAGATAAACCGAAAATATCCAGGGTTTTGACTAGTTTGAATAATGTCGACTTAAATAATGCTGAACTCAAACTTGCACTCCAGCAAAACTTTAATATCACAATTTGAGAAAATGCATGAAAATATATATATATAGATAGTCTTCACAAACAATCTTTGTATCGCCTAAGGCTCGGTCATCTGTACGTCATCCTTCTCTACTGGCGTAGGAGCGAACATCTGTTGAGGCTCCTTCCATCGATTCACCATATCGTTCATTATCACACCAACTGCATCTGCTCTTAAAATTTGTTGTCTAAACTCTTCAGATTGAAGCAAAGTTAGTACATGTAGGCAATTAGGATATACAAGATGTTTAGCATATTCAGGAAGCCTCCAATACTCCAAGTATTTCAAATATTTCAAGAATTGTGGATCTTGAAGATGTTTATTTTGCGCAAGATAATGCAGATATTGTAAGTTTGCGAGACTCTGTACAAATTCGAGTTCAATCTCCCAACGTGTAGGTAAGGTTTCTTGTGGTTGTTCCTCCATCAAGTATCTTTTACAGGTTATCGAATCCCGTTTTTTGACACAATAGTTGCCATTAATTATGATATTCTAATTGTTGGATGACATTTGAAAAAGTAAAAGTGCGGAACACCACAATATCATGAATGAATGGTAAAACAATTTATCCTGAGATGAGCCCCACACAAGATGTTTATAAGAGACACACAGAGAGGCTGTCTAAGTTAGTTCAAAAACTGCATCAAGTCACTCGCTTGTCACCAGTAGAATTTCTAATATTGATAAGTTATCCACTTACAATAACTCTGGGGCAAATCATTCATCTTACAACAGCAGCTACGTCTTCTCTCAAGCACAACTACTACGCTTCCAAATACAATCTGGTAAATTTGTTATTTGTAAAACAGGGTTGGTTCTGGACCGTTTTGGTTTTACTATGCTATGTGTATCAACATCGATATGGTCTTAAAAGTTTCAAAAGAACAGTAATAAGAATAATGATGGCAACACTTTGGTGGATTTTGTTTTCCCAGTGGTTCTTTGGATTACCTCTGATGGATCGCATATTTATCGCTAGTGGTGGCATTTGTGAGTTCGGTAACGAGGTTCCTGATGGCAGAGTTGTTGGTGATGTGCTCGAGGATGTTTTAATGGGTGGGAGTGTTGCCTGTAGGAAGGTTCAGGGTCGGTGGGTCGGTGGCCATGATCCGAGTGGGCACGTATTCTTGCTTGTTCACGGCTCACTGTTGGTATGGTTTGAAGTTTTGGAGCTGGGTTTTTTTGCTGAGGTTGTCTCATTGGGTTCTAGGTTGAAGAATTGCAAAAACTGGAAGGATACTGCATTCACACTTGTCAAAAACTCCACGGTCGGTGTTCTTGCAATGTTGGGACTATGGTGGTGGATGTTGTTGATTACAAGTATTCATTTCCATACCTTGTCGGAAAAATTGACAGGTCTATTGTTTGCTCTTGCTGGTGTTGCGATTTATGTGATTCCAAGATTCTACGAATGGTAGCTTTTCCAATGATAGAGGCCTCCTTCGTGTTGAAAACAGAGGTATTGCAAGAGCTGTTTGACTGTGACTTAGCCTAGATGAATATAAAGACGGTGTGGGATTCGAATTTTGAGAGCAATACGGCACAGTGACTGTACATAATAAAAAGTCAAGGGAACTGAGTGGCTCTCCTTATCCCTTATTGTAAAAACCAAATAATGACATCATATACTGTGTGTACTCTATATACTTTTCACTCTCCATTGTGAGACAGGTAGACCCTGTAAGTACTGAACTTTACGTTTGATCACTGTAAAAAATAAGACAAATCCAATGGTAATGCAGACCAGATTGGTAACATAGTAACCATCTGTTAATATAACAAACTTACCACCACTATCCTGGCAAGCCTGTTTGAATTCAGTCTTGTTGGTATGATCAAGAATGATGGATGTTCCTTCACAAACTGACTTGGTGAAATAATCAATCAGATTCAAGACTATATATCGTGGCCATTGGCCACCAAGATTGGATAAAGTATTTAGCGTGGTCATATAAGTTCCTCCAATCAAGGGATCTGAAATCTTAGTATGGAATGCATTCAAAGACACAAATTGGATAGTGGACATGAAAGATCCTAGTAAATGCTGTAAGATGACACATAAGAAGTAAAAACTATTGATCTTTCCCGATGAAGGAAACGAATATATAACCAGTTGAGCTAAAAGGGCAGCTATCAGGCGACCGACATAGGCAAACAGCCATGGGTTCAATGGATTGAAACCAGATGAGACTTTGGCTATGTAGTAACCAAAGATAATCTCGAAAGGGAAATCTATAAGAACAGTGATGGCGAGATCTTCTTTGGCAAAACCCTTCTCTAATAGCTTCAAATTCGTTGCACTTTCATTAACCTGAAATCCGATTTTACTGATCAGAAGGATCAAAATGAAGGACTGGACGTTGTGCAATTTCAAAACTTGAAACATGGAAGAATAAACATTCTGTAATTTGGTGAAATGGTTCAAAAATTTCGAGTTTCTCACTTCAACCACAACCTCTTCGTTCTTGTGCTTACTGAGGTGGGATGGTTCTTCGTTAACAAAAAAAATTAAAAACAACGTCACCAGTATGTAAACAACGCCCCAAAAAAACAGGTACTGATTCAGTGAGATAATCCCATAGTCTTTTGGTTCTGTTCTCAAGTATTTATTCGAAAAATGTTCAGAATTGAATGCCAGAAACACAGTAAAGGACAAGAAATAGCCGGTATTTAATCCTATTGTTTGGGCAGTAGAGGCATAACTCAAAGCTCCAGGACTCAATATGGTTAAAGCCCAACCATCAACGGCAATGTCTTGAGTGGCACAAAGGAATACTAGAAAGAAAAACGTCCATGCAATTGTTGGTAGATTTTTTGCAGGTTCCAATAACAACTGATCCATTGAACTTCCCAGCCTCATTAACGTTAGTCCACTAATCAGCTGTATCGGAATAATCCAAGACTTTCTTCTTCCCAGGCTTTTGAAGTACAGAGCGTCAACAATAGGTGACCATAGTAGCTTCAACGAGTATGGATATGATGCAAGACTGAATGTAGCCACTTGAGAATAACTCAAATGAGACTTCAGCAAAAACGGGATTGATCCGAACCCAAGACCTACTGGTATACCCTGTAAAAGATACAGAACCACTAGTAATATAAATTGAGGTCTATCGTGCACAGGGAGAGAAGTTGTACCTTGGGCTTGAGCCTTCTCATACTCTGATAGATCTAAGCGTGGAGATCCGTCTCTGGAGCCTAAATTTCCCCTGCTCGTGCTTTTCCGGTTATGCACGGGGAGCAATACATTGCTGTTGCCCATTTGAACCAGGGGCTTCCTCGTCTTCTATATATAGCTCAATCAGTTTCACCAATCACCCAGTCTCTGAGTTTTTAGTTTTTGGGTATATCTCTAGTGTTCTTATTGTGTTGTTGTTCTAAACAAATCTGAACAAAAACAGAAACGTTCGCGAACGTGAGTTACGCAGAAATATATGAACTGGTTTGTACACGCATTTTGCGGCTTGACACACATCGTTGCCTAACCGACTAACTTATCCATTCAGGGAAATAATCGCGACATGGCCATCAGTTGACAAAATAAAGACTTTTTCATCGTTTCTGCGTGGGATTTCTGACTAAGCATGGTAGGTTTCACCACTCCCCACGCAAAAGCGAGCGGTGCCTCTGTATTTGAACAAAGATTAACAACAAAACCATCTTTCAGTTGGTAAAGTAAAGCAAAACTACACAAATTACGAACCGAGACGTTCAACCACATTCGGACAGTCTTTCACCTCATATAATATCAACACAATGGCAAGCTCCAAGTTCGCACCAGTTTCTAGACTAGCAAGCTCATTTGTTAGAGCCTCATCCTTGAGAAGCTCATTCAGACCATTGATGGTTCAAAACAGATTCAACAGCACTAGCGCTACCAAGACCACACAAATAACCGTTCGTGATGCTCTTAACTCTGCATTAGCTGAAGAATTAGACCGTGATGAAGAAGTGTTCATCATGGGTGAGGAAGTTGGTCAGTACCAAGGTGCATACAAAGTCACCAGAGGTTTATTGGATAGATTCGGTGAAAAGAGAATCATCGACACACCAATCACGGAAATGGGTTTTACCGGTCTCGCCACTGGTGCTGCCTTAGCCGGTTTGAAACCGGTCGTTGAATTCATGACATTTAACTTTGCCATGCAATCTATCGATCATATCATTAACTCTGCAGCTAAGACATACTACATGTCTGGTGGTACTCAACCTTGTAATATCACTTTTAGAGGTCCAAACGGTGCCGCTGCTGGTGTTGCCGCCCAGCACTCTCAGGATTATTCCGCCTGGTATGGTGCTATTCCAGGTTTAAAGGTTGTTTCCCCTTATTCCGCTGAAGATTATAGAGGTCTCACCAAGGCTGCTATCAGAGATCCAAACCCTGTTATCATCTTGGAAAATGAATTGTTATATGGTGAAACCTTTGAGGTTTCTGAAGAAGTCTTGGATCCTGACTTTGTTCTACCAATTGGTAAAGCTAAAGTTGAATTAGAAGGTACTGACATCACCATTGTTACTCACTCAAGAAACGTTGGCTTCGCTTTAGAAGCTGCCAAAACTCTTGAAAAGGAAAACGGTGTTAAGGCTGAAGTTATTAATTTAAGATCCATCAGACCTTTGGATGTTCCAGCCATTGTTGAATCTGTCAAAAAAACTAATCATTTGATTACTGTCGAAGCTGGTTTCCCAGCTTTCGGTGTTGGTTCTGAGATCGTGGCTCAAGTCATGGAATCAGAAGCCTTTGACTACTTGGATGCTCCCGTTGAAAGAGTTACCGGTGCTGAAGTTCCAACTCCATACGCTAAAGAATTGGAAGACTTTGCATTCCCTGATCCAGAAACCATCATTAGAGCTTGTAGAAAAGTCTTATCCTTATAAGAACATGATTGCCCATTTGAGCTCTTCTTACTGAATTTACGAATTTAACTAGCGTTTACTAATGTTATAGAAACAAAAAAGCACAATATTCATTGAGTTCACTGTAGTTTTGTTACACTTATAATTTAGCCTTTGATGAGAATATTTTGGCAATATTTCTTCTCTGAATTTTACCTGTTGCTGTCTTTGGTAAAACATCGATAAAGAAGAACTGTTCAGGGATTTTGAAGGATGCTATTTTGTCTGTCAAGAATTCTTGCAACTGAGCTTCTGTTACATTAGCATTTTTACCCTTTTGGTTGAGTACAACTGCTGCTTTCACAACCTGTCCATACTTTGCATCATCAACACCAAATGCAACAGCCTCTGAAACATATGGACTTCTCAAGATTGCAGAATCAACTTCAATAGGAGATATCTTCTCCCCACCTCTATTTATTAATTCCTTTAATCTTCCTGTCAATTTCAAAAATCCATCGGAATCAAGGTAACCTTGGTCACCGGTTCTGAAGTAACCATCTTTGGAGAAACTCTCCTTGTTTGCCTTTTCGTTGTTCAAATATCCTTTAGTAACATTATCACCCCTGATAGAGACTTCACCGGTTTCACCGGTTTTCAAAACGCTATCATTATCATCAAGTATAACTACTTCAACTCCTTGACCATGACCAACAGTACCAGCCTTTCTTTTGCCCTTAGAAGGTAAGAAATTTGAACACATCTGGTGACTAGCCTCTGTCATTGCATAAGCCTCCAACACTGGAGCATGAAATGCACTCTCTAGTTGTTCCAGCGTGGCAGGAGCAAGTGCAGAAGAACAAGACCTGATGAATCTAATTTTTGGAAGAGGTGCTGGTTTGGGGACTTGCAACAAGATTTGATGGATCGTCGGAACAGCAGTATACCAGGTAGCCTTATACTTGATGAATTCATCCCAAAAGACTTTGGCACTGAAACGAAGTGGAACAATAACAGTACCTTGTGTTGATAGAGTTGACAATAGTCCACCAATTAGACCATGGACATGGAATAGCGGCATTACAATATAGCTTCTGTCTGATTCAGTCAAGTTGTATGTGTTTGAAATATTCTTCATTGAAGTCGAGATATTGTGGTGGGTCAACGGGACAGATTTTGGACGGCCTGTGGTACCTGAGGTATGCAAAATCAACGCTATATCGTGAGGTTGAGCAATACCTGGAAGTTTAGGTTCGTGATTGCGAAAAAGCGCTAGTGAGTGAGCAGAATTGAATAGTGTTTGGTTAGTGTTAGGATTCGAAATTGAGTACTCAACTTGACCTCGTTGCAAGTCATACCAAGTTTCGACAATGAAAATATTTCTCTTCCTTGCACTTTTCAAGAGGTCACTGTAGTCTCTACCATCCTCTCCAATCTTACCAATGATCAAAACACTAGCTTGTAAATCCTCCAAATAGAAATCTATTTCACTTTCCTTGTAATTTGGATTCAAAGGTGCAGCTATTCTAGCAAAATTTGTAACAGTTAAGAAACTAACGATGAATTCAAGTTTGTTCTCCAAAGAGATTGCAACTTTCGAACCTTTTGGAAGTCGGCCATATAAAGGGGATGATGGGTTATTGAAAAAAGTTTGCATATGACCAATCAAATCACCAAGTTTATTGTAGCTGATAGAAGTTCTAGTAGATGGAATGACAATTGCCTCATTGGAGGACTGATGAATTGACGTTATGAATGTAGACATGACTTGAAAAACTACTGATAACCGCTTAACTAGTGTACTAATGAAAACCCCTTCTTCAATCAAAGAAAAACTTTTGCAATATATTACATTATATTGCATTATTATATATATGTCAGGTTTTTTTTTGGTCCACTTTTACCCCGGAGACGCCAGGACCTAGGACAGCAATATTCTCGGTATTTTATTGCATTGTATACAGAATACCTAAAACGCCTCACATTGTAGGCAAAAGAGGAGGAAAGGGTTAATATAAAGAAAGTAATGAACGAGGGAGGATAAGAGATATTGAACGATGGATGAGAAAACTGTTTATACATACATGAAAGAATATATAGCCATATGATTGAAAAGCTGTGTTTTTAAATATAAAGTAAAATCAAGAACAAATAAATAATTATACCACATGGTTCACATAAACATCATCCGAAAGTGTTGGAGGAAGAATTTCTCATAAGGAAAATTCTTCAACTTTGACACCGGGACCCATCACGTCAGTCGACCAATCTAGAGTCTTGAAATCGACCAGATCCACATTTTTCAGAGAATTGGCACCCGCAAAGTTCGTGATATCACCACTATTGCTTGTCAAAATGGATTCAATTGAGGTGTTGGTAAGAGAGGAGGAGTTTGAAACAACAGATTGATTTCTGAGTGTGTTTATTGTCGCATTTGAATTTGTGGATTGTGAGGAATTTGAGTCAGAACGGGTCATAACAACATTGTTGGGGCCTAGCAAAGTGGTGCTAGTGCTATTATTCCCTAGTGGGTTTCCCGTGTTTGGAACTGGTGTTGCGTTACTGCTGGGTGTAGAGTTTCCTGTGTTTGTATGGAACAAAGATTCATAAGAGTGATGAGCTGGTGGGATTGCTTGATTTGAGACTTCGTTGACAGGGCGAGCAGGTGGCAGTTCTGTTTGTTTTATGCGCTGAGATATTATGAGGATCTGATTTTTGACATAATTTAGGATAGGCTTGAAAAGAATGAAGTTCTCCGGATACCTCTTTTGAATAATGTTTATATTTTCTTTGACAAAAAAGATTTCATCGTTTGTAAGTTGATCCTGTAACTCGATCAAGTGTAACATGGACATAACAATGATTTTGACAAAATTTAGAGGGATCAAATGAAATTCGAAGTTATTGAATCCCATTTCTTTTGATTCATCTAGTCTATAAATTTCTTCCAAAAACTCGAAGCAACTCTTTCGAAGATCAATTTGTAGGTAAATCTTAAATACTAGACCAATTAATTTCAATTGCTTCAAGATAATTGATGATTTCACCTCTGTTTCATGGTTTGTGATATTCGTCTCATACCAAGAATTGATGAATGCAATAGTTTCGTAATCTTGTGTATAGTCTTTTAAGATGTTCCAGTCCTTAGACTTCACTAGATCAATCAATTTTAGTGTGTATTTCAAGTCATCATTTTCATCAGCTGTCAATTTTGGAATATAGAATTGATTGAAAAACTTCAAACCAGGTAAACCAAAATTGACCAAAGTCAGCTTGTTTAGAATGGAAAAACACCAATATAGATTTAAACGATGTTTATAATTCAAATATTTGGTCTCTTTATCCTCTCCAGGGAATGATAAATTCGTTAAGTTGTTGTAATTTAGATGCAAACCAAAATTTAAAACCATTGCTTTCAAAATGTTTGATATTGAGATTACAGTACAGTTATAGCAGTTCTTGTTAGAAAACAACCATAAACTCAAAAGAAGGTTTTCAAAAACAGTGTAATCAGTTGAGACGATGACGTTAAATAGTGCAAGGTTAGAAATGAGCTTGTGAACGTCGTGGATAGAAAATATTGAACAGTTCAACTGTATTATCAATATTAGCTGAACGATAAATTTCTGATTTTGCTCAATAGTCAATTCATCAACATCCAAAAAAGATGTAGTGTTATTGACAAATTCGTTGTAACTCTTGTAGAAAAAGTTTTCATTAATGATTGGAATGAGCTTATTCAGATTCAAAAAATACTTCTGCAGTATCAGGTCCAGGTTTTGTCTTGATGGAAAATGCGACAAAAAATTTGCGATGATAAATTGGTTGACAGACACGGGAAGTGATTGGTTGATGCCATCCTTCGACTCGTTGAAGTCGGTAGGGAGCTTGTGTTTGTTTAGTAGAGAAACAAACGAAACCTGCAAAGAGTTTAGTCCCAAGTACTGATTTTTATCGATATAGTTGCTGTATTTGAAAAAATTATTGGAAAGATCATTATTCCGTTCATCATTACCCAAATTTTTTTTCAACCTGTTCAATTCGTCATCTTTTGCACTCAACTGGAGTTCTAGCTCAATAAGATTTCTTTCTAAGTTCTCTGTATAACCTCTCGGAAATGCCCTTCTTGTTAGTTTGTCACTTATTTTGCAATGGTATCCAATTTTCAAGCAATTTGAACAGCTAGGCAAAAGTCCATCACATTTAATCTTTTTGATACGACAACGATCACAAGCTTGTGAAGTTCTGGAAATGTTTTTGTTTTTGATAAGTTTCATAACACAAATAACACTTCAACGACTAAACCACCAAAACCTATCACTAGCTAGAATAGTACGAATTTTCAATTTACCGCTTTTGACTATTATTGTTTCAACCAATGGTGCGATTTGGAATTCTTATATAAGACGCAAAAATAATATATTTCCCCAGAAATTATGGTTTTCCTTTCTTCCGAGTGGGTCCCTCTTTGGTACCACTTTTCGCGAATATTGACAGATATGAGTACTTTGCAAACTTCTCGAACTCTTAAAAACGACAAACGCCGTCATCTTGTTGTCAAGATGTCCCAGATTTTGCGAAAAAATAGGAGTCATTGCATGACTCTTTCGCGAAAGCTGCAAAACAGTCAAACACATTGAATACTGTTATGGTCACGTGATTAGCGTTTACATATCACATAAAGTTTCTCTATTGTTCATTGCTGTTTCTTTTTGGCTGTTTTGCGCTGTTTTCGGTAGTCTTGGGTGGAGTGTTTCACTAGTCAGAAGTTGAATCCCACAGTGTTGAGAACTTGTCCTGTGTACAGCTTTGGCACTCATGAAGTATGCAATGAATCAATCATTATCATGATTATCGCTGTCAACAACCTGTACTTCAAAGTGAATGAGAGAATCCCGTATATCGGGGAGTGGGGTGAAGCCAGAGGTCTTCTACGATAGCCCTTATACGTTCCACGGCCTCTTGTCATTTTGCGGTCCATACTCATTTTCATTCATTTCTTTTTCTCTTATCAAACATAGAAGGAAGACATGTACTAGTTAATTCACCATATCTATCTATTTTTTCACCACTATTTGTGCCATTGTGACATAAGGGGAACAGAGAGAATCATGGTGTTCAATAAACCATGGTGCTCTCTCCCTGTCTACTCGACTGGTGATAAACCTCCTAGCACTTTCCTTTATCCTTTCTCTTCGTAAAACGCCGTGCTTGTGTGCGGTGTTGTGTTACAGTCGACCTCAATGTAGTTACGGGTTGCGATCTGTCTTTTAGGCAATTGCATTCATTCCCGTTCTTAATTCAGCATCGAGTTATTTTTTCCCAGACATCCGCAACAAGTATGTGGAGCTTAATGCCCATCCATTAAAAACCTACAAGAGATGACAATGCTAATTGGGTATGTAATGTCACTTTCATCACCTGACCGAAAGAATCAGAGACAATTCGTTTACAGTGTTTTTTTTTTTTTTTTTTTTTTAAAACTAAACAAAAACAAATAGATCAATTTTAGTTAATATACACGCTCATCACATCTGCATGCTTTTGAAAAGACAATGGCAAAAACTCCATTGAAAGGCATCAAGTTTTGCTCCACCGGTGTTCCTAGCAATATACGGCATGATATCGCTGATAAGATCACAAAGATGGGAGGAATCCATGAGGTTAATCTCCTAAGTGACGTTAACTATTTGATAGTAGGGTCAAGAGATACTGATAAATATAGGTTCTGCTTAACTAAAAGATTTGATATAAAGTTCATTGATTCTGATGACGTGTTTGTAATGTACAAAAACTGGAGCAACAATGATAAGATTGATCTTGAAAACTATAAGCTACCTGTATTCAAGGGTCTCAAGGTATGTCTTTCTAGACTCAAAAATGAATGGTTAATGGCAAAGGCTTATGACTCTGAATCAGACATTACCACGTTGCAGAACACTATAATGAGTCTCGTTTCCGCCAATGGCGGTGAAGTTTCCATGTCATTGAGTTTTGGAAACCACTGCATGATCAGTAACGATCTTCAGGGGAAAAAATATAATATGTCAAAAACATGGAATATACCTTGCTTACATCCAGTTTGGGTCATGGACTCGATTAAACGAGGTGCTGCACTAGAGTATTCGGCCTACAATATCTCAAGGGTAGATTTAGGCGAAATTAGTAACATATCAGACGAGTTAGCTACTCAATTGAAAAAAAGAACACGAGACAATACTGATAATGATACTCAAAAGAGGGAACTAACAATTAAAAGAAAAAACCCAAAACTGTGGGACTCCATTATGTCTGTTAACAACCTACCAACTAATACCACAAAGAAGCATGACGAATGGGGCGACGATATTGAGTCCAATCAAGAACAGTCCTATTCCATCAAAAACTCTTTCAATTCCAACAGCATCCCACAAGTATCGACATCTAGCATCTTGAATCCCAAAAGAAAGAAAGAAACAAAAAGGTCTGAACTCTTCAAAAACAAAACCTTCTTATTAAAGTTCTTCCATCTCAAGGAGTTGGATATTCTGAAAAAGGTTATCGAATCCCATAGCGGAACAATCGTTCAAGACGAATCACTAGAAACTGACTTTCTCATCATCCCATCTGACTTCGAGCTAAACAAGGTGCCTGCTCATCTTCTGCATCATGTGATTTTAACAGAATGGTTCATTGAGAGGTCATTGCACTATTCCTCCATTCAAATTGATCAATGGAGTATGCCATTCTATAAGTCATTTTCAGCGGAACAAAATTTTTTCAAAAGTCTACCTCCCGATGGTTTGAAAGTCTCTATAACCGGATTTCAAGGTGTTGAGCTTCTCCATCTGACTAAAATGATTGAAAAACTCATGATAGTATCGAATGAGTCAACATCATATAATCCGATGATTTTATGTGATTCTCTTAATAAAGATGTTGATATATTGATAGTCAACATTGATTTGATTAAACTCTCTTCGAAAAATGATTATCTCATAGCCAAAAACCCAGGCTTGTTCAAAGGTTATGATGAGAAGGAAATAAATGCAGCGAGTTTGAACTCTACCAAATCGAAGATGAAATTCGCAAAATCACATAGTATTCCAATCGTCACGATTTCCTTCTTGTTTGAATTCTTTTCACGTAAATCAGATGATCTGATCAATATCAACTTCAAAGACTGGTGTCTTTATTGCCCGAGGATAACGAATATAAGTCCAAGAATCCAAAATATCATAGTGTCTCATGATCCAATACCTTCTGATTCCAACCCTATGCTCGATAATAGGAACAAAGAGAGCCTTCCCAAATTGCCATCGCCAATCCGCAATAAAAGAGTTAGCAATAATCTCAGGCTCATAGGTCGATCAAAAGTTTCCTATTTGGAACACTCAAAAGTGCTGTCAGGTTATAATTCATTTGAGGAGCATACTGAATTAGATGAATTGAATGAAGGTGAATTGAGAGCAACTCAAGTATCTTATGAAAATACTGAAACAAGAAATGAAGTGACTCATGGTTATCCAAAGAGAACTACAAGAAACGTATATAAACAGCTAATGGATCTAGGAAATGAAGTTTCTTAGACTCAGAATAAGATGCAATTTTTAAATCTTACTCACCACTGTAGTTTACAGTAAGTGATGACATCCAACAGAAGCTTTCTAAAGTAGAAAAAAACACTCACGCTGGGGGTCGAACCCAGAATCTTCTGATTAGAAGTCAGACGCGTTGCCATTACGCCACGCGAGCTTCTTGCTTCTAGAAGAACTATCTCAGTAATGATTTCTATTTTTTCATAGTAGTTCTATCTATCATGCGCTTTGTACTGCTTCTCTCAGCTAGGTCAAATAAGAAAAGAGGCAGAGCTGTTTGGAGAACAGTTCACATTTATCCTAGATTGTTGTGCAGTTTACTATTTGAAGTCTGAAGGTAGGGTAATGATATTCAATTACTCAAGAAAATCAAAAATGTCAAATAAGATTGTATTTATATAGTCCACAAAATACTGTCCATAGTTTCAGATGTCAAAGGCGGGCGACTACATTGCCAGAATAAGGTATCAAAATGATTTACCTCCGCCCTTACTTCCTCCGAAGTTATTAAATTACTCGAAAAAGGAAGAAGAAGAAATTGATTCATCACATTTGTTATCAAATTTGTATCGTAAACAAAATGTCAAGAACTTGATGCAAATCGACAAAGACTACGGCATGAGTATTGATTTGACAAACAAACCAGAGCTATTTGATAATAATGCACAAAACATCACCTCAAATCAGCAACATATCAAGCTTCATCCACATGACCAAGTGTTATTAAGAGATCCAGGTATTGATAGAGTAGTTAGAAATGAGCCAAATGTTCTTTTTTTGAGAAGGACAGAATATATCGGATCGCAAAAGAGTGCAGCATCAAATTTCAAATCGCTTAACTCTCCTTCAAAGACGAATGGTGATAAAACATCGCTTTCTGGATCAATTAAAGATATTAACACACCTGTTAGTCAACTGAGATCCATTGAGCAAACTTTCGAGAATGCTACGAAGACTTTGACAGATATAAGTAGGTTGAGACACCCTTTGAAGAAAGGTTTGAAAGCAAAAAAAGTTTGGTCCTTGTTACCTGACGTTTCAAGAATCGATCAAGTATTCAGTGCGATAAGAGCGTCGAATGTTTTTGAGAGCTCCGAAGACTCTGGCATCTCTTTGGAGAAAGGTTTGTTTCGAGAAGTGAAGATAGATGGCAACAATGTCGGTCAAGTATCTTTGTATAAGCTAGCAAAATCCGAACAATTAGCCAAATTGAAAGAAAGATTGAATAAACTTGACGAAAATGATGAAACGAATGACGATGAAGAAAGGTTCAATTTTTTGAAGTTAGGGGATTACGAACTAAGATCACAAAGGATGGATAATACTGCTGTGTCCAATTCTGTCAATGACAACAATGCCAAAGATTATATGGATCTCAATAGTAATGATATCAAAGAAATTGCTTTGAGATTTGATGAAACAAGCGGAATCGCCTATTTCAATATTATTCGAAACAAATTTGAGGTTAAAAAGAGAAAATTGAATGATTCAGATAGACACGTTTTCGACGATTTGGATCTAGATGAGATGAACCTCAGAATCAAAGAACCAACCGTCCAAGAATTGAACATCAGAAACAACAAGAGACATAAATATGATGACATAAATTATGAATCTATTGAAATCGAGTCAAAAGACGAAATTGGGGCTGTTGCCACAGAAGACAAAGAAGTTGATGATGATTTGGATGATCTAAAAGTTCAATCTGATTAAACAATTTACAGAAGCTAGACTTTGAATCAAAATTCTTCTGTAAAGTATATCCTTCAAAACCAAAACAATAATGGAAAAGCATTGCAGTTGTAGCTCGATATATCATGATCGCTTTGAAACCAGAGCATGAAATCTTTGCCACTAACCATCGGATATACCGACGGATTGTATACCAAAATCTCTGAAAATTGTGTGAAGACAAAATCATATAATCTGGACTGATCTTCTCATCAACAGCAAATGACGCAAAATGTGAAAAAAGTTTATAGATATATCTTGTACCAGCATTTGTTGGTTAATCTACTATTGAGACTCAAACGTATACAATTTTATTGACTCTGTGGTTATTTCGAAGGCTCATCTCATATACCTTAATCTCTAGAAAATTCAAAAAATCTGACTTTACAAAACTTTTAAGTGCTTTACGTCAGAGACAGTTTGAGTTAATTAGTAGATCATTATTTGCAATGCACGAAATTCTTACTATATCCCTCTCCCCAAGTGCCAATAATCTAATAACACACTTCTTCAACTCTCAAGAGAGCTACCTTGATTACAGTAAGTCTTCTAAAGATCAGATAATCAACACCTCAACTTATTTGAAACCAACTGTTAAAGGCAATTTTATCAATTTTGCACCTAGAGCTCTAGTGTGGGACTATAAAAATGGATTCGGCTCAATGGGCCAATTTGATCATGCGGAAAACGGGTCACCAGCCACACCTACATTGGATGAGGTCCAAGTAATACAAACGAGTCATAGAATTTTACAGAATGAATACCAACAAGCTTTGAATTCAGGTTCTTCTCTCCCGAAATTGACTAAACATAATGTAAGATACTGGTCAGATTACAATCGATTGATCTATGAGCCAAAATCACTCCATTCATTGCGAAATTGGGATTTTGATCCGCTCAAGTACCCTAAGGGAAAATTGTTCAAGGACTTCCAGGATGACTCTAAGGTCAGAGAGTTCCGCGATTACGATATTGGTGTTAAAGAGTGGGAGGATTCGCAAGGAGCTGAATTTGTTGAAAATAGCTATAGAAAGAGCTTAGAGGAGATTGATCTGTTGAGTGGATTGAATGTGGTAAATGAATTAGACACATCCTGGGCCGGTTTCACTCATGAGCTTTTAGGTGAATTAAGAGATGATTTCAATCCAAAGACAGAGATATTCAATTATATAATTTATGACAATAAAAGCTCAACAGAATTGGGCAGACATGAGCTTTTACAGAGAATAAAAGGTTTTATGGCTTTAAGACAGAAATCTTCATTGATGATTCCTCTTGTCAGTAAAGACCGCAATTTATGGCATTCATCTGCATATCAAAACCTAGTTTATGAGTCGATCCAGATCTTAAACTGCAATAATATAAGTAACACAAATTTTACACAGCTAAGAAATGAATTGATGTATGGCTTTGACAATAGAAATATTGTTTCCCAGGTTAATGTTAAAATAGATGGGAAGGATCAAATCGAGTTTGCAAATAAGCTGTTTCAAACAAAGAAACTATGCGTTTCAGATAACTTCAAATTTAGTGAAGTATTAGTTAAGAGACCGAATGAACCTCCGAACGATCAAACTGGAAACAAAGAACGCAAACTTTTCACAGAAACCACACATTATTCCCCTGTTGCATTTCCAATCCCAGACTCCTTTCCGGAGGGTATTATTGAAAAGAACAGTGCTTTAACTGTATCTTTATCCATGGATACCAATGCTAAAGCTCTGTTTCTAGAATGGAAAAAATTTGTATCTACAGCACTTAGAGACACTGATGAACGATTAGAGCTAATCGATGAGTTAGCTACTTTGGCTCAACAATATGAAAGCGAATGGTACCACTCTGAAGATGAAGAGGAATACGATGACATTTGAGTGCAACAATTGAATTTAGGCGTAACACATAGACAGAATTGCTTTTCTATAGTACATATTTTCATTGTGTAGAAAAACTAGACGAGAGAAAAAAATTGACACAAAACTGACTCTGGTCAGGTTCAGTTACCTTATATGCTTGGACGACTAAAAAAAATTCTCATGGGGCCCCCTACAGTTGTTGTGATAGTAGGAACCACAGGAGTTGGCAAGTCACAGTTCAGTATCGAACTGGCAAGACGATTCAACGGTGAAATCATCAATGCGGACTCGATGCAGATGTACAAGAATATTCCAATAATCACAAATAAGCATCCCGTTGAAGAGAGGCTCGGTATAACGCACCATGTCATGGACCATGTTGATTGGAGTGAGGAATATTTTATCCATAGATTTGAGAAAGAAGCAAACGTTGCCATACAGGATATCTTGAATAGAGGTAAATTGCCTATAATTGTTGGAGGTACCCACTATTACTTGAACTCACTATTGTTTAACAATAAAACCATAAGTAAGCAGAAAACAAACGAAGATAAACAGGAGTCGCTGACAACAGAACAACTAAATATTTTGGAGGGACCAAGTGATATTTTGCTCGAAGTATTGAAAGAAGCAGATCCAAAGGTTGCTGAGAAATTTCACCCAAATGATACGAGACGGATACGGAGGGCTTTAGAGATTATATATACTACTAAGAAGAAGACTAGTGAACATTACAGCAGCCAAAAAAATGATCTTTGTTCAGCTTTGAATTACAGAACACTACCCTTTTGGATATATTCGGACAAATCGACTCTAAACCAACGTTTGGACGATCGTGTTCATAAAATGCTTGATAGTGGTGGCTTGGAAGAGATTCATGAACTCTACGATTACTATAAATCTTTGGATCCTCAACCGGATCTTGAAAGAGGTGTTTGGCAGGTCATTGGGTTCAAAGAGTTCTTACTTTGGTTGAAAGATGGTTCCACAAACTCTGACCTGCTCAATCAATCCATTGAAGACATGAAGACTAGAACCAGACAATATGCGAAAAAACAAATAAAATGGATCAAAAATTCACTTGCAACTGCTTTACTAGAGGAGGCAAAGTTTGACTATATTAATGGCGGAAAACTATTTGTTTTAGATGCTACAGACCTGACTAAATGGAGGGATAGAGTGTACAAACGTGGAATCAGAATCGCTGAAGAGTTCTTAAATGAAGTAAAAACTTCTACTCCCCAGTTACCTGAAAGCTTGAAAGATTTGATCATTGCTGAAAAAGAAGTTGATCTATCTGGCAATGAAAGAAAAGACACACAATGGGAACATATCAAATGTAACATTTGTTGTAATAGTGACAATACGCCACTAATCCTGGTTGGATCCAACCAATATGAAATTCATCTGAGAAGCAGAAGACATAGATCAAATCTTCAACGTGGAAAGCGTAAGAGAGAGTACGAGGATTGGTTAGCAAAGAACAAATCTGAAGGCATCGTTAATCAAACTTAATTTCACTTCCGGGTTTCCAAACTCCACCTTTTAGTGAGCTAATACTTTTGGCTCTTGGTGCAACCAGTATGGGACTTGGGCTTCTGCTCACTGGAACGAAAAGTTCTGAGGAATTTTGAGCGGATGGATGGACTGGTGTCTGAGAAGATTTTTTTTTAGCCTGACTGAAGCTCAACTGTTGAAATTTGGCAGTTAGCGCACTCAAGTAATAGGTTAGTAGAGATGCAACATACGTATTGACCATAAGCAGGATGTGATACTTACGTTTCTAAATCCCTTGCTTCAATTCTTCTTTTGTACACGTATGAGTCTATATCCTCGATTAATCGATGACAGTTAGTATTGAAATCATTATAGAATTTCAGTCCCTGAGAAATATTATTGACAAGATCTTTGAACTGGACATAAGCATCATCCATTTTATTGAATATTTTCTCTCTTTCTGTATCAATTCCTTGAGAAGATCTCAAGTGAACAAATTGATTATTTAGTCTTTCAATTCTGTCTTCTAACTCACGTTGTTTTTTCTTTTCCGCTTCGATGAATTCCAAATCCTTCTCAAAATTCTTGATATGTCTTTCAAAAACAGGCTCGAATGTGTTAGAATCAATCTTCATATCTTTGAAACTAGCGCGTAAAGATTTATACTCAGAAACAATCTTTGGAAAAATATTATACTGTGAAGATTTTATATCAACAGTTTCAAGGAATGTATCACGATTTATCTCTAGTTTCCTCTTTTCTGTCAATACCTCTTTCAACTGTAAAACCACTCTATTGAGGGATGGGTCCATGACTCTAGACTTGGAGCTCGGGATGTACTCTAAAATTTTGGACTCAGAGGAACCCATTACTTCAAGTAGTCTTTCAACGCTCCGAAATCTAGATTTGATAGTTTCATCACCTTGCTTGGCCACCTTTAAATAATTCTTGAGATCATTTACTCTTTCATGTAAACTTGATGCAGCTTCTTCAGATCTAGACCTAATCCAGTGGTCAGAGCCCTGCCGTTGTCTCATTAATTCATCTTCTTCTGCCTCAAGTTTGAGTCTCTCTTCACAACCTTGTATTAGATGCTCTGCCTCTAGAGATAATCTTTGTATATCGAGTAGGGCTTCTTTGATCTTCCTTACACCACCTTGTGATTTGATCTCATGGTGATGTTCCAGTAAACCAGAAGGAAGTGACAATGGTCTTTCGATTGCATCAATTGACCCAGGTAGTCCCCTTTCTTGAATGAAACTATCTAGAATTCTTGTCAATGCTTTGATAGGGGTGTGAATATGCTGGTGGATATACTCCTCTTGTCTTTCTCGGAATGCTTCAGCACTCGAGATAACATAGTAAGGTAGCAAATCTCTAAATAATAATTTACCATAATCCCCTTTAGATATTGCCTTGTATGGTGACTTTATATCATCGATTTCCATTTCTTTGATAATTGATGCTTTGGCGATAATGGGTGGATCACTGGGAACATCTTGAAGGTAAATCAGGTCATTATCTTTTTCTGCAGTCGATAAAGTGTCTCTGACAACTTTCATAAGCCCATCCAAATCATTTTTGAGGGCGGGACTGACAAACTTCAAGTTTTGTGACGCAAGTTTCAATGACCTCATTGCCTTCTGTAACCTTGAGACTTCTAAACCATACTTGGATTGAGAAACTGCATCTATTGATGCACGATACTGGGCAGCTGCTTCAAAATGATATTTCTTTACAGTGATGTGGTTGGTCCACTCTGACCTAAAGCCTTCACTTCTATTGATTGAATCAAGTGCCTTGCTATAGTAATCGGAAACTTGTACAGCTAGTCTTGCAATAAGGGAGTCTTTGACATTATCAATAAATGCCTTCTGCCAAAACACTTCCTGCGCCTGTGCCAACATCAAAAGTCTCAAAGTTTCAATGGTGTCTCTCTGGATATCCAATGGCAACTCAATCGCTTCATCATTCTTCCCATAAATTGTAAGAATGTAGTTTAAATAGGTCGCCGAGTACTGAAAATACAAACATGCTTTCTTCAACCCATCATCTGTACTTCTGTCTTGCTCAGCACCCAATTGACTGTAAAGAGCTGCAATATTGTATAAAATATTGATTTGTTCAAAAAGCATTGATCTCTGCTTAACAGGGCCAGTAACATTGTAGCCCAGTGTACCAAACCAGGGAAATTCAACACAGTCTATGGGAAATTTATCTGTAAGGGTAGACAAATGGATATAGTACCTCTTAAGCATAGCAAGATCCTGTGTTGATACACCCAGATCTATAATATCGTTTCTGAGCGTATCTACTTCTTGAAGATCATTTTCGAATACCGTGGCAGTTTGATAATATTCCCTAGAAATTAAGTCCCGTAATTCCTTCGCAAACAAGATCTTTTGTGTCTTCCTATATGGAATAAACAAAAGATTGCTACTCATCACGTTCAAGAACAGATTTCTGCTACAATTTTGGAGGTATCGATTTTGTGATTTGTGATTTATAAACGTAAACAAGAGATGTATTCCGAGGACATGAGTTCTCCACAATTCCGGATATAGATATAAAGTTCTGATTCTGGTTACAGAATAATCAATAAACTCATACGTTATTCAATGATGTTCTAAGCTTAAGATAATGTTCTTGCGCATCCTTTTCAGCTCTCACCAGCACTTCTACTTCATATCGTAATTTTTCAAGAGTTTTGTCCATTTCCTTAGACTCACTAGTTAACAATTGTTCAAAAGCAATCAGTGTTCTGTCGGCATCGCGCAACTTGGCTAGAATTGAGAGGTATCTTTCGTTCAGTTCTTCATTGGTCT
Organism: Komagataea salicaria; assembly: GCA_003707885.2. Classification (NCBI taxonomy): domain Eukaryota; kingdom Fungi; phylum Ascomycota; class Saccharomycetes; order Phaffomycetales; family Wickerhamomycetaceae; genus Komagataea; species Komagataea salicaria. The sequence goes on from PPMB02000001.1 coordinate 1,161,907, forward strand.
CATTGAAAACATTCTCTGATTCCTGCAAACTCTTTTCCTCTTCATTGGCTTTTGTAATAAGGTCAGATAGGTTCTCAATCAGTCTATTCTGTTGAGGATGTGTGAGAGGTCGCAATCCGCTATTAGGTGGTATCAATCTGTTCAGGTATTTATGTAACTGACCTACGGTGAGGTCAGTTTCCATCCTTATTTCGGCATCGACTTTTGATTTCGATTCTTCATCCAAATCACCCAATAGTGGAATACCACTGACCTTGAATTTTTTGGCATAGTCTGATCGTATAAGGCTGATCATCTCTTTATCAATGTCTTCAAGTAGTTGAGATTGACTGCTCATAGGTTTAAGAGATAATTTTGAAGGAACATTCGGTATTGCGAGGTTCCTTTGTACAGCTTGTGATCTTCGAAACAGAGCCTTTTCAGCCTCACGTTTCTGTTCTAAGACCCTAAGTCTTTCTTTCTCACCTTCATCTTGAGCACAAGGTTTAGAGCTCTGTTTTTGATTCACTGCTTGTTCAGTAATTCCTTCTTCATTATCCTCAATCAATTCGAACTCGTTTTTTGGCTTTGGTAAGGCTGCAAGTTTTTCCTTAAGAGAAAGCAAGTGCTCAGGCCGGTTGTGAGTAGTATCCGAGCTTTTTAAGGTTGTTGTACCATCTCCCATCTTCTGCACATGACTTTCGATTATTTCCCCGTGTTCTTCTTCCTCTTTATCTTCATTTTCTTGAACTAATATTGACAAAATTGCCTTTTCTGAGCTACGTTGTTTGATCTTATCAGCCATTGCCTTCAAAGAATAGTCAATATCACTGGTTCTTCCATCTTGCAGCTCTTTAGAAATCAAATCAAGATCTTTATCTTCCCTCACAAACTCCAACAATTGCTCACGCTCAAAAACTGGCTGAGGTAGGCTCAGTTTTGGTTTTTTGTTGAAATCCTCACTCACGAAATCATCGATTGGCTGAATGTGCGGTTTCTCTGACTCGTCATGTGTCCGCTTGCTTCCCTTATCCCTTTTTCCTTCATTCTTCACACCGGATTTGTTAACCTTGTGTTCATACTGTTTCAAAGCCTGTTCATTTTGCGAGATCTCTTCTGTAGTGTCATAGAATCCTTGAGTTGGTGTATGTTCGAACGGAATATCAGCATTGTAATCAATTTGTGTTGCGAATTTCTTTCGCATGCCTTTAAGGCTTGTATGAACACCTGCCTGTTTCAAATCACGTCTCTTTTGGAGTAATGCCACTCTTCTTGTTTCTTCTAACATTCTTTCTCTTGCTTTCCTTGTGGCTTTCTTACCCTTTGTATTCGCTAATCTTGCTCTTGCTTCACTGAGCATTTCCTTTTCATCCTCATCAAGATCTACCGCATCTGGTCTGGCTTGTTTAGTTTCTGGGTCGACATTAATATCACCAACCTTGATGGTGACAGATTTTGCAGACGATTCTTGTGTTTCTATACCAGCTCCTGTCAGCCTTAAACCGGTGGAACCTTCATCATCAAGCAATATGTGGTATCTTTCTACACACTGTGCTGCTGTTCTGCCCATCCGAGAGGCAATAGTTCTCCACTGATTAGGAAGAGACGTTGCCAGCTCTAGCAACTTGGCTTCCTCCTGTTGTGTCCAGTCACTTTTATTGATTCTGGGGTCAAGGTATTCATTCCAGCGAGCTTTAGCCTGCTTTGCAGTCTTTCTTGCCAGTAACGAGGCAACCTTGGCCCATTGATTAAACCCATACTTCGATACAGCTGCTTTGAGAATCTCATCTATTCAATATCAGTTAGTATTAGAAAGTCTCATAACTTGATAGACACAAGAATCCATGTAAACATACCTTCAATATTTGACCAGGAACCCCCCTTGATATATACTGGCCCCATACCGGAAAAAATGTTTAGAAAAAGGAGGAATAATGATCACTGATTTTCTTTCTTTATAGAGAGATAAAACTCATTTTTGTTTTTGTTCAGAAAAATGAAAAATCAATTCTGGAAACAACACAATTTTATCACATTTATTGAAAACTTTCACAAAAGCCCACAATTCACAAGTTTCCAGAGTTGTTTTTAAAGAGAGAAAGTAATCCTAGAGGAATTTGTTTGTATACGTTTCAAAGCTTCATTGCAATTAGCAAAAGGGTATATTGTCACGAAGAACATATTCAAGGTGAGAAATGCACTTGTTTCAACCTAAACATCAAAAACTCATTTTACAGTGTTATCCTCCAGGGAGAGGTCCTGACAAGAAACCCAACAGTTCAGAATTGAGTTATTTATTATATTATGCCTCTACTAGAAGAGTGAAGCTAGAGAAAGTGGGAAGGTTCTTGCAGAAAAAGAACGATTCTGATGTCTATCGTAATCGTACAGGTAATATTCAAGTAACTTTGGAGATCATCAATTCTCTCATCAAGAAGTGTCCTGATGACTTGAATGTTTTTGCTGCTAATATTAATGTTATATTGCTGTCAGTGCTCAAAACTAAAGATTTATCACTTTGCCAGCATGCCGTACCTGTCTTTCACAGCTATTGTGAGAACCTCGACCCTGAATCCTTCATTGGGGACCTGGAGTTTGTTCGTTCCTTTAATAGTGTCAGTGAGACATTCTTGAGCCTGGGAACCAATGTCTCTGAGGCGAACACCATAGACTGGATGGTTATCAGTTTGAAATCAGCAGGTAGCATTGCTCTTTGTAAGCATCTCAAACAAGGAAATACCTCAAGTAGAACTATTGTACACAGTGCAGTTTCGTTAATCTGCAAAGTGATTCAGAAAGACTTTACAGAAGAGAATCTGATTAGCAGGTCCCTGTCTCATACATCGGAGAGTCAACAAATTCCATCTGAAAAGCAAAATTATGACTTGGCTAGATTCAATACAGCCAGAACCTCAAACATCAAAGCCAATGATCTTGGTTTCAACGATGAAAATATTCCATTGGATGAGCTAGCGATTATGTCTTTGAGACCATTTTTTAATAGCTCATCTTCCACAAAGTTGACATCAAGTACAGTGGCACTCTCTGACTATTTGATAAAATCAAATGTGGACTATCATTGGGCTGCTGCGCTTATCGATATGATCATCACATGGGTTCCAGTACAGTTAAGATTTATAGTGTTATCAATATTGACAGCCAGACTGAACAAGAATGGAATTGATGAAGAACAAATCATCTATATTCATTCGGTGTCCACTTTATTGTCATCCTCCGTCAACTTGGTTGGGTTACCTGTCATTGATAATTTGAAGCAGTTCATTGATTTGCAACAGCATTATATTCTCAACACATCTAATCAGCTATTGATTGAAGAGTACTCAACTGCTATCGAAAGTTTGGCAACTCATGTTTATTACCAGGACCAAATTATCGACATAGTGGGCGAATTGTTGACGAGAGTGAAGGACACGAATGAAAACAAGCTTTTGCTGGCGCTTTTGAAAGATATTTCGAAAGTCCTAAGCAGATCCAATCAATCACAAAGTGTTCAACGCTCCCTTGTACCTCTTGAGCTTTTTTCAGAAACTTTTCATCTTTTATCCACTGCGGATACTCAAATCCAAACGGCGTACCTTGAGTTGTTGAAACTTGAGTTAGCATTCGAGTATAATGAAAAGCACCAGTACCTGAAACCTGATTATGATGGTCTGATCTCCAATTCAAGTGGCAGCGTCTTAAATTTATTTTACGAACAATTAGAACAATTGAAACAGTTGAGTTCCCAAAGTTCTTTACTTGAGTTACTTAAACTAGTCAATTCCAAATTCGGTATAAACTCCATAGTCAATTTCATACCATTTTTCTTTGAGTGGCAGCTAAAAGTCAAAGATAATTCCGATTACAATGAAGAGGAAATTTTACTAGACAATATTGGATTCGCAAACTTATATTTATGTGCTCAGGACACTGAATACATCAACTTAATGCCTGAAATTTTGTCTAGAATTTTTTATCGTCAAAAAATGATGTTGTGGTCATTTACCGACTTTCCTAATGTCAAAGATAAGAACTTCACAACGGATGGACTACAATTGTCTAGAGATTTGTTTTCTAAATTAATCAAGAATGGACCATTGGAATCATATGAAGATACTATTCTCTTGGATCACTGCAAATCTCAATCAGTCGATGTACATCACGAAGGTACTAATGGATTTGAAGAAGGAAACGGCTCCACTATATCGCATATAAATAACTCTCAGAACCTATCCTTCGCATTGTTTCTTCAGTCACCGTCTCCTGCAGTTTCAAGAGCTCCGAATGAAAACGACAGCATAAAGTCTATGCCATTATCAGCAAGATCTATCATGGTAAATGGGAAATTGAATGTTCCGAAAGTTCAGGATCTAAGAAAAGCTATATCCGGTTCATTGTCCATGAAAAGAATTGGGACATCAACAAGAAGCATTCAGAACACGGATATCGCTACATTGCTAGATGAACTAAATGTCGGCGCAGAACTGGAGGAAAGAGGAAAATTGGTAAATTATTAAATTGGCACTGAAGACCTACCAGAATCTGAGAATTGGGATACAGTAATCAGTAAAGGCAAAACTGTCATTCATTCATTTTTGAATGTCTACATCAAATGTTGAATTGAATACTTTGAAAACAATTATAACAAACATAACTTATTCATCAAGTAAACATGTATAGATGATCCACCAAGACACTAGAAGTCTATAACGGAAAGAAAAGCATGAAATGAACAGGAATCTTTTTAAAAAAAGCACAGCAGTAACTTAAAATACAATTTATAAAACCTCTTTTATTCTTAATTATCTTTGATCCATTTCCAAGAAAGAAAAACCTATAACCAAAGTATCATCTCTTTTTCTTGTTTTAAAACAATTCACTGATCTTACTCCTCTTCAGATTCTTCTTCAGATTCTTCTTCAGACTCCTCTTCAGACTCTGAATTTAAGGCAGCAAATGCATTGAATCTCGATTTAGAAGCATCTGCAATGATATCTCTGGAATCAGCAGAGCTTGCTGCTGCCATTTTTTTACTGTTTGTCTTGATCTTATTGACTTGCTGATCTTTGATGGCTTCTCTTATGGTCTCTTTTGCCGAATGAGATTCCTCACCAGTAACAGAGTTCTTTCTTTTGTTCAAGGTGACCCAACCATCGGCATCAGGCTGTGGAGCCTCTGGTTTAACACGAGTCTTCTTTTGAAATGTGAATTTAGGTCTAGTACCGTGATGTGACGATCTTCTTCTTGAGGGATGAGCAGCTTCTTCTTCCTCGAGCTTTAGTTGTATCTCTCTTTGTTCTTCAATGGATTTGGCAAATTCTAAAAAGTCAAAACCAGTTGGGACAACAGGATTACCACGCAATTCAATCAATTCTGCTTCAGTATAGATCGCCATAGTGTTTGAGATAATTGAGACGCGTACTTGGTATCTTTTATCAGTACCCTCACACTAAAACTGACAACTTTTCACTTTTAATTTTTCACATTTTTTTTTTGCTGAGATACAGAAAAAAACATGAAGTAGGGTAAACAATACTATAGCTTTCCGGAAATACACAAATCATGTGACTGGATCGGAAGTTGACACCGAAGAGTGAGGTTTCGATGATGTAAGCATTTCTTTTTCTTGCGATGAGCTTTTTTCATCTCAAAAATATTTCTCAGACTAATTTGATGTTCTGCATGTAGTGTTGAGAGATCTCAGCTTCAATATAGAGAGATTCACACTTTCGCTTTTACATAAGAAGATGCCAGTTGTACACTCACTTGCGAAAGTTCAGAAAAATATACAGAAGTCTAAGGGTGCTATGCATCCCAAGGGACGTAAGTTCAAACAACTTAATAGAGCTACTTTAAGAGAAAATAAAATAAACAAGAAGAAACTTGACCATTTGGAACGTAAAGAGAATGAGATGCAGAGAGTGCTGTTCTTTCAAGAAGCAGTGAATTCGAGACCGGATCAGCAGTGTTTCCCTCTAGACGAGATCAAACTCATCATTGAAACATTTCTCTCTAGAGATGACGAAGAAATCGAACAGTTGCAAAGTAAAAGACCAAAGAACAGACCACCTACCAACAGACAACTTCTACTAGAGAATAAGCGCAAGTCAGAATTGGCAGAATATGAGTCTGGCTATTTGGTACCTAACATCAATGATCCTAAATCGTTGGAGTTTTTAAGAGGATGGAATGGTACATCAGGTGGAACCAACCAGGTCAAAATGATACGTATTGCTAAAAGTGACAGGGAATTACCTCAACAACACGCTGTACAGACTGATGCGAGAATGTCAGAGTGAGCTCGATTCTTCATAAACATTTTACATTAACCTTTATAATCTCATTAAATTCGTGCATTTTTGGGTTAAAGTAGCATAAGTCTACTTTATGTCTCGATGGTTTTTTTAATAAACGGCTTGCTTTTGTCTCTTTGAAGGTAGATATAAACAAGATAAGACCCCATGACAGCCCCAGACACAGCAGAAAAAGATACGTACCACTTCTTTCTGTTGAGTTTCCGTAGAACTTCTGAGCTGATGTTTCGCTCAAAAATTAGTATACTGTTGTCTTCATAACCTTCGATACCTATTAGGGACCACGCTTCCTTCTCATACTTCAAAATCAATTTCCAATACTTTTCATGAAAGTCACCCAATCTCTGGATCATTGTTATTAAATCTGGCTTGTGATATCCTAGACCAAGTGGATTGGTGTTGCTGATAATTGGGCGAGAGTCATTTGGGGCGATAATCATAAATTGATGGATATGATTCTCCTCTTTTTTCGGAATCATTGGGAATAACAAGTCATCATGTTGTTGCGCTGGTTCTAACGATGGAAATACACCTCTTCTCTTGAAATTTCTCATGATGTTCACATCTATAGGTGTGAAAAAGTTTCCCTTTTCAAGAGATCTGAGTCTTTGTGTGGTGGTTTCAAAAGTCCTCTCTGCCCTGAAATATTCTTCATCCTGTCTATCTTTCTTCTGTTTCGCTTCCTGCAAAAATGATTCAAGGTCCTCACGTGAAACATTGGCTGATTTCCTATCTATTGCATCCCACTCAACATCACGGGACGGATAGTCCTTTTTTTTCAGTACGGAGCTCTGATGTAATTCCTTCATCAACGCACTGCCTGCTTGCTTGTTCTCTTTCGATATCACCTTGAGAACATCCTCCAATGCATCAATTTTCTTGGAGATGGACAGCTCCAGCTTGTTGAAATCAGCCTTTAGTTTCGTTAGATCATTGCTATTAACGTTCTTGATCGGCGTGGGCTGCTGAATATTTACGATGTCATGTAATGTGTGCTTTGAACTTGGGTGTTTTCTTGACTTGGATATATGATCTAAGCTGTATTTAGCGTTGCAAGGTTGACTAGTCGTGTGAAAAAGATGTTTTTGAGGGAGTATACCCGGTCGAGCATTGAATACAATCTTTTTCATTGAAACAACGGCACCAAAGGTTACTATGCTTCTTTACGAATTGAAGTCGTTCAAAAATCATTGCAGTATTGATAACAATTATGTGGATGTTAGGGACACACATATAAACTGAATTGAAAGTTACACAGATTTACCAAGTATTGATACCTCAAAATGGAGAAAAGTGATGGTGTCACAGCTGGAAAATCTTTTAACCTGGGCTGCTGGAAATGGAGCATATGTTGACCCGATATTAACCTTTCAGCGGTCTGAAGATCGAGGCATCTGCGCTACTTCGAAGAGCACACTAACCTCTTCCTTCTCTAAACCACATATTAAGATTCCACTGAGTATGATTATCACCAACTCTCTTTCAGACCGATATTTCGGGAAGAGTTTCGAGGCAGGAAACGCTAATAGCTCTCTCAAATTGTTTTTGTGTAAACTGAAGTTTGATAAAGAAGGCTGGAACCATCCCAAAGATAATTCTGGTGTTAACTACAGAGAATTTTTCGCACCATATATTGATCTACTACCTGTCGGGAGAGAAACTAATTCAGTATTTTACTATGATGAGGACCATTTGAAATTGCTAGAAAATACTAATCTGGGAGGATCTTTAGGTATGAGACTGGATAGTCTTTTAAATGAATGGAAGAACTCAGTGTCTGACTTGCCTGAGATCTATAAACTAACAGATCAATTTACAAATGATATAGCTTTATACGAGCAATTTAGTCAGATGAGCAGAAGCTCACAACTTGAACATTTACTGGAAGAGACAAGCTGGACAAGTTTCAGTGCTTACTTGTGGAGCTCTATTATTCTTACATCTAGAGCCTTCCCTAATCATGTGATCAATCCCAACGTCAAGGACGGTCAAGCCATCTTATTGCCTGTACTAGATTTACTGAACCATGATAATTCTGTCAAAGTCAAATGGGAGCATATTGTTGATTCTGATAGTGAATATTTTTCCATTACGAATCTGGAGACCATCACAAAAGGCCAGGAAATTTGTAACAATTACGGCGCAAAGGGCAATGAGGAGCTTTTGATGGGATACGGCTTTGTTATTGAGGATAATTCTAATGATTCAGTTGCACTGAGGATCAAACTTCCCTATGAGGTAGTTGTATCAGCCAAAAGAAGTGGAATTTCTATTCCTAAAATAGAAGATTATACATACCATTCTTTTCAAAACAGCGACCAATTAAGAGTTGACAGTGATGAAGTACTGAGTCAGGATTTTATCAGAAATGGACTGTTATACTTCATCAATAATTCCTCATTGGTACCTGAGAACCTCTTTTCGATTTTTCAATATCTAGCCAGAAAGCCATTTGAGGAACGGCCAACATTGAGATCCAACTTAGAGGCACTTCAAAACTTAAAACAAGCCTTAGAGCATAAGGAAAGAGCGTTGAAGGGAAACCATTTCTCGAACCACCCGAATCTTGATTCAGGAATCACAAAATCTGTTAATATCTACAAAAAGGGACAGCAGTCCTTATTAAAAGCTTCTATCGATGAGATCAAGACAACTGAAAAAGCCATCTTACGTGAATACAAATCACACGTCTTGAATTTGAAAAAGCTTTTCAAAAAAGATACGAAATTGCAAAAGCTTCTAAAAGAGCAACTGAACATCACATCTTTTGAAAACATTGAGAGTGAGGATATGACAGATGCTGTTTATTTTCTTTGGCTGATTATTCATGGCGAGGGCCTTTCTGGACCAGATTACATAGCCCCTACTTGGTTAACTGACCAGTACCAAAAGGTCAAAATCAAAGAAGCTGGTAATGTGGAGGAATTCGTGGCACTACAGGAGTTTTTTCAGCAGCGCTTTGCAACCAGCAGTTTAGATAAACATTTAACAATATCCAATTTACAAACAGCCAGCCACGTCTTGTCAGTCAACAGCTATGTCAGATTGAATACAAGAGAGATAATCCTCGTTGAACCCCTGACTTTATGAAGCTCTTGTTGGAAAATTTGCATCGCAAATAGTAATCATTTAATAGCAAAATATTGTACACAAAATTAAAACCTAACTAAACCTATATATAAGAAATGACACCCTTTTGTGTCACAATCAAGGTGATGGAGTAACCCCCTTCAAAATTTTCTCTTTGTCTTCGATTGATAACAAACTTATAACTTCTGCCAACCCACTAATGGCAGAGTCATGGTTTGTTCTAATCAAATGGGCAATGTTTTGAGCAAAGGCTTCATCCTTCAACTGTTTTACCAAAGAATCAATTGTTTCATGGTTTTCCTCAATCCATGTAGCAACAGCTCTGTCATCCTCGAAGTCGACTGAAGATAAATACCAAGATCTCAATCTGGCCACCTTCTCGACTCTTGTGGCATGTTGCAAAACTTCGCCAATACGTTTGATCAAGTATTCCTCATTCAAGCGACGACGAGTTCTCCAGAAAAAGAAGCGACGAGCATTGACAAGCTCCAACTCTTTTCTAATCGTACCTTTTGCCAACATACGACCGGATCTATCATGCAGATCAGCAAACTGAACAGAAATTTGTTGGTACACAGGTAATAGGGCCCTTTCACGAGCTGCCAGTTTTTGGGAAACTTCTTGAAGTTGGTCATGAGATAATGTTGGGTCAGAGAGTTGAGCTTTCAACTCTGCGTATGTTTTATCCAAACGAGCCATTGTAGCGATAAGCTTTTCACGTCTATATTTAATACCAACCATACCTTCAGGTTCCAAAACACCTGCTCTGGAATCGACATCGGCATACATTTCCATCATATCAGCATTAATGGTCGGATCAACTACAACCCATGAACCACCTCTTAATTCACCAGTTGGGGGAATGTAAGTGAAAATCGGCTGCTTGAAATCCACCAAAGCATCAACAATAAATGAACCATACTTCAACACTTCATTATACATATCACGTTGACCACCTGAAAAACCTCTCCAATTGGCCAAGATCATCAATGGTAATTGTTCACCATTGTTGAAGTCATTGATGGCCTGTGCTGTCTTGAATGCAGAGTTTGGATACCAAACTTGACCGGCTTCTTGAATCAACTGCTCAGTAGAGTTCTCATTGGCTGGATCAGCAGGTATCAAATTTTCAACAGTGCTTGTTTCTACACCGATAACACCAAATGGAATACCACCCAATCTTGCTCTACCAACCACCACACCTTTAGCCCAACCACTCAAAGTTTCTTGGAAAGAATTCTTATCGAACAAACCGTATTCGAAAGAACCCTCTTCAGTCTCACGACCAGCAATAACATGTCTGATGTCATAAGGTTGATCACGCGTTGGAATGAACTGAACATCCCTATCCCAGGAGTCTTCTGGAGATTCTAGAATTGGAACAGGCATGTTACGCTTGGCTGGGACGTAGGATAACCAGTTCATGATTTGCTCAACACCAGCCAAATCATCTGATGCAGTTAAATGCGAAACACCATTTCTGTACATGATCTGAGTACCACCCAATTGTAAATTAGAAGAATAGACTTCACGACCTAACAACTTGTTGATAGCAGGAGCACCAGTTAAAATAATTGGCTGACCTTCAATCTGAATGGCTCTTTGACCTAGTCTAACTAAATATGCCCCAATACCAACAGATCTACATGTGACTAGGGTGATCGTAAAGATGTCCTTATAAGCCTTTGAGGTAGCACCGGCAATCAAACCTGAACCCCTCAAACATTCAACTCCAAGACCATCTTCTGCGCCGATAATAGCTTTGATGACATGTCTAGTTTCACCATTTTCGACCATTTTCTCAGTAAGAACACTTTTAGATTGATCATTCTTGTTCAACTTTTCCAAACCTTCATCGTTCAGATACAAGTATTGGAAGCCTTTATCTGGATTGCCCTCTTCGTTCCAAGCAACTTGATACAAAGGAATTAATTCCTCAGCAACACCAATTCTGGCACCCGAATTAGCAGATAGATAAACTCGTGGAATACCTAACTTTCTAGCCAATTCAGTGACCTTGTTGAAAAAGTGATCCTCTTGAGGACCAAAAGATCCGATCTTGTAGGTTATATCATTGGCAACAATGATAATTTGTCTTCCTCGAGGATATTCAGGAGTTTTAACAGTAATTTTAAATCCAACCATACCAATAAGATTAGCACCTGCTTCTCTTGAAACTTCTGTAATCTCATCAGCATCGTCTAAGATCAGCTCTGTAGACTGGAAAAAATCATCAGGGACTTTTGCATCTGGTGCATATTTCTTCCATTGAGTCAGTGTAGCTTGACGGAATAATTCTGGGAAGTCATAAACGTAAGTGGTACCCATCAAATGTGCCTTGTACCGTTTTGGTTGCAAGGACTCTTTAGCTGGGTAGGGTGTAGAGATTGGTCTCAAGTGCATTGAACCTGGTGTACCAATTGACTTGAAGACCCAGTCACCTTGGCTATTTTTGACTTCCACATACAACTCCGACTTGATAACATAACCAGATACATTGTTTATCATAGCTCTCAATGGGAATGGAACGCCTGTTTTAGGATCATTACACATAATTCTAATTTCTGCAGCAGCCACACGAAGTCTCCATAATCTTCTCCCGAAGCGTTCCAAGAAACCACCGAAAGCAGCCTCAACGTCCTCTGGTAGAACATTGAAAACAGCAGAAAAGTTGATAAAGATGTGGTTCAAATCTGAGTTTGAAGTGTCGATCACTTCCAATGCATCCAATATATCGGACATCAACCGATTTGCTTCTGAAGTCAAATATTCTTGAATGGTGATATCGTCCCTTATTTTACCTGTTCTAATGATACCTCTGGTGAAGAATCTTTTGTCTACTGATGAATTTTTGCCCACTGCTTCGTAAACATGTAAGTTTCTATTGTCAGTGAAAACAGGCTTGATGTGAAAGTTGGATAATCTACCCAATTCCAATTGGTAGGCTAATGATGGTTCTATATGACGAATTGTCTCATCTTCATCGTAGTTTGGACCTCTAAAAGTATAGTATTTTGGATAGGATCCATCTGAAGAGCCGAAAACAAAGGTGATACGACGGATACATGTAGCAACCAGTTCTTCTTTAGCATCGCTCAAAATCTCTTTCAATTTATTCAAAATCTCTTGCTCTGACTCGAAACCATCCGAGTTAGCAACAACAACATTTGCAACATTGAAAAGATTAGCATTCGAGGCTGAAGATGATCTATCTGGGGCAGGGCCACGGGTGGCAGTTGAAGTTGAAGTCGTCTTGTGAGGAATTTTCTGTAAACCTCTAAAAAGATTCTCCTCTACATCATCCAAATGGGTTGCTGGAATCAAAACACCTGTTCTTAAAGGTTGTGAATCATCAGTTGAAATGAATGTCAAATCAGAGACAGAAACTGCTCTTCCCATGTTAGGTTTTCCAACACCCCCTTTAGCTTGTGGAACAGCATTGAATGCAGCGGCAGAAAAAGTTGGTAATTGAAACTTCCATTCGACGACTGGTGAGTCACTAGTGTTGTGATAGGTCAAAGAACCAACAACATTATAAGCTCTATAAGCACGACGAACATACACTTCAGCGGCAGCAGCAGCAACGTATGGATCAGGATGAACCAAAAATTGTGTCAAAACATCAAAAACCACATATTTAGAGTCAATGACATCTTTCAAGACTTCCAATTGGGGTTCACGGTGAGCAGATCCAATTTCACCATAGCTTGTCTCGACAACTGAAGACTTCAAGATGTGTTCTAATTGATCCGATCTTTCTTTGATTGATGGCAACGCACATTGAATCAGAATTTCTCTGGCTTTCAATGAAACTTTAGCTGTAGCCCTAGATTCCAATTCCACTATTTGTTTCAGTGGTGCACGAATATAATCTGCAACTTCAGAATTCTGTTGACACAAAGGTTGGTAGTGTTTCAGAATAGCCAAGATCAAGTTGTTCTTTGAGGAGACCCTAGAATGTGATAGGACAGTGGCTACTACTTTGTCCAAGTTACCTTTGTTTTCATCACGTAATTTCAAAATAACGTCCTCTTCCCTGACATTTGGTCCAGTGAACAATTTTTCAACGTTATAGTACTCTTGTAACAAGTCGGCAAAGACACCGTGCTCGTGAGCCTCTAAACCATTAGCGTAACGATTAATAACATCTAATAATGGTGCCACCACCTGAGAGAACAATTCATCAACTTCACCAGATGTGATAGTCTTTTCAATCAATTTAGCTAGTTGTCTGGCAGGGAATGGAGCATTGCGGTGTAAAGAACGTTCTATCAGAGATGTGATATCAGAGTCCAGTTTTGGCGGTAATCTCGAGTGCAGGGCTGAGATTTGTTGATTCCATTCGGAGTATGGCAACGAAGGATCTCTCAAAACCTCAATCAAGCGCTGCAAAGTGGCATTCATAACTACTTGGTTGTCAAAACCACCTAGAATATTTTTCAGAGTAGACAATAGCAAAGTGAATTTGTGGACAGGTTTGGTCCCTTGCACAATTGCAGGACCAAACTGAGGCAATAGTCCTTCAAATGGTAAGGCGTGTTTCACCTTGGAAGGATCATCTAAAGCTAAAATAGCTAGAATATCACCGGCTGAAACATTAGAGCCCGGTTGCTTCACTAATTGAACAATACCGTCTTCTTGGGCAATCAAAGGCATGCACATTTTCATGACCTCAACTTCAGCATATGCTTGACCAGCTCTGATATGTTCACCATTTTCCACCAAATATTTTACAAGTTTACCAGGTGATGGGGTTCTTAGCTGAGTTGGATCGTTCTCAACCTCCAATAAACATGTTTTGGAATTGACAGATAGTCTCGTAGCACCTACTTGTTCTTTCCAGTAAACAGTATGCGATTTACCATCTAATGCGATCAATAGACCACCATCAGACAAAGATCTGACGCCAACTTCAACTTTAGAGCCATTAATGAAAAGCGTGTAAACATCTAGAGCAGACTGGGCAGCGGTGAATTTGTATCTCTGTCCCTCGTAGATAAAATCAATAGGATAGATAGTTTTAAGCAAGTCCTTTGATGGGACTTGGCCTTTTTCTAAGGAGGCAATAAAACTTTGTCTTGCTTCTGACGAAGCGATATGTGCTTTGGTGACAGCCCCACATATTGTAGCAATTGTTGAATCTGGTCTTTCGGCAGTCAATTTTTGTGAGATAAGATCATCCAACCAACCAGTAGTGATTGTATTGTCTTCAAAATCAGTGGTCTCCAACAATTTGATCAAATATTCAACAGTAGTCTTGAAGTCACCTCTGATAGATAATTCCTTCAGAGCAACAACCATATGCTTTCTTGAAGCTTGTCTATTTTCACCAAAAGCAAATATATGACCGAATTGAGAATCAGCAAATGAATGAATACCAGACTGGTTCTTGACAGAAAAATACCCCCAGACATTTGATGATGATCTGAAATTTAGTTCATGAATGCTACCACCTGATGGTTTAAATCCCTCACCTGGGTCCTCTGAAGTGATACGGCATGCAGTACAGTGTCCTTTTGGAACTGGTCTTCTTTGTGATTTCAAGGCATCTTCAGTTTCAAAATCAAAGTCGATTTCGGTGGATGTGTGTGGGTCAACGCCATACAATAGTCTAATATCTTTAACTCTGTGCAAAGGGATACCCATAGCTATTTGTAATTGAGCTGCTGGTAAGTTGACACCCGTGACCATTTCAGTAGTAGGATGTTCAACTTGCA
Source organism: Komagataea salicaria (assembly GCA_003707885.2). Lineage (NCBI taxonomy): Eukaryota > Fungi > Ascomycota > Saccharomycetes > Phaffomycetales > Wickerhamomycetaceae > Komagataea > Komagataea salicaria. The sequence continues at coordinate 1,177,007 of PPMB02000001.1, forward strand.
ATCTTGGGTTCAATTCCAAGAAATAGAATTTATCATCTGCATGTGAATATAAGTACTCAACAGTACCAGCGGACACGTAACCTACCAATTTACCTAACCTAACAGCAGCCTTCTCCATTTTAGTGAAGGTGTCAGGTTTAGCAATAGTGACTGGAGCCTCCTCAATAATTTTTTGATGACGTCTTTGAACAGAACAATCTCTTCCAAACAAAGATATATTTCTACCATACTGGTCAGCTAGTAACTGGACTTCCAAATGTCTGGCATTTCCTGCTAGTTTCATGATAAAGATAGGGGACCCAGGGATTTCATTCGCAGCTTGGTGGTATAAGGCTTCAAACTCCTTTTCGTTTTCAACTTTTCTGATACCTTTACCACCACCACCTTCAGAAGCTTTGATCATAATAGGAAAGCCAATCTCTTTAGCCTTGATCAAACCTTCTTCTGGAGAGGAAACACAACCTTTAGCATAGGTCTGGTCATCGACTGAAACAAGGTTAGTTTTAGGGTCAACTTGAACATCTCTAACCCCAGTACCTGACCATGGAATACATGGGACATCAGCATGTTGAGCAACAATAGTGGAAGATATTTTATCACCTAAAGATTTCATTGCAGATGAAGGAGGACCAATGAATATGATCTTTCTCTTGGAAGCAGCTAAGGAATCTGGTAGATCTGGGTTTTCAGAGGCATGTCCCCAACCTGCCCAAACGGCATCAACTTCAGTTCTTTCAGCAATGTCAACAATTAATTCAACATTGGCATAATTGTTATTGTTAGTGCCTCCTGGGACTTCAACGTATTGATCAGCCATTCTAATATATTCTGAGTTGGCCTCCAAATCTTCTGGGGTAGCCATAGCAACGAATTGAATCATTCTCTCGTTACCAAAAGTTTCATAGGCCCACTTTCTAACAGATCTGATTTCTTTGACAGCTGCAATACCATTGTTGGCGATCAAAACTTTTTGAATAACAGTGTGACCACCGTGTTCTTGTACGAATGTCTTAAGAGGAGAGTCTTCGGCTTTATCGATGGTGTTTAAACCAAGAAAATGAGGAGGAAGGTTCTTGTGTAGATGTGAATAGTCAGGCAAGTTGATCTTGCTAGAGCTAGCAGCAACCTCACTCAAGTTATCTTCACTCATACTTGTGTGTTTATTAATGTAATGTGTTCTGTTATTTGAATGAACCGATCTGAGTAACAGAGGTAAATGAAAACTTGATGTTATAGACAGCGCCCTTGGGCGAATAAGGGTTATTAGAGGGTGGAAAATAAGTCTGGAAATTCTGATAATTGTGTTAGTTAGGAGCTCTCATTAGGCGAAGGTAAGAGTTGATAAGATCCAGCTGTGGCCCCAGATTCTTCTATGTTATTTTGCCTTGCAGTCATGTGTTTGCTTGGACAATTATTTTTTTTTTTTTTTTATATACCCATCAGAATTTTGCTTGTGGGAATTTCTCAACAATATAGACCAAAAAATCTACAAAATAACATTGACACAATGATGTCAAGAAACTGACAAAATACTGAGAAGTCATTTGTAGAAAGTGCTTTCATTATTGTATGAGGATCACATAACTCCTCTTAATAGGCTCTGGCCATTGTATACTCATCGAACAGATGCCATTGGCCCCAATATCCAAGGTTTGAAGATCGTTGGAGACAAGGAGATAGGATGAGTTGTATCCCGCAGGATAAAGATGCCATTTGTGGCAATTGCTCAGAGCAGATCAAATCAACTGAATGGGAAGAAAATGAGGAGCAATCGCCCATCATCCACCGTATTCGCTCCTCATCTCACATCATCGCATCTGATCTATGCTAAAAATCAGTCTGTCGTTGCACGCCTTCAACAGAGTTCACAATTCCATGATGGAACACATAAACAAAAATGCAAAAAACATAGAGACCCTGAAACCCAAGCTCAATTATATCTTAATGAGCTGCCATGAAGAACTTTGAGATACTTACTATATAGTCTAAATTGACAGTTTGGCACAATAGAGCAGGAACTTAGGCTTGTAAATCGCTTAGTGGGATTAGTGGGAGTAGCGAATTAGCAAAAGCAGCAGTAGTATCACAGCAGCTAAGTACAGACAGACGACTAGAGACTTTATCTTGACAGAACAGCAAGTTGCATCTTGATTAGAATCAGCGAAGTGCTAAAAGTTTATACTACGAGATAGTAGTGCCCTGACCATACCACATCTTTTTTGTTGATTCCCAACAATTCACCTGTTATTCGCGAAATGCAGAATTAAACCAAGTGGACTTGCTGACGTCAGATACGCGACAGCACTAGTCTCAACAATTATCAGCTTGGGCTTGAGTTACGGCAGTTGGCTACAAATATATGAGACAGATAAAGTATGCACAAAGACATCTATATAGTGCTATTATTTAACGCATGAAGTAATTACGTTTACCTTCTCTCTTTCTATACTTGTCATCATGATTGCACTTCCAAGTGACCTCAATATCCAATTCACGCGGATTTTGAGCGTTTGGTCTATTAGCTAAACTCAATTCGATCTCTTCACCTCTCTTAACATCAAGAACGTCATCTAAATAGAAAACTGTTTGTTTCCAGTGTGTGTAATTGGCTTGTGGTCCAGTAGAGAAGTACACTTGGTTTTGGATATCTGAGTACGGGAACCAGATATCAAACCAAGAAACTAGTCCGTGTATCAAGTCATCTCTGTTGGCCTTCAAAGTGAACTCTTTGAAGAACGATAGCTCCTCCAATTTGATAGTATTGATATCAATATCAATCAGTTTGGCACTTGTTGTAGCAACAGTCTGATTATTGACTATGTCCACTAAGGGTTCTGCCATGGCAACTTCAATGAAAGGGGAATAATCAAAACCATAAACGTTTTCCCAATAGTGGATCTTCTCGTCTTTGTAGGCGCCATCTTCAATACCGGCAATATGAATGCTAGCTCTATCTGGGAAAATCAGACCACCTTCTTTCAAGTAGTTGTCTCTAGCCCACAATACTGTATCCAACATAGATTCATAAAGTAAGAAGTAACCCATCCACTCACTGATGATAATATCAACCTTGTCGTATGGAAGTTTAACGTCCTCCAATTTTCCTCTCACAAAGGTGATTTTATCACTAAAACCATTCAGATCAGCAATTTTCTGTGCCATCTCAATGATATTAGACATATCGACTGCAATGACATGTTTTGCACCGGCTTGAACAGCAAACAAAGATAAGATACCAGTTCCACAACCAACGTCCAAAACAATTTTATCTTTGAACAAATCTTTATTTTTCAAAATAGCTTGTCTATAACTTAGTGTACGAACTTGATCTTTCAACATTTCCTCATGGATACCAAAATGGTCGTAAGAGGAAAAATAGTGTTGTTCACTGAATGGCAATGATGCCTTTTCGGTAGCTGAGTCGTTTGACATCTTTATTTCAATGTCTGTTGCTAGCTTATCGAATGACGTTAAAGCTCTTCTCTTTTACATATTTACATTTTTGAAAATTTTCCTAAAAAATAAATAGAGATCTGGGGCAAAGCGAATACGGGCAACATAACCAGCTCATCGCCTGCAAAATAACTTTGTCGGAATCAATGAGATACATTTTTTGAATTATCACATCTACATAACGATGTTAGAATGCAATTATTATTGATGAACTGACCAATAAAGATGAAGTCACCTTACTTGTAATATTGGAAGAAATTGACCCACCACCAGCATAGGTATATCAAACACATCTCGTTTGACAGTCCATGTTGATGCACACCTAATCTCTTCACCCGTTGGAGACAGTAACGTGCACTCAGTGATAATCACTCCATTTAAGTCTCCAAATGCAACTGAACTAAACAGCTTGAAGTAATCTAAAGCTGATTTATCATTCATAAGCTCAACTATGAATGTTCTTTTAGATAGTAATTCCGTTTTGGAATGTGCTGTCAATGATGAAAACTCTGTGCTTACTGCCACAATCTCACCAGATCTTCTCCACATTATAGTAGGGCTTGATGAAAGTGATGACATGGATTCATACTCAAGTAGCGAACGCTGGAATGATCTCTCTGCAAATAACAGGTCCATCTCAACAAGTGATCTTGTGGCTGCAATGAAACTTGGCCGATATTCTGCCATAGTCTCAGCAATTTGTATTAGTTGTTCCTTCTTGAACCTGGTCTTGAGATAGTTCAGTAAGACATGATACGCCATCGGATAGTTATATGGTTGAATACGCGTAGTGTAAACATCCTCTGGTTGTTGTATCAAATGCCTCAAAATCAAGGGAGAAGTGTAGTATGGCTCCTGACTGTCATTCAGAGTACTGGAAATCACTGCTTCATTTTCTTCTCTGTTTATGACTTGCTGTGTCGAGTTGTCAGAGAGCGATATGTAAGGTCTCGTATTGTTTTCAGACTGAAAACTAGTTTGAAACTCATTGTTTATGTAATGTGTTGACGTGTGAACTGAACTCTGCGATGGTGATTGGACCAAGTTGTTATCAAGAATATCAGCTAGTTGTGCGTACTCCTGATTTGCAAAAAGTGAAGAAAATGCGTCTGGCGAGGACTCATAATCCTGGTTAGACAGTCTTTTATGCATTTGAGATGCTCCTGGATTTGATCGAGCCGATGCAATGCTGGGGGATGGGATTGAAGTTGTCGGTGTATTAGCAGTTTCAATGCTGTATCGGCTAGAAACAAAATTCCTGTTATCCATGTTGACTGCGTCAACTAACGATGGAGTAGGTATCATGCTTGATATTGAATTGGCAACAGATGGTGGAATGGAAGATAGGACGTCATGATTCGGTAGTATTGGGGTAAAGTTCGTAGGTACCTGATTGGAAGGGGCTTTTTTCTTTGTGGGCTGAGCTTCAGATTCAGAAGTTGATGAATTAGATTTCCTTTTGGAGGATGTCCCCTTTCCCTGATCCTCAGTAAGATATTTCGCTTTTTTTCTTTCAACATCTCTACAACTATCTTGTAAGCCTCTTTTCACGCAATTTTTGCAAGGCCTGGCATTATCACATTGAATGTGTTTTGCATGACAAAAGGCACATGCCCTAGAGATTGGCTTTCGATTTATTTTTTCATGAAGTGGCAGCTTCTTTGTCATTTCGACTGCTTGGAAAATATAGGGTATTACCGGTAAATATTAGTGCTGTAAAGATTTACCAGTGAATACCAGGTGAGGTAGTTTAAACACTGTTTTTTGTCTTAGTCGGCTCCCTGGACCAGAGTGTGGAAAAGTTGTTTTATTTGTTTTCGACTCAAACAATAATTCACAATCAATGATTGGTAGCTATATTCCAAAAGGAAGATGATTCAAGCGTACTTGTGAGATTCTGTGCCGGAGTAATACTAAGAATAAGTTTTTGATGAATCGGGATGTTGCTTGCTGTAGACTAGACACTGATAAACACTGATGTAACGCTATTCTTTTAGTTTTGTTTACTTTCTTAGACCTTTTGACATCAAAAAGTGATTTATTTGTCCCGGGAGTTTGTGGGGGACAGAAGTAATTTACCATACTACAAACGGAATTTACCGGGGAAAATTAGCATCCGTAGTCTGTTAAATTTTTCTATATGACAGAGACAATATCTTCTAAGTTGTCGCTGATACTGAACTGCACACGCTGTGGATCAGATGTTTTGATAGGAGAAACTGGTTTATTTTCAGATTCCATAGCACTTCCCACATATTTTGGCTTTTCCCACCTTTGAGCATCCTTCTTGTAGTCCCACACTGTCTTGAACTCTTGATCAATTTTTGCATCCTTTTCTTTCTGGATCTCCTGTTCCAAACGCTGAATTTCAGCAGTCTCCTCAGGATCTGGTTCTTCTCTCACAACTGCCTCAGTAAGGACAGCCTTACCATCTTTGCCTATTGTAATATCAAGCACTTTTTTCCCTCTTCCAACCCGCTCTTTCTCTTTCTCTAGTTGATCTCTGAGAATTCTCTGCTGCTTCTTCAGTTGGAGAGCCTTTTCAACGGTACTAGACCATATATTCAAGTTTGAACCAGTGGGTAATTCAAAATCAGACGCTTGATCTATGATCCTAGTTCTTTCTGCACTATTAGCCTGAAAGTTCAGAAGGTTGTCAAGGTTTGCCTTAGCTCTGACTAGATCTGCATCAAGTCTCTTGTTATTTTCATAGTACTGTACGACCCTGTCTTGTTCTTGCAATTCTTGAGACTCCTTTTCGACCTGCATTTTGGCCTTATGCTCCTCTTGGACTGTTTTATCAATCCCTTCGAATATTTTATCAGTTTTCTTCCAGAAGTCATTACCAGCACCAGCATTGTACTGAATTTTAGCAATCTTAGGCTTAGATTTGACTTTGCTCATCTCCTTTTTAGTTTCATTGGGTTTCTCTAGAGAATGTTTCTCCATTTCTAGTAGTTGTACAATTTGACCTTTTTCTTCATCATCAATCAGGGGTGCACCGCAGAAGCTACACGGCCGTAGTCCTTCTTTGACACATATTATCTTCCCACAATTTAAGCAGTTTGGAGCAACTTCGAACAATGGATGCTGTCGTGCCATACAATTGCACACAGAATATTTGGAATCATTATTGTTTAGTTCTAATTGCCTCAAGATGTCCTCTACATCTCGTAAGTTATCGATTCTCCTTTGTTTATCCTTCTTCAAAATTTGCTTAGGTTGTTGTGTTGGAGTTTCTAGCAATTCTGAGACAGTGCGGCTCTCTTGATTCCTAGATTTGGGTTTACTTTTGGACTTCGTGGATTCGGGAGGTGTGATCCATGCTGTGTTTTGATCTCGCTGATAGTTATTGCTTGTACCAGCTGTGCTTCCAGTATGTTTCAAACTGAGGGATGCACTTGCTGGTTGCTTTTTCTTTGAAGTATCATTTGATGTAAAATGTGTTATGAAATCCAAAGCAGCTGGTGACTGGCCCAAAAGACCAGACCAGTATTCGTAAATCGCACTATGGGAAGGCAATTTCCACGCATTCTCCACCATCTGACCCAAGGAGTCATCATCAATAGGGAGAAGACTATACAGTTCTTTGACAAGCTCGGCTTTCTTCATATCCCAATATTTTTCTTTTAGTTTGCCTCTTTCATATGAAAATGAAATAAATAAATACCTTTTTTCTGTTTGTGATTTATCTTTTCACCGTGACATAACGAACTGGACATGGGTGATCTATTGGAACAAATAGCAAAGCTTAGAGGTATGAACAGCCAAAATATAGACGATATCTGAAACAACTCACTAACTGCCTGGAAGGCTCCATCAATAAATACAGTACTGAGAAGAAGGACATCGATGCCAATTCTAGTATACCGTATAATGCGAATCAAAAGTATCAGCCACAGCCTTGGAGAGGTAGAGGTAGGGGGAGAGGACGAGGTGCAACTCGAGGACCGTACAGGGGTGCATATAGAGGCACTCTACCCATAAGAAACAAAACATTGATAGTCAACCCCTCACATCCAGACTCTGATTTCATATCAACACAATCATCTAACGGATTGAAACTCATAAACAAGACTGTCTATGAAGAGGAACTGAAGAAACCAATTTTAACTAAAGAGCAGAAACGTGAGACATTGAGAGAGGCTATCACAAAGGTTCAAGAAAAAAAAAGTGCGCTTAGAATATCCAAGAATATTGTAAGATTAGACATTTGTGATCGATGTTTGATCAACGGGAATTTATATGCGATCTCCAGATATGGCGCGAAGTTAGTACCTTTGCAGCAAATTGGAGAGTACTCAGATGAAATCCAGTGGAACGGAAATACGTATAAAAGGATAAAGACGGGAGCACTTGTCCTACAAAATAGAAAAATATTCCTCAAAGAACAATGTCGATTCTTTCAAAAAACCGGTGCTTGCTCTAGAGGAGATAGATGTGCATACTCACATAATGCTAGTAAAGTTGCATTATGCAGGCGGTTCATCAAAGGCACATGTATGATTCCAAATTGTCCGCTAACACATGAATTCAATGAATATAATACACCTGTTTGCCATTTCTATTTGAACAAATCATGCAAGAATGAGAACTGCCAGTTTTTGCATACAAAGCCAGAGTTGGAGCTGATTTGTAGGCCTTTCTCTATCGGAGGTTATTGTTTCAGAGGCAAGAACTGCAAATTCACACATCAGTTCGAATGTCCTGATTTCCAGTTAACAAAAGAGTGCCCCAGAGGCAAAAGTTGCAAACTGGTGCACTCAACAAGGGATAATCTAGATGCGAGATTGGCGTTCAATACACTCAAACCTGAGTATTACCAGCTACCCGATTTGACAAGAAACGTAGATATACATGAGGATCCAAGAATCCATAACCTGGAAATAGAAGATGACGAGTCTAAGATTATTAGCGATGAAGATGAAGATGAAGATGAAGATGAATCTACCGAGTTTGATGATAAAGAATTAGAACCTGGTGCTGATTTTATCCATTTTTAGTCATCAGTGTTGACCAGTCGCTGTTGTTGATTGAATGGGTTGTCCATATTTCCTTTCAAGTACTTGCTAGAAAAGCAGCAATAGAAGTAGCTGTCACTATTAATATATTGGATACATATCCAATCCAGGGGAGCTACTCATCAAAATGGTCGATTCCTCACCTCCAGAATAGACGGCACTGTACAGATAGTATTCACCTGTTGTCTGCCCTATATTTTGATGTACCTTTCGCGACTTTTTTCACTTTCAACTTTTTACTATAAAAAGAGAAAATTCCCACCAAATTTCTAAAGAAATTCTATTCTAGTTTTTCCCTTCTTTACATCAGTAGTGGTTATACTATCTCATATTAAGATATATAACATATACACTCAGAGGAAGACCTCGGTTTTTCTCTTAGAAACCTAGTATGGCTTGCAGTATTCGTTATTAGATATGCTCAGGTTTCATACGCATCAGCTAAATCTTCATTGACATTCTTAACAGGTTTGCCACAATGAATATTTCGTTTCGGTTTCTTAGATTTATAGCATTATGAAATAGTGTGCATGATGACGACTTGTCTTTACTTAAGGTAGTGGCAATAGTGAGTCATCCTATTTCCATGATGCGACACAACACCCTGTTTATATATTTTGTCAACAATAGTGCTGTATAACTAATTGAACCAATCATGATACTTTTTTCTTCGGACATGGAATCGTAGTTTTACATAATATAATGTACAGTCAGTGTACGTAGCACAAGCAATAAAGGGATAATTTGTAAGATAAAAACGTATTTCATATATACAAGATTGAAAGGCTCTGTCTTTATCATCATCTCATCAAAGCACTGTTAGCTATATGACTATTATGGCTTCGTCTCAGTTGACTCTTTTCCTGTTTCTGACTTCGGTTGCTCTGCTTCAGCCTTAGCTGATTCACGCGCTTTTAGTTCACTTTTCAAACGCTCTGCGGCCCAGTATACTTTAGATTGTAGATAGAATGAATCTGCTTTATCCTTAGAATTGATATCAAACAAATAATTGTATTTTTCATCGATTTTATCTAGTGTGATGTTTCCACTTTTCAAATCGAGGTCTAGTATTTTAGCGGACTCATCAAGAGTTATACCTATGTCAGCTGCTTTGTTTGCAGCAGCAGATGCTGTCTGTTTCGAAGTTTGTTGAGCTGCTTGACGATACGCTTCTGTGAAAGCACGTCCGAATACTTTAGCACCAGTAAACACAACGTTAACAATCAGTCTGTGAGCCTAAAAGTATGAAGGTTAGTCTCCGTCACAAAAGGAATAACATCAGTGTATTCACTGCTACTTACCATTCTTCAAAGCCTTGTAGTATTCCGATTTCAATTCGAAGTTCTGGACAAATATAAAATGCACTTTTTTCTTGATAGAATTCTATACGAAAAAAAGTCTTATAGAAAACCGAGGGTGGATGATACCGGAATTGTTTGTTTTGTTTTGACACCTCGTTTAAAGAAATTCTATACACAAACGAGCTGTATAACATGAAACCTTTCTATTCTTGTTATTTTCATTTTGGGTGTTCTTTTGGTAGGCAGGATCGAACCTGGTAATACTTCATATAGATCTCCAGAGCAATATTCAGCATCCACCAAGTTCTGGTATTCCTCTCAGTTAATATCACATCAATTTCAACTGGTCACAGTATTGGGTATATAGTTGACTTAAATCCCAAATCATCAACAACTTTATTGGATACTAGTGATGTCTGATGGGAACCCGCCAAAGCCGGGGATACCAGTGGATACAAGAGATAGCTCGCTGCTAGAAGATGCGTCCGTGTTATTGATGTTTCATAACTCTGCTGTTACCAACAAAAGCACCAGTTCAGCACAACCGCCTCAATTACCAAGTTTGAAAACTTTTAACACCAGGTCTGAAACCACTTCACCAGTTTCAGACCCATCTTTCATCTCTGTTAAGGAGAAAGACAGTGACTCTGAGTTAATTTCAGTGTCAAACTCCAATACTAGAGTACCTACTCCAAAAATTACCAACCTAGCCTCTCCAGGACCTGCAATAGCCGCGCTTGCTGATGTTTCTACTGAAGGAGGGGGTGAAGGACAGAAGAGTCAAAAAGCTATAGTAGCAGCAGCAGCTCTCGCAGCGGCAGCAGGCATCCCTTTGCCTTTGATGAAGCAGGAAGCACAAACACAAGCACCAATACAAACACAACCACAACAGCAGCATACCCATGTACGCAGAGTCAGTATTGATGAACACTTAAGACCAACCCCCCAGCAAACTGTACCAACTGCCAGTAATTATATAAACGACGCTTCGCTACTCATTCAACCGCAAGCAAAAAGTTGCATCGTTAAACCTGAACATGACGAGATTGAGCGAAAAGTTACTGCTAATGATGTTGATGCAGTAGATGAGACAGGCGATGAAACAGCAGCTGAAGAAACACAGGACGAAAAACCTGAACCTGAACAGGAGCAGCTATCATCTAAGGAGAAGCCTACAGAAAGAAGAAGCAAAAAAGCAAGAAAGAAAGTAGCAAACAAAGACTATAGAGTTGATCCAGATTCTGGTATCATATCATGTATCTGCTCATATGATCATGATGATGGATTCACAATTCAATGTGATGTCTGCAATAGATGGCAACATGGTGTTTGCATGGGCATAAGTGACCCTGATAATGCCCCAGATGATTACAGCTGTTCTATATGTTTACCGAGAAGTGTTGATGTTAAAAGAGCTCAGAAATTGCAGAGACAAACTTTAGAGGTAATTGGAAGGAATAGAAGTTCTCCGATATTCAAAGAAAAGAGTGAAAGGGAAGAGAAACAAAATAAAGATCGGAACAATACCAATACGCAGCAATCGAAGACCAAAACAAAACCAACACCACCCTTAAACCCATATGGAAAAAACTTAGAAGAAACTGATATACAGGTCCTTGAACCAAGTAAAGCTTGGATGACTCAATTTTATCCTTTGCAAACATATGATTATCAAGATCAGGAAGTTTATCAGTACGTTCAAAACCTTGCAATATCCACTCAACCATCTGTTCAGCATATTTCAAGAACCGAATTTGGCGCCATCGAAATGCCCAAATTGAAAGTAAGACTGTATTCCGATACCAGCGGCAAGAAGTTCCATGGAATATCGAAGTATGGCTTGTTTACAGAGAATAACATCAATGAGGGTGATATTGTTGGTGAATACCTCGGAGAGTTGAATTTCAGAGATCGTTATATCAATGACTCAAGAAATCAATATAGAATATGGGGCGTAGAGAAACCAAATGTCATGTTTGTCAGTAACACACCACTGGTTATTGATGCTAGGTCTTCTGGGAACTTGACGCGGTTCATTAGAAGAAGTTGTCGCCCAAACGTGGAGATAAAGGTAATCAATGTTGATGGATCTTTGAAATTTACAGTCACGGCAACCAGACCAGTCAAGTCAAACTCTGAACTCATGTTTCCATGGAATTGGGATGAAAACCACCCTATGAGGAGTATCAGGGAAGGAAATACATTTGAACAAACCTCTGATGCTGATAAGCCTTCTTTAATTCTTTCGATAGAATCAATTTTAACATTTGTTGAATGCGCATGTTCGTCCAGTTCCGACTGCTCTTTGGCCAAAGTGAAAAGAGCAGGCTCACACATTTATAGATCATCAAGAAAGAATCAATCTACTTCTGGGATAAAGAATTTCCAGTCTGAGTCATATTATATTCCTGTACAAGATAGGTTACTTCAAAGAGAGCTTTCCAATATAAGGCAGACCTCAAATCAAAAACAGCATGTCTCAATTTTGTCCACCACTCAGACTACTATAGAGGATAACGGTATAAGACCTTATATTTATAGTTATCTCACTACAACTACTGGCGCAGTGACAACATACATCACCAAAAAGAGAAAATCACACGATGAAGCTGAACTGGATTATTTGCCTATTCCATTACCAATAGCAACCTCAAGCAATATTAAGAGTTCTGGTCCTTTGGAGGCATTTCAAGGTGCACCAACCCCACAACCAGTTGTTAAAAAATTGAGTTTTGCCGACTATAAAAAAAAAAAGAAGTCAACTCAATAAACAGTACCTGAATTTCAAGTAATATGTTTCATCCAGATATCACCTTGGCATCGTATTACACATTTGAACAGTTTTGGGTCAACATGTATTCATCAACATAGCGCCACACGTCCTGCTAGCTAGCTATAAACACCATATTACTGTTGCCGTGTTGACATTCTCCAGATTTACTCAAAATGTCCCAAAGGTGTCACTATAATCGATCAAAAACGAATTATCCGGCGAAAAACCACCTCTTTCATTTGATAATCTCTTCAAATTATATTTTGAGTACAGTTTAGTCGAAATATTGGAACTTTGTTCGCTCAAATTTGAGGTCTCATTAACATAGTCCCGTATAACAAAACTTCCATCGTACAAGGAATGTATGTGTGACTTTCCATTGGAATCAAACCCCTCCATACGCTCATCTTCAATCTCATTATCATCCAGCAGTAACTGAAGATTACTGAAACCACCGATATCATCATTTGTTTTATGATGATGCGAATTACCAACGGCATCCCAGTCAATGAAATCTTCTTTGCTTTTCAAAACATCATTCAAATCATTCGTTAAATGATCAGTGTCATATTGATATTCCTGTATTCTACCAACCGTAGCCTCTTTATAGTGAACTGTATCCGGAGAGAACTTTGGGTCAGGACTCAGTGTAGAATGTATTTTGAAAGTAGGCAGCCCCTTTACCGAATTCATATCATGGGTCAACTGGTTTTGAACCGATCCTAACTCAATTGAAAGATTGGGGGAGCTGTTGAAATTCTCGTCGTTCACACTATGCAAGCTTTCTTGTGTTAAATTTGGAACCATCTGTAAATCGAAATCTTTGTTGAGAAAATCATCAGGTAGAAACCCAGATAGATTCACAGCATTGGCAGATGAGGTGGAATAGAATGAGGACTTTACAGTAGTCTCCTTACCTTGAATTAAGGATGACTTGGAAGCATTGCATTTTGGTTTGACGCCAATTAAATTCTCAGATTTGTTGCCTTGAGTATTGAAGACAGATTTATCTGTTGATGAGAATTCAACGCATGTTTCTCTGAAGTATGGCATGTTACAAAGTGTGTCAATATCAGCTCTTGTTTCGGGGTCCCACGTCAAGCAAAGTCTTATCACATCACATAGTTGTTTCAATTCCTTATTTGGTATAATTTGTGTTATGTCAATGCACTTTTTTTGTGGAAAACTAAAACCTAGCAGGTTTGAAAGATGCATCGCTTCATCCCAGTAGCCATATGATGGAAAATAATTGTCAAAGCAATTTCGTGAAGAAGGTGTTCCAAGTACTTCAAGAATTTTCCAGGTTTGTTCAATTTCATTGGAACCAGGAAACAATGGCCTGAATGTTGCTACCTCTGTGGCTACACATCCAAATGCCCAAATGTCAACGGGTCTTGAATACTGGTTTTTTCTGAGTAATATCTCAGGTGCTCTGTACCATCTCGTCGAAACATATGATGTATACGGTCTCGTATTATGAATAGACCTAGATAGACCATAGTCAGCAATTTTAACTATGAAATTGTCATTTGTGTTAAAAAAGTCAGACTTCAAATAGCTTTGACTGTAAAATCGATTCGAAGGTGTAACTAGAATGTTTTCTGGTTTTATATCCCTATGAAAATATTCATTTTTGTGAATATGACGAATGCCATTCAATATCTGAGACAAGATAGACTTTAGTGTAAGCTGAGAGAAATAATTGTTTTTTCGTGCTTTTATCAATTGATATAAATTCTGGTCCATACATTCCATCACAATGTGCAATTTATAGTTCGTGTTGTCAATGAACATCTCATACACTTGAACTAAGTTTTTGTGATATGGCATGGACAAAATAAACCTGACCTCTTTAACTCTTGTGTAATCGTTCAACAATGGTAACCTGTTCGTCATAGTTTTGATTGCAACTAAACCTGTTTTTTTATTATGACTATTTTCGTCTTGAAATGTGTCATTTCTCTCCAACAAGGTGCCCTTGAAATTCTTGAAGTTTGAATTGTCATTAATATTTAGACTAATTTTAGCCAATGTAACATCACCAAAACTGCCATTTCCTAGATTACTGATGACCTTGTACCTTGAAGAGAAGGATTGAAGTGGGAGATAAAAGGGCGGTGAATCCAAATCAGCGGGAATTCTTGACTTCTTCGGCGATGATGATAATGTAGAATCTCTTTGAGCCTGTATTGAGGAGTGATGATTATTGTGGCCAATCAAATGAAGATGTTTTTGCAATCCCATCACTATATGTGAATTGAGATTCACTTTTGGAAATAGTACTGCTTTAGAAAGAATACGTGGAAGAGAAACCAGCAAAATGAGTTGATCAATATGTTGGATAAGAACATATGATTTCCCTTAAGGAAAGTTTGAATACAGCTACCTTTTAGGGAGGGCTATCAATTGTAAGCTGCAAATTGTTTAACAATCTCTGGGAAAGACCACGAATAAATTAGTTCTTCACTGGCCGCGCTGCTGAGATGAGATCTTTCGTATCACAATCAAAGATGGATACTAGAAATATTAACTCAAAGAAAAGATTCAAGTGTTCTTAATTCTCAGTAGAGTTCAAATTTGTGTATGAAGGCGCTGACCATTTTGTGTTTTGTGTCAAAAAAAAGAGTGACACAATCGATATTCTCGTTCAATGTTGAGAAAGATCTGTGAAAAGACCAACTCAAAAAACAGAAACACAGCGGCTACCATTGTGTCAGTCCAACATATGGTCCTGGATGATTGAGTAATACCGCTTGAAGCTAGTGTGGTGCGCTCCTGTCTCTTGTCATAGAGGGCCAAAGTTGTTTCTGTCTTTTATATATATAAACACCCATCTTCGCTCTTTTGAACTTTTGGATTCACAGTGTTGGAACACTTCATTAGCATGTCACATGACTCTCACATGAATTTCCTTCCTACTTGTTAGCTCTTTGACCAAACCTGAAACCGGAGCAAGATTGATTGAGTAAGCATTGCCGTTTATAATTTTTTGGGTACTTCACGCTACATGTCTACTTCTGTGACTTGTCTTAAGTGACAAAATCGTCCTCAGCTGCTGTTAATGATTTAACATTCCATATTAGTTTCAAATGAACGGATGAAGAAGAGATTTGTGGATCAAAAGAAACGTCATTGCAGAAGACGCGATATGACATAATGATTTCGACAAAAGCCGTTATAGCTTAGCACCGCGTAAATTAGAAGGAGGTTTCAATAATTCCGCCTACTGGCAGGGGGAGAAGTGGTTTTGTTCAGCCGGATTAGTAAGAATAATTAAGTAATTATTGCATTTCTTTAATTTTCCATTACCACAACAACATCCGTTCAAACTGCATATTACGTTTCGAATCACATAGATTTACTTAAATTTGTCCCTTCTCTGTCCCTTCTACTTCTCGAAGGTACCAATATATCTGATCTTTTTTTATATTTTTAGAGCATAACCTCATTTTACAGATTTTCTGGTTGCTGACTCTAGCGAGATCAGATGGACAAGAACGAAGAAACAGATCAGAAGTTGAAAAGGGATAACCATGTTGACTTAAACAAACCAAACCGCATCATGAAAGAAAAGGAAACCGAGTTCTCAGTAGAGAGAGGTCGCCCAAGACAAAGGCCACCGATATCGAGATTAGGACACTCGTCTTCTTCAATTCAAACTCTGTCAAAATTGCACCAACAACAGCAAACTAGAAGTTCAAGTCAGGTTACGTCAAGAACATCTCAAGTTTCTCCGAATCACAAGAAAGTACATAAGAAGGTGCTATCCTCAAATTCACTTAGCGACTACTTTGATCATTGTAGATCGCCTAGTCGCTCACGATTGTTAAGTGGTAAGAAGAAGAATTTGACACCTGAACCCATAGTCACCCCTCCATCAGCTCAAAGGCCACAATCAACTATAATGCTCCCTAAATTTCAAACAGTAGATATGCTAGAGATTGATGATAACTCATCCGCTAATACTAATATAGCGCATGATTTAAGCTCATCAAAGATTTATGAACGCAGAAAAAATAGAGAAAGAGAGGAGAGCTCGGAGAATGCAGTGATCGAGGCCGAAGATGTCTTGAACGACCTGCCAGATGACAGTGAGGAGGTACTAGATGTCGTTAATCAAAAGTATCAGGAGAAAATGGATCAAATGAATGTAAGGAAAAGCCAAAATATCGAGTTTTACAATTCTGACACTGAAGAAAGTGATATAGACATTCATTCAGAAACAGAGAACTCGAAAGGTTCCCCGAAAAAGAAATCATCTGCTCCAATACCCGATTCGGATTCCTTGCAAACGACAAGTGATACCAATGAAAAGCAAGGTTCCTCAGATGATGAAAATGAGAGATCCAAATTTCAGGGCTTTAAAGGTTTTATCAGAAGAATGACAATGGTAGATGACGATCTGGACGATATACCTGATAACTTTAGAAGACGTAGATCAGAAATTGGCGAGAACCAGGGTGGTTTCTTTTCTAAATTCTTAAGCATGAATGGCGGAGGACTTGCTCCTGGGGCTGCTAAAGACGTTTTAACAAAACAAGATGATGAAGAAGCCCAAAATGAACAAATCGACAATAACATAGAGATGAGTCATTTAGACCCTCATCATTTTCAACAAGAAGCCAAGGGAATTTTGAATATGCATGTAGGAAACAAACATGGACTTTTCCCAAAGACAGGAAATAACGAAGCTTCATCCTCCAAGAATGACACATCTGATGAAACTACATTGAAGGATTCGATGAATTCAGAAGGTGATTCCTCTTTTCTGGCTCCGAACCCAGACCTTTATTTAAATGATGATAACAATATCTATGAGATGAATCTGGATGGTGGAAACTCGTTTATAGCTCCACCTGAATTGGTCAGGGGTGGTGTGCTTTCATCATTGTTAAAACTTTATCAGAATCCTCAAGAGGCTTCGAGATCAAGATTGACTCTTGCAAGTAATGAAACCTCTCCAATAACTACACCTGTTTACGAGACTGATGAATATTTCACTTCCAACAACGATAATCATCATTCTATCGCGGGAAAGCTCAAAAAGTTCACTACAAAGAAGAAAGTTGCTATTGATGATAATAGTGTGGAGCAGCAGAAAGAGCGACTCAAGCAACACCGTAAAAACGCAAGCTTTGGCGATATTGGTGACTTTTTAGCCTCAAACTCAAAAAAGAAGATGCTAACAAACACAGCTCTACCTTCTTTTTCAAGGAAAAGGCCGAAAGTGAGCAAGATAGCTTCTAACTTGAAGAGATCCAAGAGGGAGCAGACACAGGCTAGAATCACCGTTCATATAGCTCAAGTTTTACAAAGGCAGCGCTTTATCATTAGATTATGTAAAGCATTAATGCTTTATGGTGCCCCAACACATAGACTAGAAGAGTACTTAACTATGACAGCAAGAGTTTTGGAAATCGACGCTCAGTTCATTTATCTTCCTGGTTGTATGATAGTGTCGTTTGGCGACGCTACGACCAGAACCTCTGAAGTCCAATTAGTGAGATGTGTTCAAGGTCTAGATTTATATAAGCTACACCGTGCTCATCGTATCTATAAGAGGGTCATACATGATTTGATAGGCGTGGAAGAGGCAAGTACTGCAATTGACAATCTTTTATCATCGAAACCCCTCTATCCACCCTGGTTGTGTGTTCTTATTTATGCATTTTCATCGGCAATGGTAACACCTTTTGCTTTCAATGGAGGATGGATCGATGTTCCTATTGCGTTCGGTATTGGAGGCTGTGTTGGTGCTCTGCAATTTTTTATCTCTCCAAGATCCAATCTATATTCGAATGTTTTTGAGGTAACTGCCTCTATTGTTGTCTCATTTATTGGGAGAGCTTTGGGATCTATTAATAACAGCAAAATTTGTTTTTCTGCGATTGTTCAAGGGTCATTGGCATTGATTCTTCCAGGTTACATCATTTTGTGTGGTGCCCTTGAACTTCAATCAAGAAATTTAGTCTCTGGAGCAGTCAGAATGTTCTACGCAATCATATATTCCCTATTTCTCGGTTTTGGTTTGATGATGGGGTCAGCATTGTATGGTTGGATTGACTCTAATGCTACTTCTGAGACAACATGTCAAAATCCAATTAGCCCATGGTTCAGATTCATTTTTGTTCCTGGATTTACTCTAGGTCTAGCATTCATTAATCAAGCCAAATGGTTTCAGATACCAATAATGTTGTTCATTGCTTGCTCTGGTTATGTGGTCACGTTTTTCGCATCAAAGTACTTCAATAATTCAACTGAGTTTACTGCATCTCTGGCTTCATTCGTTATCGGTGTCCTTGGTAACTTATATTCAAGAATTTGGAAAGGTATTGCTGTTTCAGCAATGTTACCTGGGATATTCTTACAGGTTCCAGGAGGTGTTGGCTCACAACAGACTCTACTTGCCGGGGTTGAGAGTGCCAACAGAATAACAGGTAACTCTACAGAAGATGGTGCATCCAGTCCATCAGGTATTGAGTTTGGTATTACCATGGTTCAAATTGTGATCGGTATTTCTGTCGGTCTTTTTGCTTCCACAATTGCGGTTTATCCATTTGGAAAAAAATCAACTGCTGTGTTTACTTTGTAAACTATTTTAGAAGAACATTAAGAATATGAACATCACAATGCGCCTTAATTTTGTATTGTAATCAAAGATATATTATTCTTTTCGCGACCTCTGTTTTAGGAAATTTTCAACTTCACCTCATCGTCTTTTTTTTTTTAAGCGAAAAAAATTTACATAGACACAACACCACACATCGCAACTAGATCAATCAAGTAAACGACTAACCATGTCATCATTAGCTGCTCAACTAAGCAATATTTCCCAAAAAACAGGGACTGTTGCTTTTGACAGAAAGAAGAGACAGAAGATTCATTCCGTTTCTCTGATCTATGCTCCCAAGATCGCTGCTGCCCAAGACTATGAAGTTATTTATGCTAATGCATATCAAGCTTTTGAGGAGCTGATTACTATCGATAAAAGATTTTCTTTCTTCAAGAACTCATTGTTCAGTGAAACCTCAATCACAGTTGATAGAAATGTACAAACTGCTCAGCAAAATCAAGATTTAGATAATGCGATTGGTGCATACCTTTCGCTCATCTCGCCAAGGTGGAACTTGAGTCCTGCTATCCAAGCAACCGAGTGGTTGATTCGTCGCTTTCATATCCATGTTCATAATGCCGAAATATTGTTATTGAGTACAATCAATTACTATCAGAAACCTTTCTTCAAGAAAATTCTGGATATTGTCAAACTCCCACCGCTGTTCCAAGGTTTTAGTGGTTTTCAAAAATCTGATAGAAGTCCAACAAACGTATCAATAGTCAAGGTCTTCACAGACATTGATTTTTTTAGCTTGTATGTCAAATATCTAGAGGATTCTACCAACAAGAACATAATTTACTCAAATCAGCTATTGTTTTTTACATGCATTGCTATCAATGTAATCGCCTCATTGTCAAATAATGAGGAGAAAATGAATCAACTCATTCCCTTGGTACTTGAAGTTTCAGCAAAACTTTTGACTAGTTCAAACCCAGATGCACACATTGCCAGCCATACTATGTTATCAGTGCTTTCAACTGCAGTGCCACTATCCCAAGAATTGATCTATGCTGCAACTGAAACAATACTTGCCAAAGTACAAAAGAAAGCACAAAACTCTGCTTTAATTTGTATAGCTAAGTTATTTCAATCGTTGAATGCAACCAAGTATGAAAATCTTCCAGTTAGAATTTACAGATTGTTGGTTAAGCTGATCTTAGACAATGAATCATCCTTTGATGACCTGTTAACTTCAAAATCCATCAGAACTGAGAAACTCGTTACAGTTCTTTTAAAGACAATTCTAGCTTACGATTGTGACATTAACATTACCTTAGTTGTGCGTGTATTACAACTGGTCTCATTACCAGCCTATGAGATGTCTTTCATTATCAAAGACTCCATCAAGGCAGTTGATCTAGTTCAACAAAACAAAGAGGGTATTACCCAGCTTTTTGAATTCTTCATTAAGTTCCATGAAGAATTACTTATCACATCGTTGAAAGATCTCAATACCAATGTTGATACTTTAGAGATGAAACTACAGGCATCATTACAAATCCGTCTTCCAGATGAACATGAAACTATTGAAAACTTAGAAAACATAAAGGTACAGGCTGACGATCTGAAAGTCCTTGTATCTCAATTTGAGACAAATAAAGTGCAAATTGTCTCTTTTTTGGCGCCTGGGTTGGATACAGAATTCAATAGATTAGCTGCTCTTTATACCAAAGCAGTTCAATCAAAATTGTGGAGGGATTTCAGTAAGACTGTGTTCCCTACAAGTGAATCTTTCATCACATTTCTTGTCAGAATATCCATATCTGCAGCTGTTCCTGGTTTTGTAAGAGTGAAGGCTTTGACAACACTGAAAGGAGAACTAAAAAATGTTCCAACTAAATATAATCTGTTTACTATAGTCCCTGTTTTATTGACAGGTCTCGCTGATCCACGTCGTTCTATTAGGTCCTTGACAGTTGACAGTTTGAGATTGATTTCTGAGAGAAAGCCTACAAGTCAATATTTCATGGAGAAGACTATATATGGTGAAGAAAAATATGAGCTGATCTCACCAAAAGACAGTTCCGCTCTCCTTGAACACATTCTGAGAGGTTCTTTCATTGAAAATGCGGAAGTTTCGAATCTTTTGAAGGCTTCACACAAAAAGGGTAGCCTTTTTCTAGCATATTTGGCCAGCCAGACATCTGCCATATGTTTGATTAATACGAAGACAGTTTTGTTACGAATGATAAGAGGTGGTCTACCATCTGTCAAAGGTGCCTCTCTATCACAGATATTCCAGTCTTTCATCCAAGACTACGTAACAGAGCGAGAGTCTTGGAGACTTAACTCAGAAATGAATAAGGTTGATTTTAGAGAATTTGAAAAAGAAGTGATCAATATCGTTTCATCAAGGGAAAAGAATCAGTTTGCAATTCAATTCCTAATAAACTGCTTAAACTCGCCCTACGAGCAACTTGCTGAACTTGCTGCTGAAAGAGTTATCAAATTATACTCGACTTTCAAGCATGAATATCAAGCAGCTTTAGCTAAAGCAATAGTTTCAATGTACGGTAAAGACGGTTTCGTTGGATATGATGCAGGCTTGACTCTGCAATCACTAGAATTGAACGCGGACTTGATTGTTGTGCTATTGGAAGATTCACAAATCAATCAAACGAATGAAGAGCCAGGTGTTGCTAAAAGAAGAAGAAGATCCTCAACATCTGCAAGGCAAGCTCTCGGTAGTGGCAATCTTGCGAAAATTGCTGACCATCATCTACAAAAGATCACAATAATTTTAGAGACTTTGGATAAAAATGCCTCCAACATTGTTCCAAATTCCAAGCTACTAGGTTCTCTATTCAACTTGTTAGCTGATTTAGAAACTTTGGGTGCCGATGCTGCTCTTCCAGTCTTGTATTCACAAGAAACTTTGGCAGTGACCATGAGTAAAATGATTAGAAGAATGAAGGAACTTAAAGTTAAACTGAACTCCAGCGTTATTAGAACTGATATAATTGTCACTACTATTAGAGCCTCCCCTTCACCACAAGTACAAAATAGGCTATTATTAGTTGTTGCTGAACTTGCTTCATTTGCCCCAGAAACAGTTTTACATTCAGTTATGCCAATTTTCACATTCATGGGAGCTCACACTATCAGACAGGATGATGAGTTTTCTGTTCATATTGTTGAACAAACAATAATTCATGTTATTCCAGCTTTGGTCAACACTTTAAAGAAGAATAAAGCATCCGAAGTTGAATTTTTGTTGGTAAGTTTTGTGTCAGCTTTTTCTCACATTCCTAGACATAGAAGAGTCAGACTATTCACTACTTTGGCTGCCACTTTCGGACCAAGTCTGTCAGTTCATGTTATTTTGTATTTGATTGGTAGTCAGTACTCCATAGCTTGTTCAAAAAATCGTACCTCAGAAAGCAAATCTTTGATCGAGTTTTCTGTCTCCTTTTTAAAACACTTTGATCCAATTGAGCAGATTGATGCTTTGGCATCATACCTTCAGTTATATGATAAACTAAAGCCTGGTATCTTGAAGACTAAGGAGTCACAGAACAACAGTCCTCTATTCAACTCATTAATCTTACCCCAAACTGATACCGAGATCGAGGTCTTAAAGAATGATCTAATCAAATTTATTGACTTGACTTTAGTCGGAACAGATCACGGGGTATCATCAGCTTCTTTAACCTTCAAGATAGCATCCATTTTATTGGATGCAGAGGCTGAAGAAGAGTCAAAAAACAAGATTCTCGATGGGTTTGGTCATTTGGTTCAATTACTATTGCAGATTTTGAACTCCAAAACAGAGCAGCCACCTGAGGACCTTTCTGAGCTGTTGAATGATGTTTTGTCATTATTACCAATCAAAGAGTTCGTCACTTCGGTAGCCAAACTCTTGAGTAGTAGAGATTTAAGTTTGGATGGCCTTCACAAATTGACACTTTTGTCATCCAAGAAATTTCAGTTAGAATCTTCTGATTCCCAGGATGCCCAGGAAGCTACAGAATTTCTCATCAATGCTCTATTGGAAAACTTTGAGAAGAATATTTCCGTAGCAATCTCTCAATCCTCCCTGGACACTACCTCCCTTTTGGTCCAGAAATTTGGTAATAAAATCAATCAAGATTTGTTGATCAAGGCTTTAAGTTTGGCCACTGGTGAAAACGGTTTGCTAAACTATCATGGTGAGATTGTCATCTCATCAATTAGTCTGATAACCAATATTATATCTATCTTGGGAATCAAGACAATCTCATTTTTCCCAAAGATTGTTCCTCCAGCACTCAGAATTTTTGATGATTCTGAAAAGCTAAAAAAACTGGAGTCAAAAGCTAATCTACAGTTGAGTATTTTACTATTATTGTCAAGTTTTGTCAAACGTATGCCAGCATTTGTGACTACGAATCTACAGCAGATTTTACATGCTCTGTTCAAAGCTGATACTGTAACAGAGGTGATTAGAACATCGATTATTCAAGTAATTGTTACTAATATGGATCATACGGCGATCCTGAAGGCATTGACCATTTTATGGTCTAATGTATCGGAGCTGGATACCACTGCTATTGCTCTATACATGAACTGCCTAGAGTCGACTGTTGATGTCATCGAAAAGAAAGTTGCAACAGCTCAAGCACCGAAATTCTTTAAGCTGCTGATCCAATTCTTTGAGTTCAGATCTGGCAGTGACTTAGACAACAATGCTATTCACAGAATTGAAGCTCTGTGTCAAGGTGTCGCCAATGCATATGTCTTGAAACTCAACGATAAGACGTTTAGACCCCTGTTTGCAATGCTAGTGCGTTGGGCGTTTGATGGAGAAGGAGCCACCACAGGAATATCTGAAGTTGAAAGATTGGTATCATTTTACAAATTTTTCAACAAACTACAAGAGAGTCTAAGATCCATTGTTACCACATATTACACTTACATTCTTGAGCAAACAGTTTCCATTTTGAACAGATATTCCTGTAATGATTCCCTGAAACCTTTAAGTGATGTGAATTTGCGTCGTATCATTTTGAATTCATTAACTTCATCTTTCAAGTATGATCAAGATGAGTACTGGCAATCACAAGCCAGATTTGAAACTATATACATATCTTTGATGGATCAATTGGTCAATATCGAAGATAGTATTGGTAAATATCTGGTAAAAGCTATTGCTGCCTTAGCAAAGAACGCCTCTTCTGATGACCATAATAAATCAATGAATCAAGCATTCATTAGTCACATGAAGGCAGAACGTGGTTCAAGGGAAAAATTCTGGGCGATCAGAGCTTTGAAAGCCGTTTATGAAAAGGTAGGTGATCAATGGTTAACTCTCCTCCCACAAATCGTTCCAATCATTGCTGAATTGTTAGAGGACGATAACGAAGAAGTTGAGATGGAAGTTCGTTCCGGTCTCATCAAAAATATCGAGAACGTTCTAGGTGAACCTCTTGATAGATACCTGAATTAGACCTAAAGAATCATTCATTACTAGTGTTAGTAGTCACAAGCCAACCAATTGTAAAGGAGAGTTTTCTCTCCATACGTGTTTCTATCAAAAGGCACAAGTCATTTTCGCGAACTCATCTCGTTAGTCAGCAAAAAATATTTTCTTTTTGGTAACACAAAAGCATTGTAGAAAGATCATCAAATCACAAAGCGGCGATTTGTCAAACATTTCGACAAAAAGTTGGTGCTAGTTGTTTATAAAGGTACCAAGATTACTATATCAACCACTTGAATATTACACATAAACTTTCAGAAGGATGGTGTTGGAAAGAATACCGTCGGGTGCTTTATTAGCATTGACATTATCAATATATTACTTTTCTGGAGGAAGACTCTCTATTGTTCTTTTTGTTTCTGTTGTCTACAAACTGTTTGTTGAAGACGCTGGAGAGGACAAGAAGTACAATAAGACAAACCATGATGGCGAGCATAAACATAAGCACAAACATAAAAATGGAGGTGGCTGTGGAGCAGCATGCACTTGTAAAGATAAAAAAAAAGAACCACCAAAGAAGAAGCTATCAGCTCTCAAGAAGCTGAAGAAGTTTGGATTAGATTCTAAACCCAATAAAAACGATGAAATTGCAGTTGACTTTACTTCCGTCTTTGCCAAACCAGTGAGTTCAACAAAACTTGATACCCCAAAATCTTCAAGAGTCAAAAGAGTTCCCAAACTAATCAAGTCTAAAGGTATCCAACCGAAACCTAAAGATATACCAACAAAGGCATGGACAAAAGCCGACACTTCATTATTAGATTCTAACATTATAATATTTTATTCTTCCTTAACCGGTTCTTCTGAAAGAACTGCTAAAAAATTGTTTGAGAAACTTGAGAATCTAGATGGTTTAAAAAATAAGCCACAAATCCTCAATTTGGACGATATCTCAGATTTGGACGACTACTTCATCAAGGTTCCAGATTTAGAAAATTTAGTTTATGCACTAGTTTTACCTTCATATGATGTCGATTCCCCAATTGACTATTTCCTGGGCACATTGGAAGACACGTATCAGGATTTCAGAATCGACAAGTATCCACTGAAAAAGTTGCTAGGGTATTCCGTTATTGGCATAGGTGATTCAGAATCATGGGGATCATCTGATAAGTTTTGCTACCAAGCAAGGAAAGCTGACTACTGGCTGGGCAAGCTGGGTGCCAGAAGGATATTTCCATTAGGTGAAATCTGCATCAAGACAGGCGGTGAAGCTAAAATTGATGAATGGTTGGAGATGTACATTGACGCATTAAAAGACGACGAGCCAATTCTGTACGAATACAAAGACTCAGACAATGAGGAATCAGATGGTGAAGACAAAGAAGGCACTAGTTCAAGTGACGAGACGTTGGTTGATGTAGAGGATATGGGTAGAATGATGAAAGGCACCAACACACTGGCAAACTCTGAGACAAAAGAAATGGTTGCCAAAAACTCACCAACGTTCAAAAGTTTGACAAAACAAGGATATACAGTAGTTGGTTCTCACTCTGGGGTTAAAATATGTAGATGGACAAAGTCAGCCTTAAGAGGCCGTGGTTCCTGTTATAAGTTGGCGTTTTATGGTATAAAATCTCACTTATGTATGGAAACTACACCATCATTGTCTTGTTCAAACAAATGTGTGTTTTGCTGGAGACATGGTACGAATCCTGTCGGTACAACGTGGAGGTGGCAAGTCGATCAGCCAGAGGTGATACTGAACGGTGCCTTAGAAGGGCACTATTCCAAAATCAAACAACTGAGAGGAGTCCCAGGAGTTGTTGCTGAAAGATTTGCAGAAGCTTTCAGGGTTCGTCATTGTGCTCTGTCCCTGGTTGGTGAACCTATCTTTTATCCTTATATCAATGAATTTCTAGGAATGTTGCATGAGAAAGAGATCTCATCTTTCCTGGTTTGTAATGCTCAACATCCTGATCAACTGGAATCGCTTCAAAAAGTCACACAGCTCTATGTCTCCATTGATGCTTCGTCAAAAAGTGATTTGAAGAAAGTTGATCGACCATTATTCAGAGATTTTTGGGAAAGGTTAAACAGATGTCTGGATATTTTAAGAACAACACAATCTCACCAAAGAACTGTTTTCAGATTAACTCTGGTGAAGGGTTTCAATATGGGAGATGTTGAAGGTTATGCTGACATGGTTGAAAGAGGTAGACCTGCGTTGATTGAAGTCAAAGGAGCGACATTTTGTGGTTCTTCCAGTGGCAATGGTAATCCATTAACTATGCAGAACATTCCGTTTTACGAAGAGTGTCAAGAGTTCGTTAGAAATTTAAATTCTGAACTAAACAGAAGAGGTTTGGGTTATGGAATTGCAGCAGAACACGCTCACTCCTGTTGCATTTTAATCGGCTCTAACCAATTCAAAATTGATGGTGAATGGCATACTCATATTGACTATAACAAATTTTTTGAATTATTAAAAAGTGGTAGAAAATTTGATAAACTAGAATACGTTGCTAAAACACCAGATTGGGCTTTGTGGGGTTCAGAAGCAGCAGGTTTCAACCCGGTAGATACAAGATTCATAAGAAATAAGAAAAAGAAGGTTCTTGCTGAAGTAAATGATTTCAGTTGAGTATGACAATACATAGAATGTGTGATTACAATCCTCTAAAGATTTGGGTAGTTTCATTGTAATGAACTCTATATAAATACGTCAAGGTTGATCTCAAAAGAAGACAGACGAAACTTCACGAAGCTTCTTGATCAGTCTTTTCTTTTTTGTTTTTTAGTTTGACTTCAGCACTCAGTTCTCCAAGTTGATTTTGAGGTCTTGACTGAACATTCCGGGTACCAGTTATCTTCCCAAAAAGCCCAAACAAAGGCTCCACGATAACTCTTGCAAACCAGGGTGTCAAGAGTAAAGATCCCAGAACTCTTGGAACGAACATTGCTTTGATAATACCATAGGCTGTAGCACCTTCGATGATTAGTTTAGTCCGGTCTTGAATTGACCAGTCAGCAACTGAATCACCCAGCTAGAATAAACGTTAGAGCCAAGAAATCAATGGGAACACCGTTTAAATACTTACTATCCTTTCTATAAACCCAGTTCCTTTGATTATCATCCATGAAGGTATATCTGTTGGGAGAAATTCATAATGATGAAAACAGTACCACAATCCAAGAAAAGGTAAAACTGCTGACATTTCATGTAAAGTCATGAACGACACTATATGCGGCATCGGCGCACTTATGATTCGGTGGCCGTATTTCTGAAGAGACTTAGGAAGCTTGCCTATAATCTTATCATATTTATCGTTGGGATGAGCAACTCTTGGTTGTGACCCTAATGGTTTGGATGATTTGAGGTCTTCAAGATTCATCTTGTTGAGACAGAGATGATTGCTGCTCAACATCTGTTTATTTTGATGCAGCCCAACAGCATTTGATATAACAGATCTTCTGAAAGTGCGCATCAACATTGCTTTTCACACTGTTTACTCTCGATTTATTAATATGATGAAATCATTAATTGTATTTCATAATTCGCGATGATGTCAATTCAAACTATATATTTATTATCTATGTACAGGATTTATTTCGATAACATCTTCGCATCTTTCACATAATTCAGTTTCACTGATGGAAGTAAACTTCCAGCATCTTGGGCATTTGGAATGGGATGATGGTACGACGGTGATTAGAACAGTTTCGTCATCGACAACGATGGAATCAGAGTATCTATAAGCATTTTTTACTGGTAGTGTTCCATTGATGATGAAATGGGAAGTCATGAATATGTCTTCGAGCTCGCCGTCAAACTCACTTAAGAGAGTAGCAAGTTTACCTTTATGTGGTATTTCAACATGGATATCGGTTTCCAAAGCTGATTTTATAAATTTTGATTTTCTCCCTTCCTCAATTATCAGTTTAGCCTTATTTTTGATTTCCCAGATCCTCTCGAACTTCGATTCCAGTTCTGGATCACTATACTTGGAAATGTCCTTCAAAACTCCAGTGAGCAATGGGTTTTTCATGCCTTTGGTGATCCAGTCAGGTGTAAAGTCCCAAACTTCTTGAGTAATCAATGGTGTAATAGGGGCAAAGAGAGCACAATAAGTCCTCAAAATTTCAACAAGAACTGTTTGTGCTGCACGGCGAGACAGTCCTTCCCTAGAGTCAGCATACAGTCTGTCTTTCACAATATCAAAGTATATCGCAGAAGATTCAATGTTCATGTGGTTATTAAGTGCCTTCAACGCCCTATTGAAGTTATACTTAGAGTATTGAGTGAGAACTTCATCATTCAGTGCACTCAGTCGTGACAAGGCATATCGGTCAATCTTACAGAGGTGTTCCAAGGCAACCATGTTTCCAGCTTCAAACCCGTTCAAGTTACCAAGTAGAAAGGTGAAGGTGATTCTCAATTTCTTCAGAGCATCTCCGACGTGTTTCAGAATATTTGGTCCAACTGACATATCTGAGGTATAGTCAGATTGGGCAACCCATAATCTCAATCCATCGACCCCAATACCCTGTGAGATAGCTTTACCGTCACCTTTAATAATTACATCTGGAGACAAAGTGTTACCAATGGATTTGGACATCTTGAAACCAGCTTCATCCAAAGTGAAGCCATGGGTGACGATTGTTCTATAAGGAGCAGATGGTTTGAGTTCATCAGAAACACCAATTTTCGTTAATAACGATGATTGAAACCAGCCTCTGTGTTGGTCAGAGCCTTCCAGGTAGACGTCTGCCAAATAGTCTCTATCAGTTATATGATTTTCATCAAGGAATTTCACTACCTCTTTCCAACTAGATCCTGAATCGAACCACACATCCATTGTATCTTTACCCTTCTGATAGTTCAAGCCTTCGCCTTTCAAAGATTCGGGTAACCAGCGTCCAACGTCTTCTTCAACTTCAAACCAAGCATCAGTACCTAATTCATCAATCTTAGAAATAATATGTTCAACTGATTCATCATCAAGCAAAACTTTACTCTCATCATATTTATGATACAGTGCTGGAATTGGAACACCCCATGACCTTTGTCTAGAGATACACCATTCGTTTCTGTTCTTGACGAAAGACAGAAGTCTATTCTTTCCACGATCTGGGATAAATTTAACCTCTTCCAACGCCCCTTGGGCATCTTTCTTGATTTTTCCAACGTTAGCAAACCACTGAGGAGTTGATCTGATAATAATGGGCTTTTTGGATCTCCAATCATACGGATATGAGTGTATATAGTTTTCATTCAAGCCAAATAACATATTCTTTTCTTCGAGTAACTGTACTATAGCAGGGTTGCCTTCCTCTAGAACTTTTTTTCCGACAAGGAAGTTCAAGGCAGGATGAATCTCATTCGTATAGCAGCCGAATTGGTCAACAGGAGAATACACATCAATATTGTTCTCAACACAAACGAAATAGTCTTCATTACCATGTCCAGGTGCAGTGTGAACTAAACCTGTACCTGAAGTATTCGTTACATGAGCCCCGTGTAAAATAGGATATGTTGTCTCATCAGCAAGTAAAGGGTTTTGGTACCTCAATCCTATCAGTTCCGAACCTGAAAAAACATGTTCAGTTCTCTGAAATTCTGGTCTTAATGAAATCACAGAGTCAACAAGATCATTCGAAACGATTAATGACTCAGAGCTATTGCTAACAATAGTATAATCGAGGGTCTCATTGATAGAGATTGCCCTATTAGATGGTAGAGTCCAAGGAGTGGATGTCCAAATCAAAAAAGATACGTTATCCAAGTCTTTTAAGAAATGCGATGCTAATGGGAACTTTACAAAGACGGCAGTGGATCTATGCTTATCATTATACTCTAGTTCAGACTCAGCTAATGCAGTGTGTGTTTCACAACCCCAAAACACGGGTTTCTTTTGTCTTGTAATCAAACCTTTGCTCAAAAACTTCTGAAAGATTTTTAGTTGCTCGATCTCAAACTTGTGATTAAGAGTCTTGTAGTTATGTTCAAAATCTGTCAAAATTGCCAGTTCCTTGAATTTATTTAGTTGACTTTTGATGGTCTTATTGGCATGTTCTCTTGCCAGCTTCCGTATCTGTTTTACCGACAAAACCGTGCTAGAATCTTTCTTCAACTTCAAGTTGGCTTTTTCCAAAGCCTTCAATTCTATAGGAAGCCCATGACAATCCCAACCTGGTTGGTAATAGACTTTCTTTCCTGTAAGTAAGTGATATCTATTTATCATATCTTTCAAGACCTTATTTAGGGCATGGCCTAAATGTAGATCACCGTTAGCATAAGGCGGACCATCGTGAAGAATAAAGACATTCTTATCTGTTGGTCTAGACTCAAATTGATGTTGGTATAAGATCTGAGAAGATCTTGGAATCAAATCTTTAATGTTCTTCTCATAACTAGAACGTTTTGGAAACTTAGTCTTTGGCAGCTGTAAGGTTTTTTGAAAACTGTGAGCCAAGCCAGAGTTAGCATTGGTACTATATAATCTATTGGATAGCACACGGAGCATCTTCACAGGCTACTCTCAGTCAAGCACAGAGCAAAAATTCACTTTCAGATCAAACACTTAACGAAGTCCTACGTTGAATATCCACATCACATCAACACACCCAGACACCATCCTCTATACAGAGGCAAACGAAAAAAAAAAATCAGAAAGTGGAAAAATACTGAAAATTTTTGAAAAATTGTCGACGAAACATTCATAGAAAAGCAAATAACAGTAGTTCAAAATGCCAATTGATCAAGAAAAATTAGCTAAATTGCAAAAGCAAAGCAACACCAAAGTTGGTGGTATTAGAAGAAAAGCTAAGAAGCCATCTCAAAAGCCATCTGCTGATGATTCCGTTTTGCAAGCTACTTTACAAAAACTCAATGTTCAAACTTTAGAAGGTGTTGAAGAAGCTAACTTCTTCAGGGATGATGGTAAAGTTTTGCATTTCAACAGAGTTGGTGTCCAAGCCGCCAACCAACACAATGTTCACGGTTTCTACGGTATTCCACAAGAAAAAGACATTACTCAATTAATTCCAAACATTATTCCACAATTAGGAGCTGAAAACTTGGACATGTTATCCAAATTGGCTGCTCAACTTCAACAGCAACAAGCTGCTGCCGGTGGTGCTACTACTGCTGCTTCAACTGAAGGTGATGACGAGATTCCAGACCTAGTTGAAGGTGAAAATTTCGAATCTCAAGTAGAATAAACAAACTAGTTAATCTTTTGTCTTCATCCATACATACTCAAGTTTACTTTGTTCTGTAGAGAAGAATTACCCGTCTCAATTTGCCAATCTTCGTGTCATCACGTGACAAAGTTGGATTCTCGGATTTTATCTTTATTTGGCGGAAGGTTTTAATGTCAGTTTGTTACAATTTTAAGTATGTGTGTCTCTGGCCAGCCACTGTAGACCTAGTGATCTACGATCACTAGGGGTGTATTATTAATAGGGAAATCAGGGTAAAGGTCCATATACGGGTCTCCAGATTTGATTGTAAACAACGCTAACAACGCTATATAGCTATCGTCGTTCTTCCGCACTGAAGTGTTCTTGTTATGCTCAAACACTCACACATTCATATGTACCCATTTAGCAGTAACGGCAAAATGCCAAACTTTCCAAGTGCTGCATGTTCTGTAAACCAGGAAAGTAACGGGAATTTGATCGCATTGGTTGTTACGCGTTTGTCCTATTTTTGTGATGCACACTATGCACACTGACTGAAAACTCTCTTGCTGCTTGCATGCTCCTGTTCGCCGCATACCTTTCGTCAATACAAATACGAGCATCTATTGCCCTAGCTTTAATACCTGCCTGTGAGTGATACATGATTCTGAAATCCATAAATAAAAGTTCAAAGAATAATACCCGTCGCACGAGATGGGATTCACCCTATGATACACCCAGGATTTTTTTACTGGCCTTTGTCCTTTTACTAGTTCACTGGGCCTAGTCAAGAACGCTTTCATCCTCTCATGCTAACTTTCTGCCAGCTGCGAGATTATGTAACAGGTTCGCTCATGTTAGCGATTTAGGTCTCCTTCAAAAGAAAAATGTCTCACATGGTTCAGTGATCCTGGCTGCGAACCAGGTTTTTGTCTCAGCAAGTTGGAGATGGCTCATTAGCTGTTTTTGGAATAATATAAAAATACCTGAGAAACACCTCCCTGTGTTTATGTACACTTTTACTAGTACGAAAAAGAACTTTCATTCACAATTGTTCTAATCTCAATTGACTATATAACAGTTGCAGTTTTCAATTCTTTCTCTAGGTAACTATAAATCTATTCGACTAACATTATGCTTTCCAAAATTGTTGACCCTGAACAGATTGAGGATACTATTCTTTCAAACACCCATTATCATGATCTAGACGCTGAGACTAATGAATTCCTTTCTCACAACAAGTACAAAATTCCACAGAAGGGATTCAATGATGAAACCACTTACAATTTAATTCATAATGATTTGAACCTGGATGGTAACCCAACACTGAATTTGGCTTCTTTCGTCAATACTTTTACTACTGATAAGGCACGCGAAATAATGATCGAAAATATCACAAAGAATCTTGCTGATGCTGATGAGTATCCGACGTTAATTGACCTAACTGAACGAAACGTCTCTATCCTGGGTAAACTATGGAATGGTGAAGATTCCAAACCAATAGGTACTGCTACTACAGGATCTAGTGAGGCTATCATGTTGGGAGGTTTGGCACTAAAAAAATTGTGGCAAGAAAAGCAAAGAGCGGCTGGCAAAAGTATCGAGAAACCGAATATCATCATGGGGTCCAACGCTCAAGTTGCCTTGGAGAAATTTGCTCGTTACTTTGATGTGGAAGCAAGATTAATTCCTGTCTGTGAAGAGTCGAACCATGTTTTGGATTTGACTAAGATTGAGGAGAACGTTGACGAGAACACCATAGGTATTTTTGTCATCTTGGGCTCCACATACACTGGTACTTTTGAGGATGTTTTGGGTGTTTCTAAATTGTTGGATGACATTCAAGAACGTAAAGGCTTGGATATTCCAATACATGTTGATGGTGCTTCTGGTGCTTTCGTTGCACCATTCTTGTTTCCAGACTTGAAATGGGACTTTAGAATTCCAAGAGTTGTTTCAATCAACGTATCAGGTCATAAATTTGGTCTCACTACTGCTGGTTTGGGTTGGATCATCTGGAGAGACTCTTCAAGGTTGCCAGAAGAATTGATTTTCAAATTGAGATATTTGGGTTCTGTTGAAGAGAGTTATAACTTGAACTTCAGTAGACCTGGTTTCCAGTCGATTCATCAATACTACAACTTCCTCAGTCTTGGTTTCGAAGGATATAAAAAGATTCATCAAGCATCTCTAAAAAATGCCAGATTACTGTCAAACTTCTTAGAAAAGTCTCAATATTTTGAGGTTGTGTCGATCATCCATAGAAAAGAGGGTGAACTTCATTATGATCCTTCAAGAGTTGATTTCAATATTGCAAATGAAGATCAAGATGACTCTTTTTTCAACAAAGGTTTGCCAGTTGTTGCTTTCAAATTTTCTAGCGATTTTGTTAAGCAATACCCAAACATTCCACAATCTATCATCTCAACTTTATTACGTAAAAGAGGTTGGATCATCCCAAACTACCCATTGCCACCAAGTGAAGAAGCTACTGAGATATTGAGAGTGGTTGTCAGAAAAGAACTACAGAATGACCTTCTGTTCAGATTGATCGCTGATATCATGAAAGTTACCGAGTCTTTGATCAAATGTGGCGAATTGTATCAAACTGCTATCACAGAAAAAAATACTAAAGGTATGATTTATAAGATTCTCAATTCAATCGCAGGTGGAATTGAAGAAGATTCTGACGTTGAAAAGCAACTTGAAGACCACAAAGAAAACCATCATAGCACCTTCAAAGGTACTTGTTGAGTCACAATTTATACTGGGTATAAAATTAATCCCAATCAAGTTCTAAACTTATTATGACTTACCTTCTTTTGTAATCATTTTTAATCTTCAATTATGTATTCTATCCATTGAGATGTCATATTAATTTTTATCTGAGATTTTGTCAAAAATATTTTGCTCAACATACTCTAAACTCCAACTCAGCCAACCTGAGGGTTGCGTAGTGTAGAGGTTATCACTGTGGATTCTGATTACAAAAGCGGAACGTTCCACTAACCCCGGTTCGAATCCGGGCGTGACCATTCTTTTTACTGTTTATATGTCTTTTTTTTTTTTCCTCAATTTATCCTCGAAAAAATTGTTGAGCTCAGCTTAAATACTATATGTAACAGGTAGGTTTACTTTCACCAACTACAGGGATGAAAACATAATATTATATTTATGAGAAGCTAGGATTATAATTAAGATATTTGAGATAGGATAAAAAGGGTAAAACTAGCTCAAAACTTTATTCCTTCTTCTATTTATTATTGTACTTCCTTTCAAATTCAGTTCAAACCCATCATTCTGTGCACTCTCTTGTAAATGACGTTGATGTTCTTGATATCTACGTCTATCTTGGTCTCTAGGATTTAAGTCAACTTTACCAACTACTCTCCCACTGTTGGTCTCTAATTCTCCAACTTTTGGATACTTTGCCATTTCGATATCTTCTTCTTCTTCTTCCAGTATCTCCTGTGTGTTTAGATGACGTTTCTTCAAGAGATGTTCTTCTCCAACTCTATGAAGCTCATTGGAGATATCAAATGCATCTTTCATGACTCTAGCAGCAGGGGAAAAATTGTATTCAGTTTTTCTAAATGATTCAATGTATGACGACTTCTTTGGTCTTTTGAACTCAACTTCATTCAGCCATGGATCATTCAAGAAATCGTTTATGTTGTAGCGTTTGGAAGGATCAACAGTCAACAAGTTGCTGACACAATTTTTGGCGCCTTGAGATATTTCATCCCACCATGGTTGTAAGAAGGTGAACTTACCACTAGCGACTTTTTCAGTCAAAATGTCAATTTTGTCATCGTAGAATGGGGGAAATCCACAAAGAAGTGTATACAAAACGCAACCTAGCGCCCACATATCAACCTCTTTCGAATAGTGTTGATCTTTCACAATTTCAGGAGCGGTGTAACCAACTGTACCACAGGGAGTTTTAGTGTCATCAAACCATATCTGTTTAGAAAGACCGAAATCTGCCAATTTGACGATACCTATTCCACCACCACCGACACCATTGATAAATTTTCCCTCATCAACTTTATTAGGGTCGTCTGATTTACGTCTCTTGACGACTTCGGAAGGGACTAATGGAATAGGCTCAAACAGTAAATTCTCAGGCTTGATATCTCTATGAACAACACCAATCTCTTCATGTAGATACTTGATGGCCTCACCAACCTGTTTGATAATATGACGCGATAGATCTTCGGAAAAGTATGTGAATTTAACAATCTCATTGAAAATTTCTCCTCCCTGTACCAATTCCTGGACGATATAATAATACTCTTCAACCTCTTTGAACTCGATGAATTTAACAATATTTTCATGATTTAGTTGTCTCATAATTGTGGCCTCTTTAAAGACTGATTTACGTTGGTTGCTGTCTAACTGTAATTTCTTGAGTATCTTGATAGCAACCAATTCATTTGTCAATAGATTTACAGCTTTATGAACGGTAGAAAATGCGCCCTCTCCTATTTTCTCAACAATCTTGTATGATTCCAAACCAGGGTATTTGGAGCTTTGTAATTTCAGCTCCTCTTTCACTATTTCGGTAGCTAGTTCATTGTAATTATAGTAATTGGGTGGGTTGGTAATTGTTTCCCTGGCGTGTTGTTGCTGGTGCTTTTGCTGCTCTTTTTTGAGATCATTAATAAAGGTTTCATCCTGAATCAACTGACTATCAACTTCATAACACGGCACTTGGCTGCCATCGAGAGGCGAAGTAAGATCATGTGCATGTTTTCCTTGTCTGATAAAGTTCTTAATGTTCTGATACAAATTAGTACTGATGCTCATAAACTAGTGCCGCAAATAATGGGAAATCGTGATCGGAAAAGATTGGCAACTTACTTTGAACATTGAACAGGATGAAATTGGTGAAGAAGTAAGTATATGCTAGTGGTTGGTGAATGAAAATATCACCGTCTGTCCACGAGAGAATAAATTAGTGTGCTTATATACAGACAAATAAACGGACAAACTTTCTGACTATATTCTCTCCGTTTATTGTTCCCAATCGCAAACGAACCAAGAAAAACATTTTCGCGCCTCTTTTTCCATATCATCGACAGCTACGTCACCATTGATACTGGTGTAAGGGAGGATGATGGAAAACAACAGGCGGATCTCTTGGGACATAGGTGTGGCTTACAGATTATTTGCTTCACAGATTGGGATATAGCAAAATGGACCAACTTAACTGAGCAACACTTTCACCATATCAAGAGATTTATTTCTTTATTACTTATCGCAACATCACGAGTGACATCACGTGATATATATTTAGCTGTCATAATAACGAAGATGAGTAATAAGTAATGAATTGCACTGTTCTCGTGACGATGGCATCACTGTAAAGTTAGGTCTGCTTTTGGTCAACTTTCTATACAGTATCAAGAGATCCGTTGGAAGCTAAGTAGCTAGCAAGATGGACCAAATCGTAGAACAGAGGAATGGTACAGTCCTTGGGAAGGTAACACAAGTTTACTATGAGAATTTGGTGGGACATATTTCTCTGGCTAGCACAACACAAACGCGTAAGAACGAACGCTCTATCACAAGAGAAATCCCTGGTCTCGATACACCAACTTATGTCACGCTATCAGATACAAGATTGAGTGCATACGCGGAGCTAAATCAGGAGTACGCTGAGTGGAACAACTTTGAATCACAGGTTAATTTAAGGTCATGTGGCAATGAGATACAAGTTTTGAGCAGAAGATTGAGTAAAATGGTGCCAAGTCTGCTGTTCAAAATCAAAGTTAATGAGCAGGAAAAGACCAGAATACTTGCAAGCGAAATCAAGATTTTGAACTCTCCAGTGATCCAATCGTCCCCTATCATCAGATTTCAACAAAGACCTACATTAAAGCTTACAACGAACGGATGTTCAGCTCACATATTGATCAGCTATAAGTTTCAGCATGTGGAGAGCCTGTATCTGGATATAGCTTCAGCTGTAAAGTCGAATGTAAGCACTTTAATGGCCGAATATCTTCCAAAACCAAAACATACTTTTGAATTTACTTCAAAACTATTTTACGATACGATCACTGAAAACACCTCAAAGTACCCCCAGCCACCAACTGTTCCATCAGTCAATGGTCTTGCGGCAAGCCTTTTACCCTTTCAGGGAAAAACTTTGACTTGGTTATTAGCTAAAGAAGGTATGATGTACAATGCAGAGTCTGGTACAGCACAACCACACTCAATTGTCTCTGGGGTCCAAGAACAGTTGAACTCACTATCATACGGTTTCAGACTTATCAAATTACCTTGCCTTAGCGAAATGGTCTGGTACAATCCGTACAGTAACAATATGTGCTCTCAAAATCAAGCGATGCATTTTTTGAAGGATATCAATACGTCTATGGCTAAAGGCTTGTTGTCTGAAGAGATGGGATTAGGAAAAACTATTGAAATCCTAGCACTTGTGCTTATGAACAAAAGAGCAGATCATGAGCTTGGAACGTATGAATCGAATTATAGACGCGTCAAGAAATCTAGAACGACTTTAATTGTTTGTCCTGAATCAATCTTGAGTCAATGGGTCGAAGAAATCAGTCTTCATGCACCCGGATTATCGTCAATGGTGTATAAAGGACTGTCAAAGCATCGGAAAATACCCACACATGAGTTAGTAGAACAACTAGTGAGCCACGATATTGTCGTTACCTCTTATGCTACTTTACAGAGAGAACTTCACAATGCGGTATATGACGTATCACGGGTAAAGAGACTACGAGCTTCGACAACAAATCGCACACAATCGTATTATGATAAATTTGATGAAGGTTCTGCGAAAGAACTAAATGAAATGTACCAAGAGCTTGGTGTAGCTCCGCAGCCTGATACAGTGTCCAGAGATAATTATTCTTCTCCTCTGGTGCAAATTGAGTTCTGGAGATTGATAATAGATGAGGTCCAAATGATAGGTCAAACTGCAAGTAATGTTTGTAAAACAACAACATTGATACCAAGAATTCATTCATGGGGTGTCAGTGGAACGCCGATAAAAAATAATATACACGATTTGGAATCTCTAGTGAGCTTTTTAAGAGTTCATCCATTCATTGAAAATAAGAGCAACTGGAGGCGTTTGGTAGAAAGCGGTGATAATGATCTGCTGCTGTTTTTCAAGAGTATAAGTTTGAGACATACGAAGTCTATGGTAAGTGATGAAATCAGACTACCACCACAACAAAAAATTCTACTGAATATACCGTTCGGTCCGGTAGAACAAAATAATTATGATGAAATGTTCAGGACGTTTTTGGATGAGGTTAAGCTTGATATCAATGGAAACAATACAACTGTTGATAGTGAAAGGTACACAGAATCCTATGTTTTGAAAATGAGAACTTGGCTCAAAATATTGCGCAGGGTATGCTGCCATGCTAACCTTGGAATTGAAGGAGGCAGTAGTTTTTTCGGAAGTACATCATCTGGATATGAAACTGTTGATATTGTTTTGCAAAAAATGATAGATGACTGTTTAGACAAAATATCTTCTACTGAAATCACTTTGACCCGGACAGCCATAAATAATGGTAAAATGCTTGAGTATAATAAAGATATAGACGCGGCTTTGAAAATATGGATGGCAGAATTGGAAAAAGAGGAAACGATCATCAGTGATCTCAGACTGAAAGTGAAAAACGAACCTACAGAGAAATCAAGAAGATCCATCAGATCACACTTAGAGCTTTTACACCAGCTTTACTTTTTCATTGCTTCAGTTTTCTATACGAAATCAATACCTCCTATATCTCACGAACTACAAGAACAAAATTTTAGTGAAATTGATGATATTGATGGTAGAAAACATATCGAAATGGATCCTGGAAAAATAGACAATTCCCATATCACTATTCACGGTGCACTTACAGAACAGGAATCCAAATTTCGAGATTTAGAGTCACTGTACTACGGCAAAGCTCAAGAAGTCCGTAGGGAATTACTATCAGAGCCTATTTCGAGTGTTGCTGAATTTACAGTGAAAATAAAAGACGTTTACTTTATACCAATGTGTTCCACTATCTCACTAACTTTCAACTCCTTAGAGTTATCATCGTTTCAGTTCAAAGTTGATTCAGTCATGAAGCAAATCAATTCGCTGTCTTATGTTTTGAACAAATGGACTTCCTCAGTGCACGCCGTTCTATCAATGCCGCTATTGGATTCGCAAGAGGATTCGCCCGATGCGGAGGCTTATGTAAATTCTTTGGAGGAGCAAGACACATCTGCGACATATTTGCATTTTATACAAACTCTGATGGAAAAACGACGATTGTTGTTGAATGGGAATGATACGTCCACTGCTACTATTCAAATGAAACGAAGCTATGAAGCAGATCTTGAAAGAAAGCTGGATAAGGAAATTCCAGAGCTGAATCTTCTGTACTCAATGAAGTACCTTTTGATAGAATCAAGAGTATTCATCAACAGAGAAGTTACTGACGAAAACATTCTGTCAAGATATGTCCTCCAAATAAAAGATATATACGAGGAGCAGCTCAAAGCAAGTGATGAATTTTCGAAACAGTATAAAACTATGAATGATTTATTCAACAGAAGAGTTCAATATTTTAAACAACTTCAACAAATTTCCGACGATGTTAAACCTTATGAGCCGCCAACCTTTGCTGAAAATTTCGAAAGTTTTGTACACCCTTCCACTGCCCCTCTGTTGAAAAAAAGGATTTCCACACTTCAGTCAAGAGTCAGATACTTAAAGTCATTATCTACTACACTAGAAAATGCTGAAGAGATATGTGTCATATGTCAGTCAGAAATTCACGTTGGTTCATTGATAAAATGTGGGCATAAATACTGTAAGGAATGTCTTCAGACTTGGCTAAATACCCCAGGCAATCGGAAAGATTGTCCCATGTGTAATCACCCTATTAAAAGGGAGGACATCTATCATTTCACTTTGAATAAGGCATCACTTACGGCTGATATGATAACTGCTGACGAAGATATGTCTACCAAAGGCATAGATCAAAATGAGTTATTCCAAATTTATAGCTCTTTAAATCAGGAAGTTTTGGAAAGCATCA
The DNA here is from genome assembly GCA_003707885.2 of Komagataea salicaria. Classification (NCBI taxonomy): domain Eukaryota; kingdom Fungi; phylum Ascomycota; class Saccharomycetes; order Phaffomycetales; family Wickerhamomycetaceae; genus Komagataea; species Komagataea salicaria. Next base: position 1,217,828 of record PPMB02000001.1, read on the forward strand.
ACAGCATTATCATCCAGCATAATTATGGTTCCAAAATCAACTCCATTCTGAGACAAATAAAATTTCTGAAAGGACAGGACAACAACGTTCAAATTTTAGTTTATTCACAATGGACTCAAATGCTGAATATATTGGCAAAGGCTCTTGAAACAGAGGGGATCAAGTTCCTGAAATCCAGAAGCTCAGTTTCACAGAGCGTTAAAAAAAAGGACATGAAGGATGATATTTCAGTCTTCAAGCACGACACTTCTGTTACATGCTACTTGTTGAATGCTAGAGCAAATGCATCGGGTTTGAATTTGACCAATGCTACACATGTTTTTATTTGTGAACCACTACTGCAGAGAGCACTAGAACTACAGGCTATCAGTAGAGTACATAGAATTGGACAGAAGCGCCCGACAACAATCTGGATGTTTTCTATTCAAGGCACTGTTGAACAGAACATTGTTTTGGTGAACACTAGAAGAAGTGTCAAAAAAGAAATGGAAGATCTTGACTCCGAAGAGTCCGCCAAATCCTGGAATACATTAATCGAGGCAGGAGGTGAAGTTGTACCCAATGATTATCTTTGGTCAGCTTTTTTTTCGTCCACGACAGTATCCACTAATTAAAAGGTATATAATGCAAAACATGTTTGCGACTGAAATGCACCGTAAGTTATTATTACCACAGGTTTTTTTTTTTTGCTTTTCACTCTCTTTATTAAGCCGCGCTTCACCATCATTGCACCTCGCAACACAAATACAATACCTGATCACCGCAGCACTAGAACAAGACCATCGTCTTGGCGCTTCAACACTGAAGATTGCTCATCGAATTTTTTGGTAATAACGGTTTCCAGCAATTGAATAAGATCCAGTCTTCAGCATCAATGACAGTTGAGGCTGACAGATCAGAGATAAAAACAAATAAACCATCACAGAATGGAGAGGAAATCACACATAACAATGGGTTGCATTCCCCTGTTACACCAATGAAAAAGAAAGAGGAGAACAGTCACCATCATCACCATCATCATGGAGATAACCATGGCTTGTTTCAGCCAGAAACAATAAACAACAAGTTCAGTCTTAGGTACGATTTACTTGGAACTTCACAAGACGGTGAAGAACGATTGCCCTGTGAAGAATCCTCTTTGAAATTACAGGAGAAAACGTCGCCTCCTATTTCCAGTCATGAACAAGATAGAAACCCTGATCCGTCTTTAAATAGACCACTACATCAACATGCAACACCTCAAACGCCCACTACAGTAACAGATGGAGAAGGAAATGAACTACCCACTTGGTTGAGGAAATTCTCTGTAAAACCAATGAATCTTTCGTCTCCTGAAACCTACAAGTGGAATGAGTTTAAACGGGCATTCAAGTTCAATAAAGCAAAAAAGGATGTCAACGATATTCCACAGAATTTAACGGAAGAGCCTATTGATGACTCTGATGAGATGGCTAGAATGAGAGCTTCCAATTTGATAACAACATTTATAGCTGGTGCCCCTATTGCGATGATAGCCATTGCAACCTTTAGAGTCGATGAGCATGGTGTCAGGAGAGCTCCTTTACTACTCTCAATGATCGGAATTCAGATGGAAGACGTTTCTCCACCTAGTAGTAAACACAGAAAGTATCTTCTAAAATTAGAGTATGGTGTTGGTCCTAATCGATTGAAATGGACAGTGGTCAAAGATGCGCGGGAATTTGCATCATTGCATTCGAGGTTGAAAGTCTCTGTATTTCAGTCTAAGAATTTCAAAGGTGAAAAGAGTATAGAGCTACCCAAGTTCCCAAAGGAGAGAAGTGACATTGAGCCGATCCCTGCCAACACATTAAATGACAAATATTTATCAGTGGGTAACCGTGCATATTTGAGATCCGAAACTGATAACTATCAAATCCAAAGTCATATGTCACGGCCTCAAAGTATTACATCTAGAAGCTCAGTTGCAACAGGCGGGTCTAGGGGCATCTTAAGTCAATTGACTAATGCATTTTCAAGAGTTCCTAGTCGTGATAGCGCTGATCTAGTAGATCGTGATATTTATAGACGGAAATTGGAAACATATCTAAAGCAATTGATGTTGACTCTATCTTTGAGGCCAGAAGCTAATCGCCTTTTCCAGTTTTTGGAACTCTCACCTTTAGGAGTGCTATTGAGCTATGAGACCGGATACCAGGGTAAACAAGGGTACCTAATTGTTGGATCAACAGCCAAAGCTTTGGGGTGGAGAGTTGGTCATTTGAAGTTTAGTGACCTAAAGCAAATGGTGAAAAGACATACGAACAAATGGTTTTTGGTGAGAAGTTCATACATCTTGTATGTATCTGATATTTACTCTACGACGCCTTTAGATGTCTTTCTAGTTGACGCCCAAACTGTCATAACATATAGCTCAGATGAGAAGGTATCAGTGGGTGATAATGTATCCTTGTATGACGATGGGCTTTCGATTTTTAACGGAAACGAGAAACATTCCACGATAACGAACAGTGGAATGCATACCCACTTTTCCATAAAAATTGTTAATGGGGAAAGAACATTGAGACTATTGGCAAGATCGGAAAATCAAGCAAAGCTATGGGTTAGATCTCTTGAAACTATGTTAAAGAGTACCATCTGGGCTAATCAAAATAGATTCAACAGTTTTGCGCCAGTTAGGCAAAATTGCTTTGCTCAATGGTTTGTGGATGGTCGTGATTACTTTTGGGCTGTAAGCTCGGCAATGGAAATGGCTAAAGATGTGATTTATGTTCATGATTGGTGGTTGAGTCCAGAATTATATATGCGAAGACCTGCCAATGGAAATCAAGAGTTTAGACTAGATAGAATATTGAAGAGAAAAGCAGAGCAAGGAGTTAAAATATTTGTCATCATCTATCGAAATGTGGGGTCCACAGTTGTTACAGACTCTCTTTGGACGAAACATTCTCTAATAGATTTACATCCAAATATCCACGTTATTCGTTCTCCAAATCAATGGTTGCAAAATACCTATTTCTGGGCACATCACGAGAAGCTATGTATCATTGACCATACTGTTGCATTTCTCGGTGGAATTGATTTATGTTATGGTAGATACGATACACCAGATCATGTTTTGGTTGATGACTCTCCCCATGATTTTGCAACAAAGCAAAATGCAACTGAAGAGTCTGTAAAGTATCAGAAATTCCCAGGTAAGGATTATTCTAATCCTAGAGTGAAGGACTTTTACAATCTTGATAAACCATATGAGTCCATGTATGATAGAGAGGTTATACCTAGAATGCCATGGCATGATGTTCATATGATGACAGCAGGAAGGGCTGCAGGTGACTTGTCCCGTCACTTCATTCAACGTTGGAACTATCTCTTGAGACAGAAACGACCTTCCAGGCCTACACCATTGCTTACACCACCATCGGAGCTTTCTGACTGCGACCTTAAAAGATTTAATTTGACGGGAACCTGTGAGGTTCAAATGCTCAGATCAGCTGGAAACTGGTCATTGGGCTTGAATAAAATCGAGAAATCAGTACAAGATGCATATTTGAAATTGATTGAGACTTCAGAAAACTTTGTCTATATTGAAAATCAGTTTTTCATAACAAGTACATCAATTGATGGTACTGTCATTGAGAACAGGATCGGAGATGCGTTGGTAGATCGAATTATTAGAGCGCATAATGAAGGTAAAAAATGGAAGGCTGTTATTGTCATCCCTCTAATGCCCGGTTTTGAAAGTCAAGTTGATGAGGCTGAAGGATCTGCTGTGAGGGTCATCATGCAGTGTCAGTACATGTCCATTTCTAGAGGTGAAACCTCAATTTTTGGCAAGCTCAAGAAGATGAAAATCAATCCATACGACTATATACACTTCTTTTCCTTGAGAAAATGGGGTAGAATTGGCCCTAATCGAAAGATTGTTACAGAACAGCTATATATCCATGCAAAAATTCTATTAGTTGATGATAGGGTTGCCCTAATAGGATCAGCTAACATAAATGAGAGATCCCAAAGAGGTAACAGAGATTCTGAAGTCGCTGCTATAGTTCGTGATACAGAGACAGTTTGTACTACCATGAATGGTCAGCCTTATAAGGCAGGACGATTCTGTCATACTTTAAGAATGAGACTGATGAGGGAACACTTAGGTGTTGATGTTGATATATTGGAGATAGTTGAAAGAAGGTTCAACAAGTTGGAGCAATTAGCGAAAGTCACTAAAACCGGCCATGACTCTAAGACTACCAACTTCAACAATAAGGAGTACGAAGCAACATCCTCCATGGTTGAGTTGGCATCCAGGGATGTGTTGAATATGGCCGACGGAACAAAAAAGTGGAAACAATATAAGCAAAATAACAACGAACTTACTAACATCAATACTGATGACCTCAAATTCAATCAACTAAATGAATCCGATAGCAAAAGGTTTTTGCCACCACATCTACAAGAGAAATCACATGTTCCAGAAAATTTGTTTTACCATTCATTCAATCATAGAGCAAGGGAGGAAAATGTGGGGATTCGAGATAGGAAACAGTTTAGTTGTGATTCAAGAATCTCCCATAACACTGCTCATAAAAACGATGTCGAAGGAAAAGGTCCTGACAAAATGAACACAAAAGAATTCAAAGATTATAAAATTGATGCTGCCAAAACTTTAAGAAAATGGGCTAAAAAGTCATTGGTCAGTGACTCCAATGAAATATTTTTGCCAAATGTGGAACAAGTGCTAGAGTTTTTGGAGGACGATAGCTTTATAGACAACCCAGATGCTTTAACCAATCAAGAGGAGTTGATTTTACATGAGAGAAATAAAGAAAGATGGGAATTATTGAAAAGAGTGGCGTATTTACAGAGAGTTGCTGCTAAGCAGAAATTGCAGAATGAATGTGAGAATGTTAAACGTGCCAAAATTGGCTTACCAAAAGCATTCTCTCAAACGTTCAATCAAAAAGAGAAACAACTAAGCAGCGTAGATGCTGCGGCTGCTCAAAATCTGGCCGAACGAAATGAAAATGTTCAGACATCTTTGCCAATCAGCGAGCCTTATTATGAACGAACTGACTTTGAAGAACTACCGGGAGATAACATACCTGTAATATCATTAGACGAGTCAGGGGTTCAAGAAGTGCTAGAAATGTTCAATGGGGTCAGTGACAGCGAAATATTCAACAAATTCATAGATCCTTATTCATTTAGTGATCCGTTGATTGACTCATTCTATGAAGATATCTGGCTCGATAATGCAATCAGAAATACATTGATTTTCAGAGAGGTTTTCCACTGTCAGCCCGATGATACTGTCACGTCCTGGAAGCAATACAAGGACTTTTCTAAACTGAGCACTGTTTTCAGTTTAGCTCAAGATCAAGAAGCGTCTCAACGTGAACTCAATGGAAGAAGCAGGGAAGTAACTGTTCAAAGTGATTCTTCTGCTTCTCTGGAAGATTTGTTATTGTATACGGGGAACAGGCGCCAGAGTGTCCGTTTACAAGACTATGATGAGAAAAACAACACCATTGATGGTGGTATACTAGGCAAAGCACCACCTTCTGATTCCGTGACGGATACCACTTCTCCAGGGACAAACGCTACACCAGTATCGTCCTCAGTATTCAGAAAAAACAGACGGGGTTACAATGCTTTGAAAGGTTCTACGCTTGAGTCTGAGAGAGTTTTTGATCGTGAAACAGCTGATAGGTTGCTGAGTGAGGTACAAGGACACTTGGTCGTATTTCCTGTCGACTGGCTATCCAAGGAGATTGATTCAGGTAACTGGTTTTACAACATGGATAGACTCCCACCGATTGACATCTACGATTGACTGGTATAACACCTATGAATGGCTGGATAGACAACGATAACACAGAAGATAACACTTGTAACTGACAACTATATAGTACATTGTCTTCTTATATTTGATCGGTATTTCTAGTGGTTTGTAGAAAAATGTCAGGAACTGTCAAACTTGACGGCTTTCATTTATCAATGACCAATCAGCGTTCTTGTTCGGTAAGTAATCTAAAAGTCCTGACTCAGCCTGACACGATCGCAGTTTAGCCACTTAAAGGCTTCTACAATGAGCGCAACTATTAGCTTTCCCTGAACTCGTACAAGTAGTACTTCACTGGATCCACGTCCCAGTTTATGGCACCATCTCAAATATCGTATCTCACCATTGAATTTGAAAAATATAAAAAAAAATGAGCTGTAAGAAAATCTCTTATCAGTACCGTTGATTTACAGTCAAAATATTACTGAAATCACATCAACATCACATCAAAGATAAAAACGGGCACGCGATGAGAAGTATTAATTGATTTCGTTTTTTAACTTGCACCAGATTGTCCCACTCTTCCAAGTTTCGTTGTTCGGTTAACATTCATTGCGCTCAGCTTGATATATCATACTCATACAAACAGCCGGTACCATGGCTCGCCGGAGTGAGGAACTAAGAAAGAGTATATTTGAGCAGGCGAGAAAATCCACAAATACAGAGGACGGTAGAGTCCGAGGCACCTCTTCCACGCCCAATCTAGTTAAATTTAACCGACATCCAAGTATTGTTAAAAACATCGTGAAATACTCAGATGAAGCAAGTGTTCGTTCAAGGAATTCATCTGAGACTAAAACAGCGGTATACACAAGGAACAAATCAATAACTGCAAATGAATCAAATGAAGGATCACTTCATTCATCACAAACACTAACAAATAGCCGACAATCAAGACAGTACGATTATAGAAATAGCAGATACAAGCACCCACTTTCGGTGTATAGCAATGACCATGCAGTTGAGTCAATAGTTCCAAACCACTCAAATATGCCACATCAAAAACAATATAGTGAAGCACGCAAATCCCGTTTCGAGTCTGATACAAGACCGAACTCTGATTCTGATTTGAGGCCCGAGATCATATTCAGTGTTTCCATGAACAATGACTTGATACCTGCTTTCGGTGACATGCAAATGGATATTGAGGATACCAGCGAGCAAATCACCGAGCAAGATAGCAGTTCCTACTTGAGCCGAATGAGTACAGAGTTTGATAACTCATTTGCTAACTCGGTAGAACTTCTCAAGACCATAGAAAAGAAAAGTCTAACAGGATCTATAGATAAGAAAACATCATCAGACTCCGAAACAATGGAAGTTGAGAATTCTCATAAGAAGCCAGTAATTGGACGAATTCAGCAAAAGATGAATTATCTCAAAACCCTTCAAACTGATGGTAAGGAGGAGCCTTTAAATAATGGATTTAGAAGCATAGAGCAAAAAGTTCTCATCGAATCTCTGAAAAATGAGCTCAGTACTCTCAGAAGGTACAACCATAAACCAATTCTGGATGCAATCATAAGAATATCAGATACCTATACGTTGAAATCATCGAAAAAGGCCGATATAGTAACTAATCAACCATATTATATGGCTAAAGAACTCAGCATACTGCCAATTACTTCCAAATTGTCGAAATCGAAAAACATTTCAACTACCAAAGGTGAGATCAACATCAGCAAACTGAAGACTCTGCTGAAAGCTTCAAACCTCATTATTGATGAGCTTTGGGAAGAGCCTCCTGCGCCCTCCGACGTGGATATCATTAAATTTCAAGACCAAGTGAATAATAAGGCTAAACTAGATCATTTGCCTGAAACAAAGGCTATAAGAGCACAGTTGGAGAACTACAGATACAATAACAGCTCTGTTCTTGAACATTCTGTCCCTAAGCCATTTGTTGATCCGAGCCCCAGAACAACGACTACATAATTGAGTATATAAAGTAATGAATTTCTTGATTTGGTAATCAATTTCGCTAAAATGTGTATTTTTTTATTCAGTTGACACTGACACAATCAACGACCGTTCTTGAAAACATCATACTGGAAGACAGGTGTCACGATAAAGAATCGTCTGGTTGGTCGAGACTACCTAAAAATCGGAATAATGAGTACGCAGAGTTTTGCATTTTCGAGTGATTGTGATGTTGAAATTCACTGTTCACCGTTTGGTCTTTCTGGGCTATACATCAAAGTAAGCGGGTCAGAAGCTGTTGGTATAGGGTCAACCATGGCTAGACTCTCTGGGTATACTACCGGGAAAATTTATTACAACGATACTAAACAGTTGGTAAATACAAAATACAAACTTTATGGTCTGCTCGAAGATGAGAATACACTCAGAATAGATTTCATAAAAGTGCTGTTTGAAAAGAGTACGGATGAAGAAATTTTGAGGAAAACAGGGGAATCTGAGGAGGCAGCATTTGCATTCGAGAACCCTGGAGATGAGGGATATGAGATACCAGACATCGTGTTCAGAGGTAAAGTTCCAGCCGGTAGGCCAGACCAAGTTGAGCCTTTCATAGGGATATTTAATTTTGAGATGGCTCCTACAGCACATGATGACCATGATGACTGAATCAATATTGATGGTGATTCGAAAATATTTGAAACAAAATGATTGGTGCAGACGGTGTCGTCTTTCTTCAAGATACTGGGATCACCTCAAGCCGTATATACAAGTAGACTACAACAATGTTTCATAGAGAATGAATTTCGTGATATCATGATTATGTATTCAGTACTAATGACATTCAGCTGAAATAAAAATCAGTCATTGTTTTGGCAACATTAATGCCAAAGAGACTAATAATATATAATATCGAAATGATTCCTATTGGAAATAAAATGATTTGTGTGTGCTCCAAAAAAGGTAAAGCACTATAACCATAAAATGTGATAATGGTATAGTAGGAGAGACTCACAAAATAAAGGGTATTTCCAAGGAATAAACCGAACCAGTTCTTCATAGTTAACAAAGGTAAAAGAATGAATTGTAACATGTACAGCGCAACCCAGATGATAAGGAAGGAGTTACAGTGGACGTCAAAACAATACGCCCACTCAATATCCCCTTCACTGACGGCACCGATCGAATCAATTGAGTTTTTCTTCTTCAAAAATTTGCTGGCGATAAACCAGCCTAGTGTTGATATTATGGCACCAACAACAAAGAAGTCAATGAAAACCATGTACAGTATTAGTTTCAGTATAGATCCCACCCCGGGAGAATATGCAACCCCCCATGCCATCGCACTCACCGTTAGAAACAAGCCCAGTAATATAACGAACGACGGGTCATCTCTTGCCCATCTATTCTTCGTCTGCTTGTGATAATATACAAATCTATATACTCTTTTAGGTGAGACAACAAGATAAAACATTTCCCACATTGCGGTTTCGAAGTCCAGAGTCGGAGGCTTGAAGAACCTTTTTATGAATATGGGAATCCTTAAATGCCCATTTGCACTTCTAAAGGTGCTTCCTCTGGAGCCAAATACCTTGGATCTATACGTTCCTGCTGCAGACATACTTGTTCTTCCAGATCTATGTGAAGCTAGTTCATCTATACTCAGATCATTCACCGATGAGGGAAGTACCTGCGGAGGCTGTCCAGATCCACCGCTGAATCTCTGTGACGTGCGCTGGTCCATTGATCAGTTGCTATATCAAAATCTTCTCTTTCTACTAGCAAACAACCGTGCTATATACATTAATTAAACTTCTTGTTGTTCATTGTCATATTCTGCTTCGTTTCTTTGTTGCGCCTACCATCTCAAAATTACCCGTTCCGGTTTCGGAAAGGCCTCGGAAGTTGCGTTAGTCAGGTGACTAGATTCACGTGATCAAATTGTCTTCTTATATAATTATTATATAATCTAGAAACATTTTTGACTCAAGAGTATGAAACATCGAGAAGAAATGAAAATATTCAGAAAACAGGACTCGAAATATAGGGAATAGTGACATCTTTTCCTTAAGTGAACAGAAACTTTTCATATACTGTACTGGTGGCACGGCGCAACACATTTACCAAAATCTGGTATTGAAAAACATTGACATCCTTTCTTAGAACCATACAGTAGTGAACACCAGAGACTTTTTCCCCCGATTTGTTTTCATCTTAGCGCACAATAAAGTGACACATTGTTTTGAGTGAAGATTTTTCATCCAGAATACCTGTGATAGAGGAAGAATTGATTTCTCTAGGAGCAGCTGTTATAGAGTTATGACATCCGGTTCAGAACTTATCTTGACACTTCCACGGAGTTTTGGTACTGATTCAAATATCAAAGGTCTGAAAGATAATTCTGATAAGAAAGAAGATATTGTTTGGAAAGATTTGGGCCATTATCTGGAAACACTAGTGGAGACACCATTAGTGGACTCCAATTTCAAGAATCACATTGATTCTACTCAACCCCTGAACAGTCAATTTCATTATAGAATCTGCAATATCTGTGATAGACCGATTTTTTTATCTTATCTGACTAGACATATTCAACTGTGTCTTGAGATGAAGCAACAGAAAGAGAAACAGTCCAAACCTTTGAATCAAAAGGCAATCACCATAGATGTGTCTGATTCTAAGAAGAGAGCAAGAGATCAAACGCCGCTAGAAAGTGATAGGGTTGGTGCTAGACAGAAGAAGCAAAAGAAGGAACCTACTCCTGCGAAGACCAAAAAGAAGTCATCGTCGAAGAACAAAGGCCCAGTTGATGTAGAAAAGCAATGTGGTGTTGCTTTACCTAGTGGTGGCTTTTGTGCAAGATCTTTGACATGTAAAACGCACTCAATGGGTGCTAAACGTGCTGTCCCTGGTCGTTCTGCTCCATATGATGTTCTACTTTCAGCATATCAGCATAAGAACCAAGTGAAAATAGCGGGACAAGCAGCAAAAGCACAGGCAGATAAAGATGAATTAATACACGGTGGAGCTGCAACCCTCGATTCTGATGAGGAGACGCAAGCCGTTCTATCTGGTGTTTCAAGGTCTTTTCCGCTTCCTTTGGAACGTAAAACTCTGGTTCCGACTAGAGTACGTACCAAATTTTTAAGGATGAGAGAAATGTTTGCTGGTGCAATTTTACCTCGTATCACCAATAGTAATGGCGTTGGTGGTATCAATGGCCGTACTGCCTTATTGGACATCGATAGACCGAATGAGCACTTGTTCTTGGTAAGGGCGCCCCAGAGAATCATGCTAAACAAAAACAATATTCAGCAGAGCAGTCAATCCATGACACCCAACCAACAACAGCAACATATGCAAGCCCAAGCCAATCATAACTCTCCAGCTGGTGGCACTCGGTAATTCAATCCCCTTCTGTCTCCTTTTCAATGTTATTTCGATTACATTTCAATGATGTGTTCTTATGTTAAACTTTTGTTATGTCCTTTACTCGTTTGTTTGTTTCAATTACTAGTGTTGATTTACTTGAATGAAGAAATATATTTTATTTCTATTAGTCGTAGTGTTTGATGGATTGGTAACAATTTACCAGGTTTTGACGAACCACTTTGGTTCAACAATATACAAGATGGTGAATCCAGCAAATGCCAGAATTTGGAAGAGCCCAGGTTGGAAAAAGAGAACAATGATGATTGCGTAGGCATACAGTGTTTCGAAGTTTCTTTTTAACAAAAGAAACACAGGGACTTTCCATAGATGAATTAACTTTTCCCAAGTGTATCTCATAAAAGGTTTTCTCAATGTCAAAACGATTGTCTTTTCGAAAGCTTGTGTCATAACTGCTGAGGTGAAATTCGAAGTCACTTGCTTAACCGCATTTTGAGATATCTCTTTTGTGTTGAGTGATAGTGATTCTTTCATTCTTAGGCTCCACTGCTTAGGGTCTTTTTGCACCAGCCAACCAGTCCCATTAGTTGGATCTGAATCTAAGGAAACGATGGTTTCTGTTGGTCCACCATTGTTGATAGCTAAAACAGGTTTTCCAACCTTCATAGCTTCCAATGGAACTATACCGAAATGTTCAAAAGAAGGTGTATACAACAACAATTTTGTTTTTTGCAAAAGAGATTCTTTCAAATTTGACGATATTGATGGTAAAAAGACTATCTTAACATCTGAAAAGTTGATATTCGAACATTTGGAATAATCGGTATTGAAAACTGTTATTTTTGTAAGGCCCAAATCTTCAGCCAATTTTTCGAGAAATTGTAGATACTGTTCGTTTGCAGGAAGTTGATTATCATACCCACCAGTTATTACTAACTTCGCCGATGAGGAAGGTTCATCTTCCACGAGTTTCTTGAATGCCACAATAGCCAATTCAATATCCTTTTTCTTTTCAAATCTGTTGATACTCAAGAAAAAATCATTTTTACCGACAATAGTATCGACGAGCTCTATGGTTTCTGCAGTTAAAGTTTCCTGTGTCATACTTACACAAGGATATATAACATTTGGAACCTTTATGTCCTTGATGAAAGAGAACGTCTCATTGTATACAGATTTTGTGAAGTTGGAATTAACGACAACAGAGTCTGCAGCTGTCATTGATAGTTGTTCATAGAGGTCAAATGGAAATCTGTAAAGACGTCTAATAAAACTTGAGCGGGTCGCTAACTTTTGATCTGGAAAATGGCAATAAAACAATATTCTCGCGTGCGATTCATGAAACAGATGCAGAAGTGGCATACAGAAGGACAATTGGTCAACGATAAAAAAATCATATTCAGATACCTCACCTGAGAGGATCATTGAAATGACTAGAAATAGTTGTCTCAAAGCAGCAAATACAATTTTGAATCGTCCGAATAACTCTTGCGGTAAGAAATCACCTGCAACTTTTACCTTTAATGTCCCATCTTTCACTTCCTCGAAACAATGCGACTTGTCACAATGCGATGTGTGAATAACCACTCTGTGGCCCTCTCTCTGTAAACCAACTGCAGCATCGACAATCAGTCTTTCAGCACCACCTATACCCAGATCTGGGTGTAGAAAGGCGATCTTCATTACTTTGAGTTGTTCTCAAATTTACCAAATCTTATGGCACACGACAGCTTACAGACTCAATGACGGTGGGTAGATTTATCAATTTATACATTTTGAGCGTTCCTCTCTTGTGATATCAAAGAAACTTTGGAAAACGTGTTTACAGTATGTTGCTCCTACCTATATTGCTCGTGTCAAAATCTTTATGTAAACATGTCACGTGATGTATAGTCATTTTCCTGCCAAAACTGAAAGATGGAAAAAAAAGGCACGAGAACATTTCATATTGTCGTACACATACATTACTTGTGGAGGGCACTTCGGAAAATCGTCTCTAGGATATCTGTAGAATGTATGAAAGAGAAGCATATATTGCGAGACTGGCGGTGCAAAAAGCTGCATACCTCACCAGATCAGTATCAGAGCAGATCCTGCAAAATAAAGCAGCCAATACTATCACAAAGACAGATAAATCACCAGTGACAATCGGGGATTTCAGTGCCCAGGCCATCATAATTAATGCAATCAAACAAAACTTCCCTTCTGATGAGATTATTGGGGAGGAAGATTCCAAGGATTTACAAGAGAATAAGGAATTAGCATCAACTATTTTGAAAGAATTACAAAAAAATGACGAATTGATTCATTCAGATCTATTGGGTTCAAGATTTCAATCAGTTGAGCAGGTTTCAAAGATCATCGATCAGGGCTCATCTCAGGGTGGTAGAATTGGGAGATTCTGGGCTTTAGACCCAATTGACGGTACCAAAGGTTTTCTCAGAGGTGATCAGTATGCTGTTTGCTTAGCTCTGATTGTCGATGGTGTTGTTCAATTGGGTGTTATCGGCTGCCCCAATCTTCCCGATAACTTTGACTCACCTTCGTACAAGGGTGGTCTGTTCACAGCTATCAGAAATCAAGGATCATATTATTCGAAGCTCTATGACGTTGAAATTGATGAAGATTTGACCAAATCCACTAGAATATCAATGAAGAATGACTTAAAATCCACCTCGGAGATCAGAGTGTGTGAAGGTGTTGAAAAAGGACACTCTTCTCACGATGACCAATCCAAAATCAAAGAATACCTGAAAATTCCCCACAATCAAACGTTGAATCTGGACTCACAAGTAAAATACTGCTCTCTTTCGAAAGGCTTGGCCGAGCTATATCTCAGATTACCAGTCAGTGCCTCTTACCAAGAGAAAGTTTGGGACCATGCTGCTGGTAACGTTTTAATTACTGAAAGTGGTGGTCTAGTTACTGATATGCACGGAAATCCACTAGATTTCGGTAACGGAAGAACTCTGAGATCTTCTGGTATAATTGCTGGTAGTAAGCAGTTCCACTCACAAGTGATTGAGGCAATCAAAGCCACTATCACAAAACTTTGAATGTATACTAGATAACTATATAGAACCGATGACAGAAAAGATTTTAATCTGCTTCAAACTTTTATTCAGTTTCGAGAATTTTTCATAGTACATACATTGATTTTCCTAAATTTTTTTTTCGCTTCAGGTCATCACAATATAACATAATACTGTAGAATAATGTCCGACACAGACATCAAGGATGCGGTAGGATTGATTGAATGGATCAACAAGAATAACGGTTTTTGGAATTCAGATCTTTTGGAGATAAAGCCGTCTAAGCTTGGTGGAGTTGGTGTTTTCGCAAAAAGGGATATTGATGCAATTCACTCGCCAATAGTGCTATTAAGACTACACAAAGAGTGTATTCTTTCTGCTAAAACCTCGAGAATCGCAAACTTATTACACGAAGATGGAATAGATGGCGCTCTTGGGCTGATAATTGCATTTATATACGAGATGGAAGCTGGCGAAGACTCCCCTTGGTATCCATTCATCAGAAGCTTCAGTTATGAGAACTCAAATGGTGAACTAATACTTCCTCCAAGTGTGTGGCCTAAGAGTGCGAAGTTGAACTTGAAGGGGACAGAAATCGAAGTACAGGGTGCATTAGATGAAGAAGAAAACCAAATCCAATTTGAAAGAGCTTGTGATTTTGCGATTGGCCAGTATGAAGCTACCAATCAACTATTACCAATACCGTCAGTCTTTGATATCGAGGCTAAAAACTCTTCAGAACTCCTTCAGAAATATAAAACGTTCATAGCAATCTGTCACTCTGTCGCATCGAGAGATTTTGAGATTGATGCCTTCCATGAAGTCGGCTTAGTACCAGGCGCCTGCCTGTTTAATCACAATAATAAACCAAAGGTTAGATTTGAAAGTATGTTTGATGTTTGTGGAGCATGTGGAGATACTGAATGTGATCACAATACCGATGACTATGAAGAAGAATCTTCAAGTTATGAAGACGAAGAGGAGAGCGAGCATGATCATGAAATGAAACGTGGAAACGTCGCTGACACAAGTTCCGATACTGTCTCACATAGTGAAGAGGAGGACGAAGATGAGATATTTGATGGTTCAATTGATAATTTCGTTGAAATTATGGAGAGAGATTATCAACAGGAACAAGAAGACATACTGCATGGACAGAACCTTGCACTTCAACTAAATAATGGCATTGAAGGTTCTGATTGCCTCAAATCTATTGATAATGATTTGTGTCATGAATCTGGGCCGATACTGTTTGATAATGATCAAATGATATCTCCAGATAGTTGCTGTGACATTGTTTTAACTAAGATGGTCAAACAAGGTGAAGAGATTTTTAATTCCTATGGAGACTTTCCAAACTACTTATTGCTGTCTAAGTATGGCTTTGTTATGCCAAATAATACATATAATTCAATAAGTTTGGGTAAACAGTTCCTTAAACTGAAGAAGCAAAACAGAAAACTCTATGCTAGACATTTCGATTGGTGGGAATCTGAAGGATACCTGGCAATGAGGGACTACCTTTTTACCAAGAAAAATGAGTGTGATGACGCTTGTGATGGACAATCTAATGGTTCTGGTTGCAAAGATGGCTGCTGTGGGGATGAAGATCATTGTGACGAAGTTTCAGACGAACTGCCTGGAGAGATTCCAAACTGGACCTTAGAGGTAGAGTTAAATTCTTACGGAGAACCAACCCCATTGACCTACGCGTTGCTCAAATTGCTCTCTCTCAATAAAATAGAGCTCACGAAACTACTAAAAAACCCTAACAAAGTTAATTTACAAGTTTTGACAACTAAAAGCTCCAAGGCATTGAAGATCTTACAGGAACTTGTTCAGATGAGATCGAAAGAATATAGCAGCTCAGTCAGCGTCCAAAAGCTTCTTAGATCAGGAAATAAAAATGATAAGTTGAGTGGTGTAATGATTTCTGATGAGCAGCACATAATCGAAAAATCATTGGTGTATGTATCAAAGAAGACGTAAGTAATAGACATACACCGATTATACTAATGTAGTGGAATGCCCTGTTTATGTATCACGTGATCCACATCCGGGTAAATTTTTGAGCGTTGGTAACAAACAAACATTGGACAAGAAAAAATTTTCAAAAATTTTTCACTTTCAACCTTGTTACTTTGAAGACATCATCACTCAGAAACATTACAGAAATGTCTATTGCTCGTCCACAAGTATCAGTTTACTCAACTACTGGTGAAGTCACCCAAACTTCTTTACCATTACCAGCTGTCTTCTCTGCTCCAATCAGACCAGACATTGTTCACGCTGTTTTCACTGCAGTTAACAAAAACAAACGTCAAGCTTACGCTGTCGCTGAAAATGCTGGTCACCAAACCTCAGCTGAATCATGGGGTACTGGTAGAGCTGTCGCCCGTATTCCACGTGTTGGTGGTGGTGGTACTCACCGTTCTGGTCAAGCTGCTTTCGGTAACATGTGTCGTGGTGGTCGTATGTTCGCTCCAACTAAGACCTGGAGAAAATGGCACGTTAAGGTCAACCAAAACGAAAAACGTTATGCTACCGCTTCTGCCATTGCTGCCTCCGGTGTTGCTCCATTAGTCTTAGCTAGAGGTCACAGAGTTGAACAAATCCCAGAAGTTCCATTAGTTGTTTCTTCTGAGGTTGAATCTATCAAGAAAACTAGAGAAGCTGTTGCTGTGTTGAAAGCTATTGGTGCTCACAGAGATGTCGCCAAGGTCTTGAAATCCAGAAAAATGAGAGCTGGTAAAGGTAAAATGAGAGGTAGAAGATTCACTCAAAGAAGAGGTCCATTAGTTGTTTACGGTGAAGACAACGGTTTGGTCAAAGCTTTCAGAAACATTCCAGGTGTTGAAACCGCAAACGTTGCCTCTTTAGGTTTGTTGCAATTAGCCCCAGGTGCTCATTTAGGTAGATTTGTCATCTGGACTGAATCTGCTTTTGCTAAATTAGACACCACCTGGGGTTCTGACGCTGTTGCTTCTGTCAAATCTGGTTACTCATTACCAGCTAACATCATCGCCAACTCTGATGTTACCAGAATCATTAACTCATCAGAAATCCAATCTGTCATCAGACCAGCTGGTCAAGCTACTCAAAAACGTACCCATGTTTTGAAGAAAAACCCATTGAAGAACAAACAAGTCTTATTGAGAATGAACCCATACGCTAAAGCTTTCGCTGCTAACAAGGAAGGTTCCAAAAAAGTTGAACAAAAATCAAACAAGCCATCCAAGGGTCAATTCTCCACTATCTTAAGATCTGATTAAATTCAATACTTTTCCCGAGTATTCACAGATCAGGAGTAAGATTCCGAATGTTAGAAGGTTGCAGCGTTAAACTGTATTGTATTTGATATTCTACGTTGAAGCTTTTTGACATCATAAAAAATTGTAGTGAATATCATTATCCGTTCATTCTAATTACTATATATTCATTACAGAAGTCAAAGCTTCCAAAACTTGAAAGAGAAGGTTTTTCTTTCTTCAGGTTCTAAAGCTTCTTTAGAATTTGGAATTCTTGACTTCTCTTTTCGTAATACATCTTGCATATCAACCTCCCTAAAGCACCGTTCAAACTCTTTGTCTTTGAGTAGGTAAAGCTTTTGAGTGGGCATTGGTGCTTGTAAATTGTAAGTTCTGATTGAATCATTGACAGTTTTGATCTTATGTTCATATTCGATACTAAGTTTTTTGACGAAATCCTTTTGCATTTGCCGCAAATCGCTGCTATTGAACATACAGATGTGCGTTTCCCATCGCTTTTTCAACTCGTTCCTAAAACCTGAAATGTCAACATTGACTGCACTTTGCTTTTCAATCCATGGAGGAACCACATTCTGGTTCCTTAAAATGTTATTTAAGTGATATTCTGTTCTATCTAAATGGGGCCCCACCTCATGATTCAGCTTCTGCTGACGATTAATGTTGTTGAACTCTCCATTTTTCATGGCCTCCTCTATTCTGGCATCAGCAATAGTCTTGATTTTGTCGAAGGAGCCAATAGGAGTAAATTTTTCATGATAAATTTCCTTAAATTTAGCATCCTCATCGCTGACATTACGAGCACCGCTTTTCTCTAGTTGAAAGTCCAGTACGTTCTCTTTTGCAATGGCAAGCTTTCTTACATCAGATTTGATTTTCAGAGGTTTGTGTTTATCACTGAGCATTCGAAAACTGGAATCTATCATCGACTCTTCGCCTGTCCACGGTTGTGACAAGGCAATATCCCTTGACTGTTTGGGTGAATATGACGGTATCTTTGTGAACTGTATGGAGGCTTGATTATCATAGTCAAACCGTTTTCTTTCTAGATCTTGTGCTAACTTGTTTGCTCTTGGATCTTTATCGATGAGTGATTTGAAGTTCAATGACTCAGATTCTTCACTATCACTTTTCAGCTGCTTGAGTCTCTCAAGAAAGACACTATGTTCGCCCTTTGTCTTGGTGGACTGTTGCCGTATTTGACGAAGCAGCATGTCCTTCACAATTTGGCATCCTTTGAGGACTTTGAATTTTTCCTTTGTACAGTTGGTGATGAGAAATTTCTAATATGAATGATTAGTAGCGATGGTGAGAGATGAAGCAAAGCTGGCTTATATGTCCAATTTTTTCGAACTGGGCTGGTTTGTGATTGCTCAGAGCTGCTTTTGTAGCATGCTATCTGTTATTCTTAGTTTCAGTGTTTCGCTGTCGTGAATATGCTCAAAGCATACCTTTTTAGAGCTACTTCCTTTACGAAAAGCGAAGAAATATACTCTAACCCATGAGTTCAATACTCTAGTTCTTTATTATAACACTTTTCCAATAGAGGTCTGAACTTAAATTCTACCTTCAACCTGATTGACCATGTGACAATGTTCTTTGAGACTGACTTGTAAATATTTGATTTATGTCAATTTAACAGCCTGCATTTTCATCTTGATTCTTGTTTTACTAATCTTATACTTATACCGTCGGAACAGGAAAAAGGAAAGCTTCCTGAAAACTTCAGAAAACTCCAAAGATCTCGAAGGCAACTCACAAGTATACAGCTAGTGAACAAGCGTAAGATAAGAAACTCAAAGGTATGCCTGAATTTGATGGTGAATAATGTTTCTGTTTATATCTTTCCTATTCGGGAAGATCAAAACATGTAAAAAACACACATAAAATTCAAGTACAAACAAAACTAACAAGACACTTGAAAGAAGAATAGTCGTTGGTAAAATGGGGAGTACAGATAGGCTATCACGCGGAAGAATAAAGGACAGGCAGATAAACTCGAACACAAGAGCGCCCCTCACAAAGATACAGCTCAATAGTACTAGAAATAGACTTTCTAACTCAAAACAACCATCATATATGGCGCCGACTATTGCTGCTTCAAATAATGCAATTTCACCGAAAAGGCCTAGAAATCAACAAATATTCACAGAAAGAAATATACGGAAGTCAACAACACCATTAAATATACTACAAGAGTCTGGTGTACCTTTGAGACAGTATAATTTGAACGATTTTGAAATTGGAAGAAAACTAGGAAAGGGCAAATTTGGAAAGGTATACTGTGTAAAGGACAGAAAGACAGGTTTTGTTTGTGCATTGAAAGTTATGGAGAAAAAAGAGCTTATGGAGTATAAGGTAGAAAAACAGTTCAGAAGAGAAGTTGAAATACAATCCAATCTAAGACATGAGAACACTTTGAGGCTATATGGGTACTTTCATGACACAACGAGGGTGTATCTAATACTAGAGTATGTCATATACGGAGAACTATACAAATATTTGAAGAGAAAGAAACGGTTCAATGACATAACAGCATCACATTATGTGTACCAGATGGCTGAGGCCCTTTCATATTTGCATCGCAAACATATTATTCATAGGGATATCAAACCAGAAAATATTTTGCTTGGATTTGATAATATAATAAAAATTAGTGATTTTGGATGGAGCGTTCATGCACCTACCTCAAAAAGATCAACAATGTGTGGCACTTTAGATTACCTACCACCAGAAATGGTGGAAGCAAAAGATCACGATTACAAAGTTGACGTATGGGCTTTAGGAATTTTATGTTATGAGCTATTGGTGGGTCAACCTCCATTTGAGGAAGAGTTTAGAGATGCCACATACAGAAGGATTGTCAAAGTTGATTTGAGAATCCCTGCCTTTGTCAGTAATGATGCAGCTGATTTGATTCGAGGCTTACTTCAATATAACCCTGAAAAGAGATATCCGTTGAGTGAAGTAAAAAACCATCCCTGGATTCAGAAAAATAAACCTCTATGGCCACAAAAACATACAACTAGTTGAAGAGACTACATGATAATGAATAAAATTCTATGATTTCATGAAAATTTATATACAGATGTACTTATTTATAACTATTTTCTTTGCCTTTAGCAAAACCTTTGACCCACGGCTTAGTCTTTTTATCAGTTATTATGAAGACCCTTCCACTTTGATTCATTCTTCCTGTTCTTCCAACTCTATGAATTAAATCAACGGCTGTGTTTGGAGAGTCATAGAGAACAACATTTCTGACAGCAAAGAAATTCAAACCTCTTGCACCTATATCGGTGGTGACTAAGGTTTTCAGTACTCTTCGATCATCACTTTTTTCTGACTTTTTGGAGTTCTTCATGATTTTTATGTTGGAATGTTTGATGTATTCGTATTCTTCCTCCTCTTGAGGTGCTTCTACAATTTCTGACAACAATCTTGGCGGATTGAGAAAGAGAGATATTTTTGAGCTTCTTTCGGCTGGTTTATCATCACCAGTTAGACCAACAGCATCATGGTTGTACTGTGACCTTAGTTTAGAAACTAGCGGACCAACATCCTTCTTACTATTCACAAATATGATACATCTTTTTTCATAGTCCTTCTCAGTACCATCTGAATGGATAGCATATAGAGTTTGAGCAAGAGCTTTCAATTTTGAGCCTTGATATGGCTGTATAGAGGAGTCAATTAGATGATATTTGATGGATTTAGGAGATTTATGTAACGTTGGTGAAATCAACAACTTAGGCTCTGTCAAATTAGGAAATATTTTGGATATTGCTGTATCCAGCTGATTTGAAATTGTCGCAGAGCAGAGAATCACTCTTTGAACGTTAAACATTAAATTCATCGCTTCATATGTATCTTCAATGAAAGATCTATCCATCAAGGTATCTGCTTCATCAATGACTAAAAATTTGACACCAGATAGTACATGCTGAGAGTTATCCAGCATTCTTATTCTTTTGATAGTATTTAATTTGCCCGGTGTTGTAATCAAGATATCGATTCTACTTTTGAAAGCTTCAACAAAATCATTATGTGTTGTTTCAAAGTTCCATTTGAATGGTTTAATTCCAATCTCTTGTTCAACTTCCTTGAGATTCGAGTATACTTGATCAATCAATTCTTGAGTTGGCAGCATAATAACAGATCTGATGGCTGCCTTCTTTTGAACGTTTTCCCAGTCACATAGCTCTTCCTGTTGTTTCAGAAAATCCAACATCGGTGTCAAATAGGCCCAAGTCTTACCAGATCCTGTCTCTGCAGCAATGGTAAAGATCTGTAAGTCTCTATCCATCAAAGTTTTGGAAATTTCATGAATGGCAATTGTCTGAATCTTGGATGGTTTTATATCAAGCTTTTCAAAATCTTTGTAACTTTCAAAATTATGTGAGTTCAGAACTGTTTGTTTCCCGAGCTGTTTCACAACCAGATCTCTGATACTTGGGGTGATCTTTAGTTCTTCGAATGTCGTAATCTTATCCACCAAATTCTGACTTTTCTTCAGTACTTTACTTTCGAAACTGGACAAAACTGGTAGTAAACTTTCCTTCTTATCCTTAGGTACCACGTTTTTGGAGGATTTACCCCTACTCTCAGTATTGTTTGGCTTCTTTGGTTTAGAATCAACAGTCTTAATTTGATTTTCAATATCAACTCGTTTGAATACATGTTTCTTCTTGAAGACCTGAAGTCTAGAATTTTTTGCACTTTTTGCAAAAAGTTGCGGGCAGCTGGACAGCAACCTCACTGAAGACCTTGAAATACGCATATTCATCACACAAACAGTAGTGCACGGGTCTATCACTTTCTTACCTTTTTTTACATCCCAAACTTCAAAAACTTTTCACTCTATGTATGTATGAAGACATAATTGTCATGTGGGTTTCACGTGATTGCATTTAATTTTTTTTTTTGTCGTTTGTGAAACGTCGAAAATTTGTAAAAATCGATTGGAGATGAAAATAAACACGGGATCAGGTACAATTGACTGAGATAAAATGAGCTTGAATGAGTTGCTAAATAACTTGGAGCTATTTTCTTCTGATGAAAGACATGAAGAGGTTTTTGAGACAAGTTTTGAGATTTTGAAAAGCTCACCTCATGACTCTAGAGCATTGAGATTGACCATTGTGTCTTTGATCAATCTCGAGAGATATTCCAGAGCATATAAAATATTACAAGAGTACAAGCCAAGTGAAAAGGACTCCTTGACTCTAGAATTCTTATATATCTTATACAAGCTGGGAATGGACCAAAAATTGGGAGAAGAGTTTGGTAAATTGGAAGATGGAGATTTGAATAAAGGCTTGTTACATTTGAAGGCTCAGTATCTATATAGACTGGGCTCATATGATGAAGCATTGCAGATATATCGTAATCTTATAGATACTGTTGAGGACTCAGAAGAACTCATAGATCTCAGTGTTAACGAGAGGGCTATTTTAGCCGATGGTTCTGAGTCTAGTAGACTAATTATGAAGACACCTATTGTGGAGAATTCATATGATTTAATCTTTAACGAGGCATTGATACAATTGGGGTTCAAAAACTATTCAAAAGCATTAGAGCTGCTATCACATGCTGAACTGAGAGTTCAAAGCATTGCAGATGAACTCGAACGAGAATCAGAAATGATACCAATCCAGCTACAGAAAGCATATATTCATCAAATTTTGCACGAGTTTGACAAAGCAAAGGAGATACTAGAAAATATAGATTCTTCAAAAATTCCCAAGAAGGATTTGAACGAACTCGTCTATAGAAATAACTATATCTCATTGTTACACACTAAGACATTGAACATACCTGAAGCGTATCTTGTTTTGAAAGAACTCTCATTACCAAATACTATTTGTGTTTTCAACACTAGATTATCATCAATCCAAAGATCAAAACTCATGAAAAATTTTTCGAGATTATGTTATATTACAGGACGTAATATTAACTCAGATGATTTAACTTCATTGGCACTGAAGAGTTTGACAAAGGCCAATGTCTTTTTTGACCAGGATGATAGTAAGACGCAGGCTAAAAAGGCGTTGAGATATGCAATCAAAACTAAAGATATCGCAGCCGCGTTGATTGCATGCCAACTTAATGTCAATACTGGAAATTTAGATGGAGCCGTTCAAATTCTTGAACAGCTTGACGAAGACAAAAAATTGATTCCTGGTCTGGCAAGTCTTTTGCTATCACTTTATGAAGCCCTCAATTGTGAGAGTAAAAAGAAAAATCTATTCAATAATATTTACAAACATTTTATAAATTTCGAACAGCTAAACTCTGATGAATTTGAGTTTTTGAAGATTTTCTCTTTCAAATTCTTTGAGTTATCTTATGAGCAAGCCAATGAAATTTTGCGAAGATTGAACTCGTACAAGAAGGACGACTTAGTGTCAATTGTATTGGGTGAGAAAGATACAAGTGAGCTCAAATCTATAGAGGAGTTGACCGATGGGCTGGATGTTGGTGAATTAGTTAAAGAAGGTATCGACTCAATTTCCAAACAAACTGTGATCAAATCGCACAACCACAAAGTTATCAAGAAAAGACGTCAAATCCATAAGAAACTTCCTAAGTCTTTTGATGTGAATAAACAACCAGATTCTGAGAGATGGCTCCCAATGAAGGACAGAAGTTATTACAAACCAAAAAAATCAAAGAAGAAAGCTACCAGAGACACTCAAGGTGGAGTAGCTGATAATGTTACGGAGGAAGATTTGATCTCTAAAATTAGACAATCTACCCCAGTCTCCTCAAGTAAAAGGAGTAAAACTAAAGGACGTAAATAGAAGTCTACTGAAATATTCCTATAAAACAAAGCAATCTAATGTACATTTTTTCTTCTGTGGCCTACACACACTTCTCAAGTAAACAAAGTATCTTCCTCCCTTAGGTATTCACCGATATCACTCTGTCTGAAAGCCACAATAGCTGTTGGTTGTAAGTTCTTTGATTCCAAAGTGGATTTGGCAGAGACGCCGAATCCCAAAGGTATATCACTCATAGAGTATACTATGACACCTGCATGCTCTGGTATATCATCTGACATTCTTCCAATGTGTGCTTTTAAGACATGATTACCATATAGAAATGGCATTTCACCATTTGGTTTGATCCATATCTTATATTTGGCAAATTCTGATAGTAAACCAACAGAAGTAACATGTAGTTTGAATTTACCAGACTTCGTAAATTTACCCAGACAGGTTCCCAAGGACATTAGATTTGGTCTGGCTACTGAAGTTGCAAATTTGGATATCTTATCAGAGACATAGTAAACACGATCCTTTTGTAATCTGAATACATGTGGGTTCTCCTTGTTATCGACAAGGAAAGCTATGTTCCGTCCAATATAGTTGGCAAGTTTCTCAAACACAACCTTTGTTTCTTCTTCGGTTAATGGTCTCATAGTAAGAGCCTGTCTTTATGAATATGTACTTTTCTTATTGACTATGTGAAAAGAAAATTTTCAAGATACAAAAAAATACAAAAAAAATTTATAAAGCGATGAGCTGAAAAAAGTGAAAATTCAGCACACAATCAAAAGTGATACAAAATGAGCAATGAACAGGATCTGGAAGCTGCTGCAGACAGTTATAAGAGGGGCCAACGTGCCAAATGGACTAAAGCTAGAAAATCTGATTTCAGTGAAGGAGGTACTAAGAAGCAGAAGTCCAACAAGCAACAGGCGTGGGTATGTTGTTGAATGTGAAGCAAGAATCATGAGATAGACTAACAGAATTACAAACAGTAGGGAAAGAGACTGGTCACTTCCTAGGGAGAATGTTACCCCCATTCTAGATGAGAATGGAAATCCAATCAAGAGACAGCCTAAAAAGAAGGTTGCAGTAATGATTGGTTATTGTGGTGCGGGATATCATGGTATGCAAGTAAATCCTCCTCATAAGACAATCGAAGGTGATCTATATGAGGCAATGGTCAAGGCTGGTGGTATTTCACTTTATAATGCTGGGGATCCAAAGAAGTCTGGGTTTATGAGGGCTGCAAGAACTGACAAAGGTGTTCATGCTGCTGGTAATTTGATTAGCTTGAAGATGATCATTGAGGACCCAGATATTATGAAAAAGATAAATGATAATTTACCAGAAACTATCAGAGTATGGGGTATTGAAAGAACCAATAAGGCATTCGACTGTAGAAAGATGTGTGGGTCGAGAGTGTATGAGTACCTGATGCCAACTTATGCATTTATTGCCCCAAAGCCATCATCTGTTTTGGCTAAAAGAATTCAAGAAGAAGAAGCATTGCACCCAGGGACAACTAGGACAGATGAGGAGAGTATGAAATTTTGGACAGGATACGAAGAAGCTTTAGCTAAAGCAGAATTTACCGAGGAGGAATTGGAGAAAATCAACAACTTCAAATCAGTTTCAAGAGAGGAATTTGATGAAAATGATCCAACTGTTCAGCTGATCAGAAGGTTCAAGTCGGTTGAGAATGATTCAAAAAGATCTTACAGAATATCGAAGGTAAAACTAGATTTAATGCGTGAAGCGATGAATATATATATTGGTCATCACAACTTTCACAACTTCACTCTTGGAAAATCATTCAAAGACGCGAGTGCTGGAAGATACATGAAGGAAATTACTGTCAGTGAACCGTTTGTCATTGATAAGACCGAATGGTGCTCCATAAAGATCCACGGACAATCCTTCATGTTGCACCAAATTCGTAAAATGATTGCCATGGCAACTCTAGTCGTTAGAACAGGATGCCCACTTGAACGGATTTCTGAAGCCTTCAATGCAGATAAGGTCAATATCCCAAAGGCCCCAGCCTTAGGACTTTTGTTGGAACAACCGGTTTATGAGGGTTATAACCAAAGATTGGCCGATTTTGGCTACAACCCAATTGATTTCACCAAGTACCAGGAAGAAATGGATGCGTTTAAAATGAAACATATTTACGACAAAATATATGCCGAAGAAGTAAAAGAAAACGTCTTTAATGGATTTTTCAACTTCATCGACTCGTATCAAGGTGATGGTGTGTTCGATTTCCTTACTGCGAAGGGTATTTCTCCATTAGACTCAACACAACAACGGGAAATTGCCATTCCAACGGAAAAGAATGAGCCTTCTGGAATAGAGGAATGATTATTTAGTATAGTCACATTATATAACCAATAAACGTGAGATTCACTGAATAGAATCATCTTTATGAAAGAGCTCTGTTCTAGGTAGAGGTCGGAACATTGCTATAAATAAATTCCGAGGGCATTCTTCTTTTTTTGTTGATTTTTTTTTCCTTTCGTGAACATCACAAAGTATCAATACTTAGGTCAGAGTTACAGCATTAGTTCCAAAATGCTCAGGGCTAACGTAGCTGTTGCCATGCGCAACCAGATCACATGCAGAGCACTTTTACATACTTCTATACCAGTGTTGGCTGCTAAACCAGTGAAAGCTGTTGCACAAGGTTACAAAAAAGGCGGTGAAGGGAAAAAGAACAAAAAGAGTAGTGGAAGCCACAAGTTCTACACTGATTACATATCAAGTGGAAACTTCCATACGAAGGCTAATGAGTTAGATGCTCCTGCACTTTCAGCAGACTCAACTGCTAACAGCACAGTTACTTACAATGATGTTCAGTATAAGAGACTGGTTTATACTGGTTCCTTCAAAAAGGACCAATTTAAAGAGTTATTCAGTAGACCACTGACACTTGTCAGAAAAGAGACCCTTGAAGTTGCTGAAATCGTGAAAAACTCCCAATCCACTCCTTCCAAAGGAAATAGAATTTGCTTTATCGGTGAAGCAGGGATCGGTAAGTCAACATTGTTAGCTCAAACACACGCATTGATTCCCCAAGAATCAATAATTTTACCAATTTCATATGCTATCAAACTTGTTGATGGTACAAATGATATCTGGTACGATCCAACTCTGAAAACATACACACAGCCAATGTACCTGAAGAAATTCCTAAGCAAGATAAGATACGCAAATGATTCTATCTTAGCCAAAATCAATCTTTCCAAAGAGTATTCTATCGAGAATGCTGTCAAGGGTAGACAGCCATTAAAGTTTACAACATCCAATAACTTGCTGCAGGTGCTGAAAACTCGATTTTCTGCTAGACAAAGAGGCACTGTATTCCAACTGTTGATTGATGAGTTAACTAAACAGACTGAGATCCCGGTTTATTTCACGGTTGATAATTTTAGTGCTTTGACAGCAAATGCATTAACAAAATATAGAAGCGTTGAAAATAAGATCATCAATGTCGATGAATTACAGATTGCGCATCATTTATTTGAATTCATCAGTGGAGCCAAGTCATTTGCAAAAGGTGCTGTTATCTTGTCAACTTCATCTGATGATGCTCCTTCTATGACCCTAGATGCTGGTCTTGGACTGGTGTCCCCTGATCCTTATACGAAGGAAATCAAATTTAATCGCGCTCTCAGTGCTAAATTAAATGGTGTCAAACCATTTAAAGTCGGTAAATTGTCCAAAGAGAATGTTGGTTCATTAGTTGAAAAACTTATTGAAGCGGATGTTTTCAGAACAGATGAGCTGATCTCCAACACTAAAGAGAAACTAGTCGATCAAAAATATGTTTTGAGTGGAAATGGTAACCCCCTAGAATTGTATAAATCTGTCACCATGTTTTACTAAGACTGTTATGTACATAAAATCTAATATAAAAAGAAGATGCACTTTTTTTGAATGCTACATGTAGAATGTATAGTACAAATAATGATACCAAGGAAAAGCTTGAACGAAAAGATCAACAAATGACTATTGAGTTCTTACTTTTTTGGTATCAGGTTCATTATCGTTATTTTCAGATTCAGATTCGTCTTCTGCATATGTTGGAAGTTGGTCTTCTTCTGCTTGTCTTTTTTGTTCATTATTTGTCGCAACTGGTTGCAGAGGTTGTTGTAACGGTGGGTATTCCGGGTATGTGATGTTTTGCTTTTCAAGCGGAGCAGAAAGTGGTGTATGTTGCTGCTGTTGCTGTTGAAGTTGATGATGTGTTGGAGGTGGAGGGTGATGATGGTTCTTTCTATGCATAGCACGTTCTTTGGTAGTACGTTCAATTTCTGGACTTATTTCAATAAGTTCTTCTTTTGTCACGGAATCTTCTATAGACTTCAACACTTTCTGTACAACAGTGATAAAGTTACCATCTGATTTATCATCTCTAAATCTCAATAAGTTCCATTCTTTATTTTCATTTTGGTTACACTCAATGACTCTTTCATCCAGAGGTTCGTTAAGGTTCTTCAGTTCTTGCCATTTTTCATCAGATATTGTTAGATCAGCGAAATATGAATAGTTCCCCCCTCCATTATGCACGTGTAGTTCCAAGCCTGGCTTTGCATCATAATTCAGATATTGACGATCCGGGTCCCTTTCATCAAGATCTTCATCTATATATGTTGGGATTCTGAGGTGTAACACAAAGTCTATTGTGTTTTCTTCA
The DNA here is from genome assembly GCA_003707885.2 of Komagataea salicaria. Taxonomy (NCBI): domain Eukaryota; kingdom Fungi; phylum Ascomycota; class Saccharomycetes; order Phaffomycetales; family Wickerhamomycetaceae; genus Komagataea; species Komagataea salicaria. The sequence goes on from PPMB02000001.1 coordinate 1,246,723, forward strand.
CTCGGTTTCCATTTCAACAAGGTTTCGTCAGTACCAAACAAATAAGGTGTCTCACAATTAGTAAAAATAAGGCCATCAGAAACATGGGGAAGTGAGCTCAAAGAGTCAAAAACCCTGGGTATTCTATAAGCAGGTTGCATGTTCTTCATTGAAACTTTGAATGGAAAGTTTATACAAGCCTGTGGGTGTTGACGTCTCAATTCAATATATGGACCGAAAAACTCACGATCAAGGTATCCAAGCCGCTTGTCTAGCAGTTTGTGCACTAGGTTCGCACCATTCATTGCCAAGCAGTCAAACATTAAATATCTCAGCTCTGTGCCACCATCAGCTTTTTTTGAAATAACAATCTCACCATCTATCAATGTACCATTATGGCAAGTGTTGACGTCTCCAGGCAATGGGAAATGGATTTCAGGAATTCTATAGAAGTTATTCTCCCTTGTGATTAGGAAAACAGCCTCATCACCGGCAGGGTCAAGAATGCAAAACATCAAGCACCGCAAACCGTCTGACTTTTCGCATACAAAGTAATCTTTCTTCAACAGCAGCTCACTGATGTGCTTCTTTTGGAAACTGACAGGTTGTGAACCAACAAACCCAACTCCACGTTTTCCTACAAGCTTAGAGACCTCAATTTGAAGCTGACGTGTAATATCATCGGGCATTACGTCGCCAGGGATGACCGGCACTTCGCGGCCCTCAAACATTTCTAACTTTATTGCTTGTTTACTTCGACTTTGTTTATCTTGTACGATTATATTTTTTCTTGTGTTTGTTTCTGTTCATTTCTTTTACACTAAAATGCTTACCCGGCCTCACTAATGTTTAAACTAAAAGGTGTGACAGGCATTAGTTTGGTGTATCCTTCTCGGAAATTCAGGGGCCTGCTGAAATCACAAAAGATATGAATATATTTATAAAAATATAAGCTTATATGAGGGCAGCAATCACCTTCAGTTATCTGTGTTTTGCTTCAGAGTATTTTCCTAATATCACATATGATAGAACTTACATACTAGAAAGTATATAGGATGTCATTCTGGAGAAAGATAGAGAGTACGAGTTGTTTTGGCGCTATAATCATTCATAACAAGTAAGATATGATGGAAAGTGACGTAGGTTCAAAGAAAAAAGGAGGTTCAAATATCACAAAGATCCTACGTCAATTGTGGAATACCTTATCACTGTTACGGTGATATGTGCTCATGAACCTGCGTGAATCTCTTCATGTTGGGAAAGCATAAAAGATTACCCATAGTGAAATTATACCTGTAAGGGATATGAGAGATCCAGTTTTATGATACTATTGCGTGTATGTGTATGGTAGATTGTTATTGTATTGTTCCACAGAAGTTCTTTCATATTTGAGGTGTATGGATGTAGATTCTTTATTTACCAGTAGATATAGCACAGAAAAGTAAAAGAATTCAATGCTTTAGGACCAACCGAACCACTGCCGCGATATCAATGTCAGGGAGAAGTGGTGTAGGTGGTATTCAAGCGCTGGGTCGCCATAGAGGAGGTACTCCTAGTGAGCATGCTAGTGAAAGACCGCATGACCTGGAGCATCCTACGGCCAGAGTTGAAAACTACTCATTTCAACATAAATTAGGCCAAGGAACCTTTGGGATTGTCTACAAAGGCGTTTGTAAGCGTCGAAACAAACTGGTCGCTATAAAGCATGTTCTCTTTCGTATTCAGGACAAAAATTTATCAATAACTACTTTGAGGGAAATTTCTGTTCTCAAGATTCTGAAACATAAAAATATTATCGAGTTGATTGATGTTATCTCAGACACTAAAAATGATTATTTGAACTCTCACATACACAATCCAAATCTCTACAAGCTGAATGACGTACTATGTATGGTATTTCCCTATATGTCCTACGATTTGACTGGTATCTTACAGAATAAAAATGTGGAGCTGACAGAGTCAGATCGAAAGTCAATAATGTTCCAGCTGTTTCAAGGTATTGACTTCATCCATCAGAACAAATATTTGCATAGAGATATTAAAGCGTCTAATATCTTGATCAACCGAAACGGGTTGTTAAAAATTGGTGACTTTGGTCTTGTCAGACGTTACAGTGGGCATGTGCCCACTATCAGCAGACATGGAGGTGGTGAACATCCTTTGACTGAAGTTGTCATGACACGTTGGTATAGAGCCCCAGAAGTATTATTCGGAAATAGAAAATATGGTACTGCAGTAGATATTTGGGGAATTGGGTGTGTTTTTGGCGAGTTATATGAAAAGGTTCCTATTTTGAAAGGGGAAACTGATATTGATCAAGGGCTAAAGATTTTTGAACTTTGTGGAGCACCAAGTGGATCGATGCAGTTTTTTGATCAATGGAAAACAAAAAATAGTGTACATCCCCAAAAGATTGTCAAAGACGGTAATTTATTAGACAGGTTTGAAAAAACCATGTCCAAGGAAGCTGCACAGTTGTTAAAATGTTTACTACAGGTGGAACCTGAGAGGAGATTCACTACTGCAAAAGCTCTAGAGCATAGTTGGTTTTTGAGTGAACCTCTACCTAGCACTAGAGTGAATACTAGTTTTCCTGAATGCCATGAAGCTGATGCTATTAGACAGAGTCAACTGGAGAAATCGAGGAGCCGCACTCAACCCAACTCTAACAATGCATCAAATCATGCTAATAATCATGAGTTCTTTGTCCCTCATAGACAGCATACACCGCCAGTATCAAATCTTTCCAATGTATCAGCACAGCAAGCACAGCAAGCACATCAAGCACAGGTCAGACCACGTAATTTACCATTAGGACCAAAAAATCCTTATCACTCAAGTACTAATGCTGGTAGTATTAGTAGATTCAGTGAAAATCAGTATCATTATAATAAGGGCTCAAAGCAATCACCATATCCAAGAAGCAGAGCTTTACCTGACCAGTCTAGCAGCAAGCCACAAAGCCCTTACCCGCAAGGACCTTATGGCAAAGTCAACAGACCAAAGAGGAATTTTATTGAAGATAGAAGAGACCATATACAGACGCAAGCAGCACACCCGCCTATGGAACATGATAGACAATCTTCTTATCAGCCATACAAACACAGGGATGCTGGAAGAACATACAGACCAAACAACCAGAATTACTCACCAAGTCAAAGTGTATCGCTTCCACCAACACAGAACTCCAGGTTTCCCAAACAAGAATCTAATAACCAACACCAGAACCCAGAACGTACTAGCAAGTACAGAATTGGTGACCATATTGAACGAAGTGAACAGAGAGATATCAACCGAGATTTTCATAAGGAAAGAGAGAACCAAAGAGACTCAAAGAATCGAGAAGAACATGTTGATAAAAAGCCGAAGCTGGATTACTAGTAAGAGATTTTCTTGAAAAGTTATAGTGGCCGTGCTTTTCAAAGTTGATTCTACTACCATGCGCTTTTTCTTCAAATATCATATCACTTTAAATATATATATTGACAGTCGGCCTACGCTGTTTACAAAGCTGAAAGAGTTTTCGAGGCTATAAAACCCGCTAGAGATAACTCAACAGTTCTATCGTTGAAAATAAGTTCAATTTTGAGTGAATTGATTTTGGTAATCTTTCAGATTCTGAAACCACACGTAAGTCAGGGATATTTCGGAAGATAAAAGGAACATTAGAAATATGCAATAAACCAAGAGATCGAAGAATTTTGATATAGGGAGAGTTTGTACTCAAGTGACACTTGATGCATAATATGCAATCCCCTTTATCCACAGAAGACTCAATCAATACTGTTGATGAGGATGAAGGCTCTCGTATTCTTCAAATGTTCAATGAAACAGTAGTGTAAGTCATTCTCAAAGTCTAAACGAAGGAATGGAACTAGTGATTTCAGCTTGCAAAATCGACGGCGTACATATATATTTTGATATCTTAGAAACACGAATTAGTGACAATATTCGACACGTGAAAAGTATTACAAGATTCAGTAAGTTCGGAAGGAGGTGATGTTCAGTTAGTTTCTAGACCTCATAGAATTGAATCTTATTGAAATGTTAATGGTTCAAAAGATACTTGAGATAAATTCTGAATATTTTGAACCTGTTTCTGATAATGTTTATAGCCAAAACCGACGTATATTTATTTATTGAACATTGGTGATGTAGCAGTTGATAGATTTCCAAATTAGATGCTATAGTATATTCTTTATATATATATATATATATTCAGCCATACTTTTCGTTGGTACTATTAAAGTCGACAAAATCAAGACTGCTCTTGACATATTTTTTTTTTAACAGGCATGAAATTTGAAATATCATATCAAATGAAAACTCTAAATACTAATCAACCCACCACCACTTATCATAAACTTCCAGGCTTTAGCTAAGAATGACGATGCAGCCGGAGGACCTTGGAGAAGAGTACCATCTGGGTTTCAGAGCCAAGAGAAGGGCCGCAAAAGTTGTCGATTACACGGAGAAAAAGGAAGATTACGACTTTGAGAAGGACCCAAGAAAGAACTTGATACATGTGAAGGAAGCCCCACAACTAAAAAAGAAAAGGAAGACGAATAGTTCTAGTACAAACTCCAGATCAGAATCACCTATATCATCTTTTGAGAATGAAAGTGAAAAAAATTGTTCTGTGCCATGTAACTACCAGCCTGACATTAAGAACTGGCAATTCTCTAACATATTGGATTTAGAAGGAGCTGTCGTGAAGAACAAGTTGGAGCTAATACTGAAAGATGGGTCTAGCATCAAAAAAGATGAAAATGTTTACATGGTGTGTGAACCACCTGGGGAGCCTTACTACATAGGCAGAATCATGGGTTTTGTCCACAAAAATAAGAAGACTCAAACAGCAATAAGCCAAAAGACATCAGAGGAGCCAGCTGAAAATTTCATGTTCAAAATTAACTGGTGGTACAGATGTAGAGACATCTCCAAGCATTCTTCTGATTCAAGACTAGTTTTTGCTTCAATGCATTCTGACCTATGTCCTCTACAGTCTTTCAGAGGTAAATGCATGGTCAAACATAAAGATGAGATCAACGACCTTGAAGAATACAAGAGCAAGCCTGATCAGTTTTGGTTTGAGAAGTTTTTTGATCGCTATATGATTAAGTTCTATGATGTCTTACCGACAGCGTTGCTCACTAGTCTTCCTATCAATTACAGAACCGCATTGAATAAGAGGTTTCAATATATCTTTCTTGAACAAGGAAAAGTCAAAGATATGTTACAACAACCTAAATCTTGCTTTAAATGTCATCAATGGAGTTCGTCAAGTGACTCGATTGAGTGTTGTGAGTGTAATGAATTCTATCACATGCTCTGTCTTGATCCACCTCTAGTAAAAAAACCTGCTAGAGGTTTCGCATGGTCATGCATCAAATGTACCAAAAATTTAGAACGCTCTAAAATGATACCAAACTTGGATATTGAGCATACAGAAGATTTAATTCATAATGAACCAATAACAGAGTCAAGGAAAGTACCACTTTATGAGGAGCTAGCGATAAAATTTTTAGAAAAGGATAAGAACCTTTCATTTGAACAAAGAAGAAATAAAGAAGAATGGAGTTACAGGTATCTGGGTATGCATGCAAAGCTAGAAGATGCTTTAGACGTTCAAGATCATCCTTATCCAAGAGCAGCATCTAGATTAGGACCTAAAAATCAGGTGACTGGTGTTCAGCTGGACTGGTTCAACCACCCAGTTGTTTATTTTGACAGCTCTGAACTGAACGAAACATTTCAAAGTAGAGTTTCAGTAGCAGGTAGTGGTACTGGTGCTCGAAAGAGAAAGAATGACGGAAGAAAGAAGAAAAGTAAGCCAGAAGATGATAGCGATGAGCTTATAGTCCCCCTGAAGGTACCGAAACAATATGAAAATACAGATCCAGGTGAGTTCCCCGGATGGTTACAACCTCGTCCCAAGGGTTATATTGAGAGAGGTGGTGACGATGGCATAACTTCTCAGTTACTATGGAAAAACCCAAAATCTTTGAATGGTGTTGATGATGATGAGGAGATAAACAGAATGATTGATGATTATGTTAAAAGTTGCAACCCTTTTGCTGAAAAACTTGGATTACTACCCACCACTCCCAATTTTCAAGATATGATCCTCAAGAATCTCTTGGATTGTAGCTATGACTTTGAGAAAGCAATGGTGCTCAATTCCACAATAGACCTGAACTCTTTAAAGGAACCACAATTTTCAGCTTGTGAAGTCAAGAAATTTGAAAACGGCGTACGTAAATATGGTTCAGAACTGTGGCCAACGTTTAAGGAGGTAAAGACTCAACCATTTGGTATGATTGTGAGATTTTATTACCTTTGGAAAAAAACTAAGAATGGTCATCTAATATGGGGTAATTTTGAGGATCGTAAAAAGTTCAAGTCAAAAACTAAAACTGAGTCCAAAGAGACAGAACTAGCCAACGATGTTGATGACTCATCATTTGATACTGAGAAAGCCATGATTAGATCTATGTGCTGTAAGCACTGTAAAACTAAAGAATCAAAGCAGTGGTTCAGATGTCCTGGACAGCAACACCCTGATGATGATAAGGAAACTCAATATGGGTTATGTTTGAGATGTGCTAGGTTATGGAGGAAATATGCTGTTATCTGGGAGGATCCTTATGAAATACACAGAAGAACCAATCAAAAAGGTGGAAGCGGATGGAAGAGGAAGGTTGAGAGTGAGCTGGTGACTGACTCTGAGCTGATATTGAAGGCAAGAAAAGACGCTCAAAGCTCTATACTAGAAACAAGTGTACAAAAGCCAAGGAAACAACCACAACTTGAGGTACCAGAGTTAGAATCAGTTGATGACTTGGACAAAAAGAAGAAGATTAAAACCAAAAGCGAGGATAGTGTCACTGTAAAGGTCAAGAAACCAGCAGCCAAGCTGTTTAATTCTCCACCAGAATCAGAACCTGAGCTTATTGTCTCAAACGTTATGTCTGACATTGCTATCAGCAATGTTAACGCAGGAAATGCAAACAGCTTCTCCAATTCCAATCTTCAAGCTGCAATTGTTGAGCGTTATCATCACGTAACATCTCCACTATATAATAGTCGTCCGAAATTTAAAGATCCAAGACTATATCAAGTTGGCTCTTCCAATTCATTCCGGCCAAAATCGGCACATAATAAACAAGGCGAAGTTGTTTCAACGAAAGATACAGCCCTGAAGCCTTGTGCTGTTTGCTTAGACACAAACTCATCTCAAAATTTACTTCGATGCTTTAATTGTGAATTTTTCGTACATTCCTTCTGTTATGGTATTGAGTACAATAGATCATCATTTAGAGGAACTGAAGGAATTTCAGGTGATTGGTATTGTGACTATTGCTTGAATGAGGAATATCCATTAGTTTCGAACAATCCGAAATGTGCCATTTGCCAGCATGGGGGCCAGGGTACTGCCCCTAGACCTATGAAACGAACACTCAATGGAAGATGGGTACATGTTTTATGCGCACTATTTGCACCAAGTGTGAAATTTCACAATCTGAATACCCTGCAACCTATATTGGGAGTAGAAAGGTTCAGATGTGTCGAAAATTTTGATAATTTCATGAAGTGCGATGAATGCAATAAAGCTTTCAAAAATCATGATTTATCCATGGATCAGGAGAAATGTCCACTTTCCTTAGGATTTGATTTAATCAAAGATACCTCCTCCTCTGATGCAAGGAGTATCAGAATAGGACCTCTTACTGGTAAGCTCAAAATTGTACTTATATGCAAGGAACATAAACTTCGCTGTGATCAACTTCATAGTCCTTATTCAATGGGAAAAAGATACAAACAAAGCCAAAGCATAAGTTTACTACGATTGTATATAGAAGATTACAAGAAAACTGATAAGATGAACTTCAATGGTGTTTCGTTGAGGTACAAAGAGTTCGAAGAGGTAAAAAAGGCACTGCAGAATAAACATGACTTAGAAGATGTTGAAACAGATGTTGAGACTGAAACAGAAGTTTCAACTGTTAAAACTTGCATCCAATGCGGCTCCAATGATTCGATTTATTGGAAAGACAATGAATCACTGTGCTACAGTTGCTTAATGGTGAAAAAATCTGTTACTGACGATACTGCTAACAGAATTAAAACACTGCTTGAAATCACCAAAAACAGCGAAGACAAAATTGATTGTTCAAAGTATGGATTCAAAGATCTCAATAATGATGATGTGAAGAACATGAAAGAAACAACTGGATACTCATTCAGTTTTGAACCATGTCAAACTATTGTAAATGATGAACAGTTTCAGCGATGGGCTGTTGATTTCAATCCATTCAAAAAAGCAGTGAACAAAATCAGACACAAGGGTGAGAATGCGAGTGGATTTGATCTAAACCATCTTCCGAAAGGAATAAAAGAGGAACCGCATCAGACAGCAGACAGCTCAACAAATCCAATTCCGTTGATTGTTGACCAAGAAATAGGGAGAGTGAAAGGATGTGCCTTGAATGGATATGGCATTGGTATCACTGAACCTAAAGGAATTGATTCAAACAACAATCAACTTATTAATAAAGTTGATCATAACTGTGATGTTGAAAGGGGAGAACAGCTGGAATTGCCCAAGAAACATGTTATGACAATTGGTAATATTTTGGGCTAGATCAACCTATATATAAATGATTTATACATTAAGAGTACTTCCTTCAATGTTGTTGTTCATATGTAAATGGTTAAGAGAGATGTCAAACAGTAAGATAGCCATTTTTCAGCGCTGTTTCGATTCTATCAATTTCACTTAATGATGTCGCATTTCTCAGCTCTTCCTTTAGACGATTTATCTCCTCATCTGTGAGTTTACGTAGAACCTTATGAACCTGCTGTGAGTCTTTGTCTATCTTAATGTCGATATTAGAGCCCATTGCTGACATTATTGACTTTGCCAACATTGATGGCGCATCAAATTGTCCAAATAGTTTATTTCCAGCGTCCCTTTCAGCCTGCTTGACTATCTGGAAATCCAAGACATACAATTGAGGAATCAGCCATATGGTGAATAGCCTATAATTCTCCAGCTGGGTCACCTTGTTGTCCAACAGATATAAACTGCTCAAATGCTTGCAATCTCTCAATGGCATTAATGAGTTTAGGGATGAAATACTGTTTGATACAAGAGAAAGTGATTCTAGCTGTGGTAATGAAGTGCATATATCACTCTGAATGGAGCTTACTCTATTTCTAGCGAGTAAAACTCTTCTGACCTTGATTAATTGCGGGAAGTTTCCCATCACTCTAATATCATTGTCTGTTAGGTCCAATACGTCGTGAATATCTCCTAACGTACTGAGATGTTCCACGACAGGCAACTGGAGACTTCTAAGGTGAAGTGTTCTATCTCCGTTTGTGTTGATAATAGAAGTTGCATTTGAGATTATCGAGTTAGCTGTCAGTCTCATCGAATATTTGACTGAATTATGTGAATAAATGTGTATCTAATTTCGATTTTTATTATTTTTATGCGCTTATAACGAACACTTTGTTACTGTCGGTGGGTATTTAGTGGGAATTTAAATAGCACAAGAATTTGAGTTTTCAGCAGTCAATTGTTCGAATATGAGATTACTGAAGCCTACAGAATGATTGATTATTCTGTGTACCTGGTTACGGATTGGGAGGTGGTGCCAGAGGGAAGGACTTTTCTACGCCAGATAAAGGATGCGTTAGATAATGGTGCTACTATTGTCCAACTGAGAGAGAAAACTTTAGAAACCCGGGAATTCATAGAGAGAGCCAATCAGGTCCATGAGCTGACACAAGCAAGGAATGTACCACTCATTATCAACAACCGACTAGACGTTGCACTTGCGGTGAAGGCAGAAGGAATACACGTTGGTCAGGATGACATGCCTGTAGAGATAGTGCGTTCTCTGGTGGGCCCAGATATGCTGGTGGGTCTTAGTGTTAGCACAATTGAGGAGGCACAAGAGGCAGTTCAACTGGGCAACGCAGGTCTACTGAATTATGTAGGGATTGGCTCTGTATTTGCAACCTCCACTAAGGAGTTGACAAAGCATCCATGTGGGTTTGAAGGAGTGCGACAAATTCTTGAGGTGTTGAAAGAAAGTCAGTTGAAAAGTGTTGCAATTGGTGGAATCAATGAGAGCAATACTGAGTCTCTTCTTCACTGTACTGCTATACCAGGTAGAGCACTGGATGGTGTGGCTGTTGTGTCTGCCATAATGGGCTCGTTGAATGCTGGACGTGTTGCAAGAACACTTTCAGATCTTGTCAAAAGTCAGGAAGATGGTAGTTATGGAACGAAAGCCGATAAAAGTTCATATACTGGTCCATCCTCGCTGATTGTTTCCAATGTGGTGAAGAGGAAACCTTTGACACATCAAATTACTAATTCTGTAGTCAAGAATTTCAGTGCTAATGTCACATTGAGCATTGGTGGATCTCCTATCATGAGTGAGTCAGTCAGTGACTATTCAGCTTTATCACAGAATAAATTCTCCGCTTTACTCATAAATGCTGGAACAATCAACATGAAAGATGACCCACTTGGTAATTATTCCTTTGCTTTGAGAACATATAATAATAACCATAGACCAGTTGTTTTTGATCCAGTGGCAGCGGGAGCATCTGACTCGAGAAGACGATTCTCACAAGACTTGTTGAATTCTGGTCATTTCACTGTAATCAAAGGTAACCAATCTGAAATTTTAACTTTAGCCGGTGTTGACATCAATATGAAAGGCGTTGACAGTGAAAATTTCCCATTGGATATGATAGTTTCATTATCTAAAACTTTGGCACTGAAAACAAGGTCTGTTGTTGTTGTGACAGGTAAAGAAGATTTTATCGTCGATGGGTACCTGAATGGATCCAAGTTCATACCTACTGATGTGAAACAGAGAGTTTTAATAATTAAAGGTGGCCACCCTTTGATGGGAAAGATCACGGGGTCAGGTTGTTCATTAGGTTCAGTAATTGCTGCTTACCTAGGTGCTAATCCAGATCAGCAATTTGATGCTGTTTTCACTGCCGTAGCTCTCTATAAACACGCCGGGGGTGTTTCTGGTAGATCAAATGAAAAGAAAGGCCCTGGTTCATTCATGATATCATTTCTAGATGAACTGCACAAAGCTACGAGAGATAATCAACCCGAAAAATGGGAAGTCGAATACGCTGAAGTTTGAAGAAGAAGTTTGGTTTTACTTCACTATGTACACAATTTATATTGAACCATTTCAAGTTCCCAATCATTCTAATTGGTGTAAGACAGTTTTGATTTTTGACTAGGTAGTTGATTAGGATTATCTTCATACTCCTGTTTAGCTCTAGCCATAATTTCAGCTTCTTGTTCCTGTGTAAATCTCATGACAACATCATCTGGCGATGCAAATCTGAACTTCCCAAGTGCAAAGTCTCTATCAGACATTTTGGATAGAATGTAAAGCTGACCTCTGATATATTTGACAGCTGCTTCTAACTGAGCGAAATCAATCTCTTGTCTAGCATTGAACAAGTTTCTCCATAAGGCTGTTGCTAGGGTAGCATCATCAGTAGCAAATCCTTCATCATACGAACACACTAGACCTCTCAACTGTGAGTTATAATCCTTCAAGTACTGATCAGAGATTCTTGACGAGTTCACATTCATTTCATCATGTAGTTTTAACTCCATATCTCTGAAAAACCTATCAATTAACTTTTGCTGGTAATTTTTGCCGTACTTAAAAGGTAGTGCTCTCATTCTCACGGATAACATCCACGTATGTAAAGCCGTTATTTGAAACCACTGCGAAAATGTCTTTGGTAATTTCAACCCGTCGTAGAAAAACTTAGCACTTTCGCTCAACTCTTCGTTTTCGAACTGTAGACCTTGTTTTTTACATTCGGCATAGTAGACAGAACCTGCGATTGGACCAGCTCTGATTCTATCCATATCTAACCTAAATGTGGAAATCACAAACTCACCAATATTTTGGGCTAATCCGGATATTTTATAGTCATCTTGTTCAAATTTAGAGTCTGACAGTACTGGTCTTTTATTTTTTGGAATCACAGGGGCTTTATTCTCTGGTAATTCTATCTGAATCATCGATGACGAAGCAATTTGAGAAGGCGAGGTCGCATCGATTTTAGTGACTTTTGATACATCTTCTGGTTTGATAACAAAGCTCTTGTTTCTAACTTGGGCGCCATATGAGGCAAGAGTGCTTCTAACAACTCTGTTACTATGAGAAGCAGTTAATCTAAGCATCTAAATAGCTTCAGTGATCTTACGAATAATTCTATAAATCTATCACAAATTTTTTTTATTTACATTTTACATAATTATGTGACAATCCGCGAATCTCATACTAGCCAATCAGAGAATCAGAAGTATGAACAAAAGTAATCAAATAATTTGGTGGTATTTGCTATATTGTTAGGTATCTATATTTATCTTTTACCTCGTCTCGATTTATCCTTCGTTCTGAGTTTAGGGCCATCATAATGAGAGTGTCCCAATTTTTGTAGGGCACTTTGATTGACCCAATCTAAACACCTTTGTATTTCATTATCTATTCTGATTTTGGCCAATTGGCTCTTTGAGGTTTCAACAAGTTGTATCTTTTCTTGATGTTCTCTCAATTTACGTTTCTTCAACTCTCTTCTTGCGACTCTGGAGCTTGGTTTAGATTTCTCCCTTCTCGCCTGTCGTTCTTCTATTTTCTTCTGTATCAACTTCTCCCGTTCCCGACGTTCTTGTTCGAGTTTTTCAGCTTCTGCTACTGATTTTCTAGTTCTTCTTGAATCAAATGTTGTGTCCGGCTCTGACTGTTCAGAATTGGCCTGGGTTTCAAGATCAGAAAGATCAGGTTCTGCATCTAGCTCATCTTTATCATCTTCGTCCAAATGTTCTTCAGAAAGTTCATTTTCAGAATCAGTGATAACTGTATTCTCAATAATGTCAATCAATTTCTGTTCTTCTTCTGAGTCGAAATCCATTCTCAATGCCTTACGTCTCGATTTGATACTTAAAACGATGTGGTCCTTGATATTAGTCAGCTCTTTCAAAAGTCTTGATTCTCGAATGCCCCACTGGTTCAGCCATTTCATAAGAGACTCAATTTCAGCAACAGTATCGTAAAACCTCCAATCGTTAAAGCTCAATAATGGATCAGGCTTTTCCTCTATGATTTTTCTTTGTGAAGGGGTAATGCTGAGAGAGAAAGCTCCATGTTCATCCATCAATATATGTCCATCACGGGAATGGACTGGTTTTGATGAGCCGAATTTTATATTGAACAACTTTTCAGCACCCTGTAGAAACTTTTTAGGTAAGTGAAATATATTAGGGTCCTGTTCATTCTTGTAAAGTAATTCACCCGTTTCGACATCACTATTTGCCCTTTTGTTTTCCCGATATTCCCTTTCGTCTTCATCCGTATCACTTTCGCCATCACCATGAATATCGCTTAATACTTGCCACTGCCTAACTATCTCTGGATGCAGCTTCAAACCGTATTTCATATCATCTTCTGACGGACCCTGAACCCATAATTTACCCATCAGATATGTCTCTTGAGAGAGCTCTTCATCTTCACCTTCTATTTCCCCATCAGTGACATCATCATCATCGTCTTCATCATCATCATTCTTGGACCCTTTACCACCAAAATTCGGTAATCCATTACTTTCAAACCACCAGTATCTATTGAACATTCGATCTTTCCCAATGTACTTGATCCTTTGAATGTCCAATTCGGATATTTTCTTTTCAAGTACTCTTCTTTGGGTTCTAGAACTCTCTGAAAGTTTCAACTGTGCAGTTCTTGTTGCCAACAGCTTGGCATACTTTTCGTTTGTTCTGGCCATTTTCAACTCTTCTTCAGTTGGCTCCAGCGTCAGGCCACCCCTGCGTCTTTTTTTACCAGCAGTAAAAGATGATAATTCCTTTTCTATACTTTGTACTTCAGTGCTATTATTAACTACTGAAGAACTACTAACGGATGGAGTGTTGTTTTTGCCTATCAACTCACGGCACTCTTTATCTATATCTTGTGCCTTTTGATAAGTGACGTTATATTCTTTGATGAGCTCTGATCTTTCTCTTCTCAATTGCACTGCTTCTTCCATACACTTGTCCAAATGTGATCGGATGTCAACTGTATTGATAAGTAAGGTGCAAAAAATATTCAATATTCTGATTTTTAACTGTAATGATAGATTGTGAAAGAAATGAAACTGCAAGTTTGACGGTGTGACATTGGAATCTAATGGTGCCAATATCTCAAATATCTCCTGAATAGTGTTTTTGAAAGAATTCACATCTCTAACCTCGTCTAAAACGCCTAACATAATGATTTGCCAGTTGCCATCTCTGAAGTTACGACTCAAAAGTCGTTCATTCCATGAAATATTCCTATAAGTTAAATATTCATCAACCCTGTCTCTTTCTTCAGTAGGATCAATGACTTTATCTGAGTCCCAGTCCCCAGTTTCTTCCTTTTCTTTGAGAATTTGATTTGACTTTGAGTAGATTTGGTGTGAAACACCATTTTGAGTCAATTCTCCATTAGGTGAAGATTTGTCGTCAATGTGATGCTCTTGTTGTTCATGATCCTGTGATTCAAACTCTTCTGGAACAGGTACATCTACTGATTTTCCATCTTGACTTATAAATGCTGTCAGAATGGCACAGAATATCTCATCTAGCAAGCGGCAACGCTTTTTTGAAGAATCCCATTTCAGTGAAGTTAAAAAATCATCGAATGTAAAAGTATCCAAAATCAGAGGTATTCTATAAATATTCAAAAATGTCCATGTTTCCAAAGCTTCCTGAACGAAATTTCCCAACTCCTCAAGCTTATGAGGTATTGGTCTACTGACTGTTGTTTCATTGGGTAGCACAAGGTCCTCCTCTATGATTTTTTTTGGAGGAATCACAGATTTGACCGTCTCCACCTTGAACTTTGATGTGTGACTTTTCTTGCTAGGTGTTGCTTTGGAAGAGTCACTTTTTTTCTGTTTAGCAGTTTCCTTTGGACGGATAGCTACTGGCTTTTTTTCGGGTTTTGGTCTCTCTTTGAAGTGAGCCAAGTCCGTAGGAAGTTCAGTTGGAATTCGATATCTTTCAGCATACTTCTGTTTGACAATCCATGGAGCACCTAGCTTAGGTGATCTAGTAACTGAAAGTTTGATAAATGTTTTAACGAACCATTTTGTGAAATTGTTTCTATCTCTTGTTATTTGGTTTTCATCAACCACCATCTCAAGACCATTATCGACTCTGGAAACACGGTATTGGCAATAGGCTGGTCTAAGGACGAGATCAGCATCAACAACTGCATTGAACTTAGCTTTCTCTCTGATTATGCATTTGGTTTTGAAGTCATTTTTGTAGTCATTCAGTCTGATCATGACTGTTTCTCCAGGATAGTAGTCATTCTTGAATGTTGTGTAAACATTGTCCACTAATTGATCTATTCTAGGAACCGTACTGAATTGCAGGTGTCTCAATATCGGTTCCTTAAGATGTTCTGGGAAATTCTCTTCCACAGTCTTCATCTCTTTCATCTCTGAATCGAAAGCCTCAAAGAACGTTAAGCATGAGTTACCCGTAATCTCGCAAACAAACTTTCTTGTATTATAGTAATCCATTCTCGCCAGGTATTCATCATATGTCAAAAACCACTCTTTAGTATGTGCGATATACCATACTTTAGTGTTGGTGTTTTTAGGCAATGCTGGAGGGTCTGGAAAAGCTACTGGTTTCCGCTTAAACAGCACCTGTAGATCAGTTAGTACATGAATAACGCATAGCTCGCGTTTAACGCAAATAGGATTCATAATTTTACTCACCATTATTAAAGCGTTCGATTACAATGATGTAGATCAAGAACCAAACACGCCTTTTCTTCACTATTTGAGTTCTGTAGATCTTTGAAACCTTGATATTGAAAAATAGCCGAGATAAAGTCCGATTTATATGGCTTACCAGTCTTCTATGGACTTATCAACTACAAGATCTCCACCTTCACAGGTAAAATTTTGAAATTTGTTTTGTTTATGTGCTTGAAATGTACCCTCGGAAAATGAAGATAAACCCCCGGAATGCACTTTACGTGGACTGACCGGTATCAGAAAACATAGATTGAACCAAAAGTGAAACTAGCCGCCGAGAAAAATACAAGAGGAAGGAGAGATGAGCGTGGTCCAACCGAAGATCTATTTTCATTTTTTTTTGTTAAATTTTTTTTGTATATACAGATAGAAGTGAAAGCTACATAGAGACGTTTGAGTTTTTGTTCTTTGCTGACAAGTGCTATTTTCTGATTGTTCTGACACTTATGGAGAGCAAGCAAGCAAACAAGACCCATCGTGGGCAGTCTACGAAGACGCCAGCTAAGAAAAAGCTGCACTCTCAGGGACACAATGCTAAGGCGTTTGCAGTGGCAGCACCAGGTAAATTGCAACGGATGGCCAAGAGAACTCATGATTTGAACGAGAAGAGATACCATGTTCCCATGGTCGATAGAACACCAGATGATGATCCACCTCCTGTGATTGTTGCTGTTGTTGGTCCTCCAGGAACAGGTAAAACGACATTGATCAGATCGTTAGTTAGAAGGTTGACTAAACATACATTGAGCGAAGTAAAGGGTCCAATCACTGTTGTGGCTGGTAAACGTCGTCGTTTAACTTTCATTGAAGTTGGGAATGACCTGAACTCAATGATTGATGCAGCAAAGATTGCTGATTTGGTGCTATTGATGATTGACGGGAACTTTGGCTTGGAAATGGAGACTATGGAGTTTTTGAATATTGCACAACACCATGGTATGCCTAGAGTTCTCGGTGTCACCACTCATTTGGATCTTTTCAAATCACAATCCACATTAAGGACATCTAAAAAGAAGCTAAAAACCAGATTCTGGACTGAAGTTTACCAAGGTGCGAAGTTGTTCTATTTGAGTGGTGTCATCAATGGTAGATATTCTGATAGAGAAATCCTCAACTTGTCTAGATTTATATCAGTAATGAAATTCAGACCTTTGAAATGGAGAAATGAACATCCTTATTTATTAACAGACAGAATAACAGACTTGACACATCCAGCCTCAATAGAAAAAAATCCAAAAGTTGATAGAAAAGTGGCGTTGTATGGGTACCTTCATGGTACGCCTTTATCATCTTCAGGTGCGAGAGTCCATATAGCAGGGGTAGGCGATTACACTGTATCTTCCGTTGAAAAGCTTCCAGATCCATGCCCAACTCCTTATTTTGAACAAAGGTTGGAGGAAATTGAAAGGGAAAGACAAAAGGAAGCAGCAGCCAATGGCGAAGCAGCAACTAAGACACCCAGAAGAAGAAAAAGGCTAGATGATAAGCAAAAGGTTATATATGCTCCTATGTCTGATGTTGGTGGTGTCCTGGTTGATAAAGATGCTGTTTACATAGATGTAGGAACGACATCGTTCGTTCCTGGTGAAGAAAAAGGTGTAGGTGAACAATTAGTCACCGGTTTACAAAGTGTTGGTAAGACTCTAGACGAACAGTTCCAAGAGGGACCAGGATTGCAACTATTTTCAAACAGTGAGTCTTTCAATCAGGTAAATGAAGAAAGCGAGCAGGAAAGCGAAGAAGAAGCGATTGATCGAAACGACTCAGACTATGAATCAGAAGAACGAGAAACTGGAGATACCGGTAGAAAATCTTTGAGAAAGGCTAGGGTTTACGAACAGGGACATGACCTAGATGATTCTACTGGAGACCTTGCTTCAGATGAAGAATACGATGATGATGCTGAGGAGGACGCCAGAAGAAAACTAGTTGAAATTGACTTCGGCGAACAAAATGAAGATGATCTTGAACTGGAGGAATCTAATAGATTAGATGATGACTACTACACACATACTGCTTCTAAATTAAGAGGTTCTATCCAAAGAAGATGGGATATTGGTAAACTTATATACATGAATAATATAGACCCAGCTGATGCTATCAAAAGGTGGAAGCAGGAAGAGGTTGAAGAAGAAATAAGCTCAGAGGAGGAAGACATTGAAGACGATGATGATGATTTTTTCAAGAAGAAAGAAGATGACTCTATTGTGAAATCCGAAGATCTTGATACATTCGTTCCAAAGTTTCCAAGTATCGAGGACTTGAGAACTAAGTGGAATCCTGATAAAATAAAGTCAATCGAGTCTAGATTTTTCACATCAGCTAAGAAAATTATTGCAAGTAATGATAATGATGATGATGAACTCTATGGCGACTTCGAGGATCTTGAAGCCGAAACTTCTGAGCGAGCAAGTGCCAACGATAATGGTAAATCAGATACGGAATCCGCTGATGGATCAGATGATGAGGACGACTTTGCTGACTTCGAAGCAGAAGAACAAAAGGATGAGAAGATTGAGGAAGAAGGAAATGACGAGGAAGAGGAAGAGGAAGAGGAAGAAGCTTTCGATCCAACGTTGTCACTCGAAGAGAGACGTGCGTTGAATGCCAAAAAGAAGGAAAAACTGAGACTGCAGTTCGAAGCTGAGGAGGGTGAAAGTTTCAAGGAAGAGCAGATGACGGAAGAGGACACTTGGTATGAAATGCAAAAGGCTAAAATGGCCAAACAGTTAGAAATCAACAAAGCAGAGTTGGAAGACATGGATCAGCAAACCAGATTGAAGATTGAGGGTTATAGAGCGGGATCTTATGTAAGATTAGTTTTCGAAGGCATTCCTCCTGAGCTTGTTGAGAACTTCAACCCTAAATACCCATTAGTTCTGGGTGGTTTACTACCTTCTGAAGAAAGATTTGGTTTCATGAATGTTCGAATTAGAAGACATAGATGGCATAAAAAAATTCTCAAATCTAATGATCCGTTGATCCTTTCACTAGGTTGGAGAAGATTTCAAACTTTACCCATCTACACAACGTCTGACTCTAGAACCAGAACAAGAATGCTGAAGTATACTCCAGAGCATGCTTACTGTAATGCCACCTTTTATGGTCCACTTGTATCACCTAATACTACATTTTGCGGTACACAAGTTGTTGCCGATAGTGATACTACTGGGGCATTTAGAATTGCAGCTACAGGTATTGTTGAGGAAATCGATAGTTCTACTGAGATCGTCAAGAAGTTGAAGTTGATCGGACACCCATACAAAGTTTTTAGAAACACTGCCTTTATCAAAGACATGTTTGCCAGTGCATTGGAAGTTGCAAAATTTGAAGGTGCTCAAATTAAAACGGTCTCGGGAATCAGAGGTGAGATAAAACGTGCATTAAGTAAACCAGAGGGACATTTCAGAGCTACCTTTGAGGATAAGATTCTGATTAGTGATATCGTCATTCTTAGAACCTGGTACCCTGTTGAGGCTAAAAGATTCTACAATCCGGTCACATCTCATTTGATGGCTAATCAAACAGAATGGAAAGGTATGAGACTCACGGGTCAAATTCGTGCTGCCAACAACATCGAGTTAGTAAACAAGAGTGACAGTTTGTACGGGAAAGTTGACAGAAAGGAGAGGCATTTCAACGGTTTGAAAATCCCAAGATCCATAAAAGAAGATTTACCGTTCAGGTCACAAATTGCTGAAATGAAACCACAAAAGAAGAAAACCTATTTGCAGAAAAGAGCTGTTGTTTTGAAAGGAGATGAGAAGAAAGCAAGAGATTTGATGCAAAGATTGGCAACCATTGCTAAGTCTAAGGAAGAAAAGAGAAAATCAACAAAAGATGCTAAGAGAAAAGAGAAGTTGAAGAAGTTGGCTAAACAAGAAGAAATTAGAATTGAGAAGGAAAAAGAACGTAAGAAAGATTTTTTCGCCAAGGAAGGTAAAAAGAGAGGATTAGGAGGCGATCAAGGTGAAAAGAAGAAACGCCGTGTATAATATAAGATAATATCATTACAGATCTATCATTTGTTGAATGACTGTACAAACGTTAAAGATAAAACTAAACACAGAAACTAGATGTATTTAGATAACCATTGGAAACCTTTTCCATAACCCTGTCTCATGACAACAGAACAAGGAAAAACTTCAATAGGTCTTTGACCAGGAGCCAACTCGATATCACCGGTACCAGTAGTATTGTTCAATCCCAAAGCATGTCTGACTTCAACATCAGAAACAGCTCTTGGAGAGTCCACCTTGTTAGCCAAAATCAAGAAGGGAACCGATTTCAACTCCTGGATTTGTAACAAGTTATCTAGCTCAGCTTTGGACTCTTCGAATCTTGCCGGGTCTGCAGCATCGACTAAAAACACGATACCATTCACTTCTGGGAAGTAATCTCTCCAGACACGTCTAGCCTGTTGGTGTCCACCTAAATCAAAAGTTGTAAATCTGACATTACCAATGGCTAGTTCCTCTGAGGTTGGGTGCAAAGTTGGTTGTAATGTGGCCAATCTGTCATTCTTTAACATGTGTAATAAAGTGGTTTTACCAGCATTATCTAACCCTAAGAATAATAGTTTGGCATGTTTGTTCCAAAGACCCAAAGAGGCCAAAATATCTTGAACTAAACTATCGTTAGTATATCTCCATCATTACACACTCTTGAATAATCACTTACACCAGCTGAAAACCCACATTCTTAGATAGTACCAGGATTTCTTTTCTATTTCGATTTTTTCGATATGATCTTTTGGTGGTGGCATTTGAACTTTTGATTTGTGGAATTTTTGTGTTCACTTCCACATCAAAACCCCAGGGCGACAAACCCGATCGGCACACTACTTTTTTGTTCATACATATAAGCCACTTAAGTGTGACGGACATCAGGAACATCTACAAGTACTTTAGTTGAAAGGGAGAAAGTTGAGGTGTTCGATCTGTGCACTTTATAGTGAAATTCCATTTATTAAATTGTGTTATGATTGAGTTAGTTTTTTGAAATCGCAACGCAGCATGAAGGGACATATTGGACCTGCAGGTGTAATTCTTTCTTTCCAATCTTTACTCAAAGAGACCTCATAATTCTCTATTATGGTTTTGATGAATATTCTGCTCTCGTATAAAGCAAACTTCTCACCCAAACAGGCTCTTTTTCCACCATGGAAGGAACTGAATTGAGCGTTGCTCTTATAGATTTTATAATTTTGAAAAATTTCATCTTTTGTATTTCCCCATCTTTTGATGTTGAACTCTTCGGAGTCAGGTCCCCATGCCACAGAGTCTCTCCCAGTTATCAGAGTGTTATATCCCACGTATGTTCCTTTTGGGATGTAAATGTTTGAGCCCAATATGATATTTCTTGTCGTTTTGCGGTTGATGATTTGCCCTAAAGGTGGTAAGTAGCGAAGTGTTTCAAACAGAAAAGCATTTAAAGTAGCAGACTCTTCGAAATCACCCAGTCTGGATAGTTCATCTCGAAGTTGTGACTGGATGTCTTGATGCTTCGCTAGCATGTACAACAATGAAGTGAACAATAGCTGTGGATTTTCATGACCCGCAATAAGTATAATGATAGCGTTATCTGTAAATTGTTTTTCTGATATCTCTTCAGTCTTCAGTGCCTCATAAAGTCTAAATGCAGCACTATCAACGTTTACGTCCTTTGCCTGTTGAGCTGCTTTCACTTTTTGTGTAAAATATCTTCTGAAGTTTTCCACCTCTTCTGCTGCTTTGATTCTAGAAGAGATAGGGAACTTGTCAAGAACTGGAAAGTTCATGTAGAGTGGTTTAAATATCTGCGATTTCACACACTTCAATCTAGTATGGACCTCGCTCGTGGAATCAATTTCTAGTGTTTTGAAATCACATCCTAGCATTGCCTGTGAAATATTAGCCAATGATAAACGTTGTAAGTAATCACTTACTAGCAAAGTAGTCTTTTCTTCGCCAATGGAGTGGTCAATCAATTTGACAAATTTTCTACAGTTTTCAGCAACGCAATCCACACGGGGAAACTGAATTCCTTTTTGAACCAACCTTCTGTAAAGTTTCCAGACCTCCCCATGGGCACTGATGATGTTATCACCAGTATACTTTGATAAAACGGCATATGGAATTTTCTTTTGATTACCACTTTTGGCGAAAGTGTCCTCATCTCTCAAAATCTGATTTAATAGTTGAGGTCTTGTAACTAAAATATTCCACCTGGAAGCAAAGTATATCTTGACTGCTCCATATTTGTCGAGTTTACTTTTCAGATACCTTTTGTATATATCTTCCTGATCCATATTGGTATAAGTTCCTAAGAATGACACGTAAAATGGAACAGTAGGGATTGTTCTAGGAAAGTTCATAGGTGGAAATACCACCGTTATAATCAAATAGACCGTCGCAACTAGTAGCATCAATTTCACTATATGAAGACAAGTAGATACCTCAATCATTGTAACTAATTTAACCATGTAACACTCAGTGACAGGCTTTTTCCTTGTAAGGAAACATTTCAAGTGTGATTCTGATGTTTTATATTTGTGTATCAAAAATGCTCACTCATTATCTATTTTCAGTTTAGTATATAATTGATGAGTGAATAAAAGACGATTTGAAAAATATCAAATATCTAAATATCAACATTTAGAGCCCCCGTCACAAAAGACAGTATTAATTCAGATTGATACTGAGCATATATACCATACAGTTATATACACTGGGTTACTATAAAGATGATCTCAATATTCTCCAGAAGCGTGTCTGATGTACTGTTTCTCAACAACTATGATACACTATGTTCTAGACAGAAAATATAATACTATGAGCAAATAAATATTTCTTTTTACTTCTCAACTTCTCAATAAATGAGCTCTCAAATTGATGCTATAAAGCATTGGTTAGTTCCTGAAAACATTTACTGGAATATAATGTTCGAGGTCATAAGCAATGAGCTCTTCCAATTCAGACCAAAGCCAGTGTGTTTCTGAAAAGAGGGAAATCACCAATAATGAACATGGCTCAAAAGACTCAAAAGATACGGAAAAAAGAATCCTTGATGTTACAACTCCTGTTGCGTACTCACAATTCTCAAGAAACAGAAAGTTGGTGATTATGGTCATCATCACATTAGCTGGATTTCTTGGTCCTGTATCTGGTAATATTTATATCCCATTGTTACCAAAATTTGAAGAACTGTTTGACTGCTCAACTACAACCATCAACGCCACGGTATCAGTTTTTATGTTTGTTTTTGCGATTGCTCCTCTATTGTGGGCTTCGTTTGCAGACTTTGGTGGTAGGAAGACACTATATTTAGTGTCTCTAGTGTTTTTCATAACAGCAAATGTTTTACTTGCAGCACTACCAACCCACATTGCAGCTTTATTTGTGCTGAGGATTGTTCAGGGACTTGGTGCATCAGCTGTTATCAGTGTTGGTGCAGGAACAGTCGCGGATATCATCGAACCAAAACATAGAGGAAAAGCTATTTCCTATTTCATGTTGGGGCCTCAACTGGGCCCTGTTTTAGGACCAATGCTGAGTTCCATGGCAAGGGGCAATGGTGATTCTTGGAGATGGATATTTGGATTTCTTGCTTTATTTGGTGGCCTGGTATACACTCTCATTTTGTTTTTCTTACCAGAAACATTACGGTTTCTGGTTGGTAATGGTGAAGCTCTACAGTTAAATTCTTATATTGTAACACCTCACTTCATCCAGAAGAGATTAGTTGACGACTTCCCGAAACCACCAAAACCAAGCTTCAAGAATTACTATAAAATGCTGAAATATGTCCCTGTACTACTGAACTGTATAAACTCGGCAATATTGTTTGCTGCATTTTATGCTATGAGTGTCTCATTTACGCAAATTTTACAAAAAGATTATGGACAGACAATCATTGAAGCGTCATTCTCTTATGTTGTTCCCGGTGTTTCATTGATCCTAGGCTCTTTGATTAGTGGAAGAATTTCTGATCAATTGAAGAAAGTCGATCATATACCAGAACATAGAATCCCATTACAAATCATTGGATTTCTATTTTGTATCACAGGTACAATCTTATTTGGATGGGCTTCATCTAGACATATGCATATTGCATTGATTTACGTATCGACATTTTTGAATGCCTTTGGTATGACATGGGCCTTTGTTATCACAACAACATATCTAACAGAATGTTTCAAGGCCCAGGCAGCAACAAGTGTTGCGTTGGTGAACATGTTTCGAAATTTGGCTGCTGCAATCAGCTCCTTGGTAATACATGTACTGATTGAAAAGATGACCATAGGCTGGTGTTTTACAGGGTTGGGTTTTTGTATGCTCTTGTGTCTTGGTAATGTGTTTATCATAATATGGAAGGGGGCTGAATGGAGAACGGCATTGCAAGCACAGAGGTAGTGTGTATATGAATCTAGATTATATTATAGAGTCATGCATGAGCTGCATAATGTAGTGCTTTGTTCGGCTACGTTCACATTAGTATAAATTTGCTCATCAGATCTATGGACTCAGGAAATAGTACTTGAGATGCGAAAGAAAGAGTGAAAGTTTTGGAAGATGATACTGTCCAAAAACATTTGTGTAATAAAAAGTTAAGTATCAATGAATGGAGCATACTCAAATAAGTTCGTTTATCGAACCTGGTTACTTTTATGTTTTACTACTGGTCCAGTTTCATCAATGTCCAGAACATATATACCAGCAGTCTTGCAGACAATGGCACGCTCCCTAGGAGAGAATGCGACGGGAAAAGTCTGTTCAAATCGTGGAAATGACTGTTTCATTTGGTTAGGATGGTGGAAAGTTAGAGCAAACTCTTACGTTTTGTATTTGAAAGCTATGTTCACTCTGGTTGAGTCTTTGATTTCCCTTCTAATTATGAATATTGCAGACTATTCCAGTTATAGAAAATGGATTATTTGCAGTTTTACTGCTATCTATGGATCATTGGCTATCCCATTTTTAGGGCTAGGGGATGGTAAATCGAAGTCCCAGTTGATCATATTTTCAGTGTTATATTGTCTGATAAATATATCCAATACAGTATTGCAAATATTAGAAGCGTCCTATATACCCTCTTTCATGAGAAGTTTCGCAGGTGAGGATATCAATGCGACTGTACAAGAAACATCTCATTCGGGTAACACACCAGAACAGATTAGGAGATCATTGATTCTCAGGAAGGGTACAATTGTGAGTGTTATGGGAAGTTTCATGGGCAACCTTGGGGGAATTCTAACATTATTAGTTGGATTGGTTATCTCTTATGTTAACCCATCAGGAAGCACAAAAATTGGTGTTGATGGTTTCCGCAACTTTCTCATTGCTATTTCATGTGCTGGTGGGTTCACCTTTACATTTGGACTCATACTATTTTGGTTACTTCCATCAGTCGAAAACAAACCAAAACCTAAAGATGAGTATCTTTTGTTCTTGACAATCAGAAGAACATGGCATCTTTTGAAGCAGATACGTCAATTTCCCAATGCTTTTTACTTTTGTTTGGGTTGGATTATTTGGAATCTCAGCTATTCAACATTCATGGGTATATTTGTTCTGTTATTCAGATCAACTTTAGGTCTAGGTAGTAGTGATGCTGAATACACTGCTTATACTTGGACTTCCTACATATTGGCTTTGATGGGTTCTTTATCCTGGCTGTGGCTTTATCCTAGAGTTCCTATAAATATTAAGACATGGGCAATAATTTTTCTGGGGTTTAGCTTGTTCACTCAATTTTGGGCCTGTTTGGGTATCAGGGATAATGCCAAAGTAGGCTTCAGATCACGCTGGGAGTTTTGGTTTTTTGACATATTCTACTCTTCATCTTCATCAGCTCTAAGATCTTTGAACAGAGCAGTCTACAGCTCTATGTTACCAGTAGGAGAAGAAGCACAGTACTTTGGATTGGAGGTCATAATGGGAAATTTAGTTAATTGGGGCGTTGATTTCTTGATGGCTTTCATTCAAGACAAGGCTAATAATGATAGATACCCTTTTATATTGAATTTCTTTATAGTTGCGCTGAGCATAGGTTTCTATATCAAATGTGACACAGAACAAGGTATGCTAGATGTCGAAAAGGCACCTCAACAGCTCGTGCAAGAATCTGAAGAAGATCCTAACGAAGTAATGGACCTGGAATGTAACAACTCATTGAAAAATTACAGCTCTACTGATATCTGTATTCGTTAAGGACTACCCAATGAAGTAATAATATTATTTTAACGAAGACTATCCAATATATATTTATAAATGAGGAAAGTAGTTCAAGTAACTTCACGTGACATCATGTGATAAAAATCCGGAAATTGGAAAATTAGTGAAATTCTCGAAGTGAACAGCAAAGGCCAAAAAAAGGATATAAACAAACAACAATTACATCAAGGCGCCAAAGATTCCAGACAGTTTCTCAAATTGGCTGATTTCACACGATACTATGAAGTTGGACATTAAAGTAAGATATTTTTTATCCTGAATACTTCAAGAAATGATTGACTAACAGTTCATTCGACATAGAAAAAATTCAGTTCCCGTTCAGATCGTGTCAAAGGTATCGATTTCCACCCAACAGAACCATGGGTCTTGACTACACTTTATTCAGGTACGTATATGTACTCAACATGACTATGATCTTTTACTGGTTATGTCTCATACTAACTGAGTTGTTTTAATAGGTCGCCTTGAGATATGGTCTTATGACACTGGAGTAAGTTATGTCTAAAGAGTTATTACTAACGAAAATAACGATTCGATACTAACGGTTGATGATAGACCAAAATCAAGTCAATCGATGTAACTGAAGTACCTGTTCGTGCCGGTCGCTTTATTGCACGTAAGAATTGGGTTGTCGTTGGCTCTGATGACTTTTACGTGAGGGTTTATAATTACAATACTGGTGAAAAAGTTACACAATTTGAAGCGCATCCAGATTACATCCGTTCAATCGCTGTCCATCCAACCCGTCCATATATCCTGACTTGCTCTGATGATATGAGCATCAAATTGTGGAACTGGGATAACAACTGGAAACTTGAACAAACTTTTGAAGGCCACCAACATTATATCATGTCCCTAGCTTTCAATCCGAAAGACCCAAACACATTCGCGTCAGCTTGTCTAGATCACACAATTAAAATATGGTCTTTAGGAAACAGCACTCCTAACTTTACACTAGTTGCTCATGAGTTAAAGGGTGTGAATTATGTTAGTTATTATCCTCAAGCCGACAAGCCATATTTGATTACCTCTTCAGATGATAGAACAGTCAAGATCTGGGATTACCAGACCAAATCTTTGGTTACAACTTTAGAAGGCCACACAGCAAATGTCTCATTTGCTGTCTTTCATCCAGAGCTACCATTGATTATATCTGGCGGAGAAGATGCAACAATCAAAATTTGGAATGCTAGTACTTACAAACTGGAGAAAACTTTGAACTATGGATTAGAGAGAGCTTGGTGTGTTGCTACAAGTACTTTGGAAAACTCTGTTGCCGTTGGTTTTGATGCTGGTTTTGCAGTTGTTCAACTGGGTAATGAGGAGCCAAAGCTGTCAATGGACCCAGTTGGTAAGATTATTTGGTCCAAAAACAGTGAGGTTTATAGTGCTGTGATCAAAGGTACTGAAAATGTTGAAGATGGTGAACAGCTGCCACTGCATTCTAAAGACCTAGGGTCCGTGGAAATTTTTCCAACTTCTCTGAAACATTCACCTAACGGTCGTTTTGTTACAGTTACTGGAGACGGCGAGTACATCATCTATACCGCACTTGCCTGGAGAAACAAAAGTTATGGATCTGCTTTAGACTTTGTCTGGGCGTCAGACTCTAATATTTATGCAATAAGAGATGCACAAAACCAAATATCAGTTCATAAAAACTTCAAAGAACTTCCAAATGGTGGTATTGATTTTGCTTACAATGTTGAAAGACTCTATGGTGGGTCTTTATTGGGTGTAAAATCAGATGGTTTTATCGCATTTTACGATTGGGAATCTTGTAAATTAGTTCAGAGAGTTGATGTGGATGCGACCGATGTAGCCTGGTCTGATTCTGGTGAATTGGTATCCATTAGTACAACAGAAGAGCTGTTCGTTCTCAATTTTGATAAAGAAAAATTTGTACAGGCACTTGAGGCCAATGAAATTGACCCAGAAGATGGTGTCGATGGTTGTTTTGATGTTTTCGGTGAAGTGTCGGAAAGTGTTCAATCTGGAAAATGGATTGGTGATGTTTTCATTTTTACTACATCATCTAACAGGCTTAACTATTTAGTTGGTGGGAAGGTCTACAATATTGCACATTTCGAAAAAGCAAACTATGTTTTAGGTTATTTAGCCCGTGACAACAGGGTTTATGTGGCGGATAAAGATGTTAATGTTACGAGTTATCATGTCTCCTTATCCGTTCTAGAATATCAGACATTGGTTTTGAGGGGTGAGCTTGAGCAAGCTAACCAATATTACCTAGAAAATTTCAATCAATCAGATCTAGCCAAGATTGCAAGATTTTTGGAAGCTCAAGGCTATGAACACGAAGCGTTGAACATTTCACCAGATACAGAACAAAAATTTGAGATCGCCATGAAGTTAAAAGACTTTGATACTGCCAAAGAAATTGCTCTTCAAGATAATACAGAACATAAATGGAAAGCACTTGGTGACTTGGCACTTTCATGCTTCAAATACAATCTCGCCATTGAAGCTTTTGAGAAGGCGCATGAACTTGAAAGTTTGTTACTGTTATATAGCTCATTCAACAATAAAACTAAATTGAATGAGATTGCTGGTGCTGCCAAAGCAAAAGGAAAATACAATGTTGCATTTAACGCCTACTGGACAAGTGGTAACGTCATCAAAGCTGTTGAATTGTTACAATTGAGTGACAGACCAATTGAAGCTTCATTCTTAGGGTTAACGTATGGGGCTGATATTTCTGAATCAATTGAATTATGGAAGCAATCTTTAAAGAAAGTAAATAAAGAAGGAGTTGCTGATAGAATCTGTATTCCAGGTGTCGATGGAGGATTTCCAACTCAACAAACTGGCGATTTACTTGATCTTGATGATAACACAGATGTACAACCGGAGACTAATGAGAAGGAAGATTATACGGATGATGCAGATCAGCAAAATGACGTTTCAGCTGCAAATAGCGACCATTCAGAAGATGAAGACGATTCAGGTGAAAATTCTCAAGTCACAAGTGAAGGTAATTGAATTCTGCTTCTGGCTGAACATGACAAACAATTGACCTATCCAAAATTTGTATTTGAAAAAGCATGAAAAGTTGTCTTTTATTTAGAGTACCATGTTTCTCTAAGTCTGAACTACTCTTGTTGAATGTGTTCTTTTTATACTTAAAAATTAAGTAAAAACTTCAGTCTTATCTATATCATTGAGTTTTCCCAGTGCAATGAAGTAACACTCCTTCGACTCGCGCCTACACGCATCTGGTTTGTCTCTGAACACCTTAGCAAATGCTTTTCTTAGTCTATATTCCAGTCCATGATCTTCGTGTCCTGTAAAGAATTTGCAAACAAAGGTGCCTCCAGGTTTCAGCAAGTCTATTGCCAAAATCAGAGCAGCATCACATAGATCCTAGAAGTGCATGTTAGTATAAATCTTATTTAGTAGCTGAAAATTTCATGAAGAAACACTCACGATACTGGCTGTATGATCTCTAACAGCCAAGCCTGATGTATTAGCCATCCTAATGAAAGCAGAATTAGTCAAATTGTTCCAGGATCTGTCTGGTGTTTCGATGGGAGCATACATATCGCTTAGAACAACATCAATCGGAAACTGTTGACTAGAAGAGAGTTCCACCCTTTCAAATTCGTTCATATCCTGATCGGTGAACTCAGATGCCAGGTAACTTGGTTTATCCAAGCCATCTAATCCGTTCCGATGAAAATCTTCCAGTTGTTCCTTCTGTTCTAAAAAAAAGCTGCGTATCAATTTGTGTGTCTTTATGCTCAGTATATTGGCCTGCATGGCAGAAGCCCCCTTTGGGGGTGATGTTGGAATAATATCAACCCCTAATACAATTCCGTTTGGTCTAGTTCTGGCTACTGCAACCTGAGACCATGCGCCTGGTGCAAAACCTAGATCCACCACTGCATCGCCAGGATTGAGTATCTTATACTTGTTGTCCAATTGGACTAGTTTGAAAGCAGCACGGGATTTATAATCCTTGAACCTCGCTGCTTTGGTGTATTGATCTTTATTGGCTCTTTGAAGCCATTTATTTGAACTGGCGGACTTCTTACTAGAGTAATGCCGTATCAGCGAGCTAGTCCGAGTATAATACACCTCTCTAAAGCTGGAAATCATTTCTATAGTACAATCAGCTCCCAACTTTCTGTAAGAAACGCAGCCGATAAGTCTTTGTATACCTTTCGCTCTCTCTTACATTATTGGCCTTCTACTAACGTTACCAATTTGAGATTGACACATTTATGTCTCAGAACGGAAATAAAACCAGATCAGGAAACAATCGCGGGTAGTTTTTGTGACTGTGAAAAAGTTCGTAAAGAAAAGTTATGTTTGGGTGTTTCATTTTTCTTATTCTGGAACTATGAATATAAAAAAAATTCGAGTCAAAACTTTACATTTCGATACATAATTTGAAGTATCCGTCGAAAAACCTTTAAGGACCACCAAGTTATTGGAAGACAGATATAGACACAATGTCCAAAATCACAAACTCTCAAGTCAGAGCTCACGTCAAAGATATCTTGACCTATTCCAACGAAACCAAAAAGAGAAACTTTTTGGAAACTGTTGAATTACAGGTTGGTTTAAAGAACTATGACCCTCAAAGAGATAAACGTTTCTCTGGTTCTTTGAAATTGCCACAAGTACCAAGACCAAATATGTCCATCTGTATTTTTGGTGATGCTTTTGATGTTGACAGAGCCAAATCCTTAGGTATTGATGCCATGTCAGTTGAAGATTTGAAAAAATTGAACAAAAACAAAAAATTGATTAAAAAGTTAGCTAAGAAATACAACGCTTTCGTTGCTTCTGATGTTTTGATCAAACAGGTTCCAAGATTGTTAGGTCCTCAATTGTCCAAAGCTGGTAAGTTCCCAACTCCAGTTTCTCACAACGATGACTTGTACTCAAAAGTCAGTGAAGTTAGATCTACAATTAAGTTCCAATTGAAAAAGGTCTTATGTTTGGCTGTTGCCGTTGGTAACGTCGAAATGGACGAAGACACCTTAGTCAACCAAATTTTGATGGCTGTCAACTTCTTGGTCTCTTTGTTGAAAAAGAATTGGCAAAACGTTGGTTCTTTAGTTATCAAATCATCTATGGGTCCATCTCACAGATTGTACTAGGTTAACTGAACCTAGAGCATGATAACTAAGGGCTTTTTGAACCGGGATTCGAGTCTTGTATTTATCACAATCTCTTAATTCAACTTCTTGTTCAAAGCAATGCTCAAGCTGTGAAAATGTAGTTATCGTTTATGTACTATATATTTCTTGTCAAATATGCGTGTGTCCCTTAACAAGATCGGCCAATCGTTTTTCCGAAATATTTAACTATTTGTTTTTTGATACTTACTCCAGATTTTTCAATCACAACAATTGTTACCTCTCCTATAGGCTTGGTATTCAACGATTCTGAAGTAACTTTGACTAAAAGGAGACGACAGTAAATTGCACAAACAAGTGTTTTAACGCTTTTCAGCGTGCTTTATTCATAATACAGATAATTGATCCCAAACGCACAATATGGATGGGATTCAGTTGAAGACAGGTAATACAGAAACTTTCACTGATGCTCCAGTTACAGAAAGGAAGTCACCATCACCTCCGTTGCTAAAGATTAGTGATATAGATCTTGGAATATTTCTTGATAACGAGAATATCCTGCTTAATGATATTCAGCCCCCTGTT
The DNA here is from genome assembly GCA_003707885.2 of Komagataea salicaria. Taxonomy (NCBI): domain Eukaryota; kingdom Fungi; phylum Ascomycota; class Saccharomycetes; order Phaffomycetales; family Wickerhamomycetaceae; genus Komagataea; species Komagataea salicaria. The sequence goes on from PPMB02000001.1 coordinate 1,278,485, forward strand.
GCTTTGAAGATGTTAGATTCATTGATAGATTATATCTTGCAGCAGACGCAAAAGATGAAAGATGAAGAAGTTTCTGATCTTGCTCTGTCAAGAATGTCTACTAATAGTTCCACTGAAGATTATGACTCTCCAGAAGATGCACCAATATCACCCAGAAGAAATCATTCGCCTCCAGAGCTCGATAGATACATCTTTGGAACTCTAGACAGGAATTCAAATTCAAGAAAATCACAGGACTCGACTTTAGCAAAGAGGTTTCTACTGAAGACGCCACCCAATCTATCTTCTACAGAGTATCTTGAACGTATCAATAGATACTGCGGATTATCCACTGCGGTATACCTTACATGCGCGTTTTATCTTTACAAGTTGACCATTCAATGTGAGATCATCACACTTACGAACTTGAACGTACACAGACTAATTATAGCTGCCATGAGAGTCAGTTGCAAAACTTTAGAAGATATCAATCATAGACAACAATTTATAGCCAAAATTGGAGGTGTTAAGCTGGATGATTTGAAATTTTTAGAAATATCTTTTCTGTTTCTATTGAATTTTGACTGTCAATCCAATGCTGAAATTTTGACTTCATTCTTAGTAACACTTAGAGAGATTCTCAGGCTAGGCACAATCAAATGACCCATATTTTCATCTCAGAATCTCTAATTTCTTGATGTTTCAAAACTTGATAAAAAATGGTACTTTGTTTCTACCTTGATCTGTTTTGAATTTTGTGTTTTTCTTGTCCTTTGCCTTTTATTTGATTTTATGGCTTGATCTTACGAATGATGATGCACTCTATTAGGTATTGTGTTATGAGAAGTTGATTTACTGATTTAGGTTTTTTTTTTTGTTTACGTTATATTATTATAAATCTGTCTCTTCCATAGCAAAGTACCTATAACGAAGTTTCTTGATCTATTATATCAATTCTTGTTCTTTTCTGCTATATGGACAATCCACAAAAATTTTTATACTTCTTTTCATCATATGAATTCTAGAGTGATAATCTTGATTCATTGAATGAATGATTGCTTTATTTAATCAGTCAATTTTGTGGTTAGTGCGATACTAATCGTGAGTTTGTGGTCAACTTCAAGATTGTGGTTTTGCTATTTACTAGCTCAGATCTGTGCGTTGATTCCTGGCCGTTTTTGTCATTGTGTACTGACTGATTCCATTTACAAACAAGCTATCACAATTACTGTTGTTCTTCACTTGCTTGACATGTTTCGCAAGTTGATTAGAAGAACTTTGATTAGGGCTTTTTTCATAATAGTAATAGTGTACGTGTTCTTCCCATAGAAGGAAGGTATTTGAAATGATGAGTACTTCATTTGAAAAGAGCTTGTTTGGATTTATGGTTTTCTTTTTTGTTCATCTCATCAGTTCAGCATCATACGTACAGACACAACATAAAATATGTGATGTCTCTCAAAGATCAATCATACCCTATAGTGGATTCAAGATCAACAGAAACTTTGAGGTAAGATGTGCTGCTCCTCCTGTACTACATTATGTATCCCTAAGTCATTGTGATCAGGGAAATTTGGAGTATGAAATGGTTTCAAGAACCGGAAAAGAAACTGATATTGACTGGTCTCAACCATTTTGTCTCGTGATACCTGAAAAGATGAGAGAAAGATTGGCCAATAAAGATAGAAGAGATGGAATTGAGCATATTGGTGTTGATTATAAGAGACACAAGAATAATCTACAAGTTCTAAATTTGGAGAATATTCCTAAAGCTCCACATTCAGTCAAACCAAATCGTGTAAGAAGCAAATATCTTCCTAGTGTAAAGGAGGCTAAAACTGTTGACAGATTGTTGAACAAGAGATCCGCGGTCGAGTGTGGGCAACGGTGGAGAAAATTCTTATCTTATCTCAGCAAGTTAGGTTTCGCTGAGTTTCATAGCCCAAATGTTTTGGAAAAGGGTGTTGATGAACTATCTCAGGTTAGTTATAATGATTTGAATAAAGAGGACGTTGATAACGTCGTTTGTTATAAGTTTGCAAGACGCAAAAGATATGCACTCAGAGAATCTTCTATGTATGCACCGTATACTTGGGTTGGAGGAATCTTTCAATGTGATGTATCTGATAATGACAAATGGAGATATATACAATACTTACAGGAAACTGATGGTAGAATTCCGTTCAGTCTTGACTGCAAAGAAGATACGGCCCGTCCAATAGGTCCATTGATTGCAGATAGACTAGATCATCAATGGAGAACAAGGCAAGGTTTCAGTACTACATTAAGAATCCCCTATCTCTATACACCTGGAATGTTAGATCAGCGATTTGGGTCCTCAGGTGATTTGTTGGGTGTGATGAAACCAAGTATTTTATATAAAGATCATATTGCAAAGGATTCCATAGATGATATAAACTATGATCTATGGTGGCAGGATATAAAAATTAATGAAAACTATACTTATACTTCGAATGATATGGAAATCATTGCGAGAGCTACAACTAACACAATCAACGTCTTGAAGAAGTTCGAACTCAAGGCTCCAAAGACGCTCCTAGAAGACTGGGATCTTGGTATAGAATTTGATGGCCTAAATACCTCATCCATTTCCTACTTGGAACAAAAGATTTTCCATCTTTTCTCCAAAGTTAAAAGCCCACAAACAATATCAAATTTGACCAAAAATATTCAAACATTCTGGGACGATGTAAAACTATCAGAGGGTTGAAGGCTTATTATTATTTTGATAATGAGGAAAAAGACAGAAATTTGTGTATTTTTTTTTGTATAGATGTACAGCTTACAAAATACAAATAAACTAATAAACGATTGATATATTGACAATGAATATAACAAAAAATATGATACAAAAAAACAAGATATAGTAAGAGAAATGTAACCAGTTCTGCAAAAAATGAATAAAATCAAACGCTGTGTGTTATGGACTGTAACGAATATCAGATCTTAGTATAAGTGAAGCTTTCATCTTCAGGACTCTTCAAAACAGAGTCATCATTTTTAATGCTTCCTGTGATAAAATCGGTGGCAGTAGTAGCCCTTCCATCATTGGTATTCAAGAACGAAGGAACACTATCATGCTTTCTATGTCTTGTTGTAGTTGTATCAAACAACTCATTTTTGGCAAACGAAAATTCATCATCATCATTTCCATCGGAATTTGAATCAGATGATTTATTTAAAAGACTAGTATCAGGATTATCTGGCAATTTAGGTTTGGTTGCACCTGACTTTGATCTTTTGAAAGATTTACCACCAGTAAGTTTTCTTACAAGTTTACCGGTCAAGGTTTCCTTCTCATCATCTTGCAGCTCTATTTTTTTATCTTCATCCGTATCTTTTGAAGAGTCTGATCGATCAGGAGAGCTACTGGATATATCCCTTAATTTAGACATTTCCAACTGCCAATCATCTCTATGATCTTTTGCTGTCAAACCCAAAGCCAATAACTCAGCAGCTGGTCCCTTTTGTCCCTCATGATGACTGTATCTTTGAAATGAGGCTCTGTCATCTTTAGCTGGTTTGAATTTAGTATCTGGGTTTTTGGAGAAGAAAACGATACCACAGAATACCAAGATGGAAAGTAACAAAATCAAACTAAACGCTGCATTCAAGATGAAGAAAACCCATGCTAATATGGACGCACCTGCAGCTGGTTGGCCATAAAGATTGGAAAAAAAGGTGAAAATAAATGAGTTGATGGTGGTAACCAATTGAATTAAAATGTTGATAATGTTAGTTGGTGTGTTTAAAAAAGGTTTGAAGTGAATAACCAAGCCAAGGTAAACCATATCCACAACCCAAAATACAACGGCTTGTGTCTTGCCGGAACTTTGACATAAACCAATAAAAACACACTTGATAAACGTATGTGCGATGACCAACGAGCCCCACCAGTATTTATCAGCTCTAAACATAGTATAAAGGAAACCATACCTGTCCAGAACCTTTTGGTCACCATACAGAATGACTGCTGGATTTTTGTGCAATTCCATAGATTTCTTACCAAAGCTCAACACTCTATACAAAGACCAGCCAATGACAACGATGGCAAGAAGAAGAAAGAGTACTGCCAACACAATGACAGCTGGGGAATCTCTTTCAATAAACTCATAGAGTGATAAAATCAATAATTGTGTGAAACCAATGAAGACATATCTCGACAAAGCCCCTTTGAGAACAGTTCTATAACCTCTTCTGAAATCTAGTAAAGTATCAGGCTTCAACCAACCGGCTCTCACAAATATTTCAGACCCATATTTGACAAGGTAAATTAGACCAACCAATAAATAGCCAAAAATCAGGAAAAAGGTGAATCCAGTCACAACAACCGAAGTTTGTTCGATATTTGCTTCATAGGCTAACCTTTCTATACCCCTAAGAATCAATGTGTTAGAGTTCCCAAACAAGACCAAAGGTGCTACCCTCTTCTGTAACAAATTTACACCTCTTTTGACCAGATCTGCGACATATTCGACAGATCTTTGGACCAGTATACTGATAGTTTGCGAAGTCAGATGCAAAGTTGGGTCCCCACCAGTTGCTTGAATGTACCATCTAAAAATTTTTTGCATGAAACTTACTCGAATCAGACCCATTGACCAGGCTAAATTTTCAGCCCAGGCAGCTGCGATTGGAGGTACAAAGTCAACATGTTGCATAGAAACCACAACGACGGATTGAAAGTACAGAAACAATGAGACTGCATTGGCACTAATATGTGATGCTGCATTTGAATTTCCAAAGGCTGAAGCAATTGCTGATGCTAACAGGCCAAGACCGGCAATGATAGCAGTTGCCCATTTGATTCCAGGTTGTGAGACTGTCTTACCATTTGTAAATGCTGCCTGAATACAACCAACTTGGACATTGCTGGAATCGTACACAAGAACTCTAGCGAATGCATCAATATCAGGAACCTGATAGGCGATTCCTGGAATTCTATCCACTAGATCCTCACTCAAGTATTCAATAGAATCAACCTCCACTTGACCTGGGAACAAAGGGCAAAACTGTTTCCAGGACAACGAGCACATGTCTATTCTCTCCTCTATGATTTTGAATCCATATGCGTAAACATCCACATGTGCTATGATATTATCATTGATTTCAGTGTTGAAGCTAAACGTATAACGAACTGATCTATCATCTGGGTTGAATTTAACATCAAAAAAAGTAGCAGAGAGTTGTGAGTTCTCCATACACGTCACCAGAGATTGTGCTGTGAGTTGCCTTCTGGCTGCAGTGAGACCAACCAACTGCAAAATCATGAAACTCAAAAACAAGGACACCCTCATTTTGTTTGATTCCACCTTTCCAAACAAACTAAATTTATGACTTCACTTTGATTGAAGTTCCAGAGACGGCAATGAACAGATGAACTGGAAGATGAGAAAGCACAAACAAAATGAAATCACTGATCAATTCAAATGCTCCTAATAAATGGGCAACTTGGTCGAATGTTGATAGATTTATTCTCTTTCTCAATAATATAAGCCGCCTTTATCAAAAACTCTATTTTTGTAATTGAAAAAAAAAAAAAAATAAAACAGAAAAAGAAACAAAAAAAAGAGAACATAGATCAACTTACGTAACTTTCAGTCGCATACTTGTATTATTTTACTTCTCACACATTCTTGAAGTCAAACGCGATATCTTGCTTGACTTCCTAAACAGGAAATAACTATGTTCTGGTGGAATATCTCTTTTCTGTTGCAGAGTCAATCTCTTCACCGTCTAGTTCATATATAATCTTCTCGACTAAAGATCTGAGAAGTGCAACATCTTTCTGCCTACCCAAAATGCTGACAGTATTGAAATCATGCTCCATATGTGGATAACTACCGAATTTGATGCCGCGAGAATCAACCAGTGACTGGATGTGTTTCAGGAACGGTGACATTTGAGATTCAGAACGTTGAGTTTTCACAAAGTATCTTACAAAAGTGTTGTCCTTGGGGATCCTCGAATCTAGATGACTCAGTAAAAGGGAGAGTAGACGCTCAAAAAGTTGTGGAATTCCCGGTAGTATGAAGACAGACGAGTCAATATCAACTATCGGAACCCACAGTTGTTCATCGAGAAACAAGACATGCGTATTTGGCCCTTCTGGAAATATGGCCATTCGTTGTTGAGCTCTCTGTTCTTCATCGTTTAATATCATTTTGCGTTTGCTCAATCTTTCCATCTTCTCCATCGTTTCTTGGTGTAATTTAACAGGAAGATTGAATGCCCTTCCAACTGATTCATATGTAATATCATCTGGAGTTGGGCCTATTCCTCCTGAAGTTATCACGATATCATATCTGGAGTGAAGTTCCTTGACGGATTCAATTATGTCTTCCTGATCATCACCAACTACTAGTATTCTTTTCACTTCAATGCCTTTATCAAACAAAGCATTGGCAAAAAAATGTGAGTTGGTATCATATATTTTGCCGTTGAGAATCTCATCACCAATAATAAGAATCGCTGCTGTCCTGATTTGAGCCATTACGGATACTTGTGAATGGAACAGGGTTTCGAAACAGGTTGATGAATTGTGGAGAATGGAATGGTCTATTTATATATAATGTTCGCGAATAAAACCTCAACAAAATCAATGCAGTTGGGAATTTAATAGGGTGGTAGTCAGAAGTCAAGGAGAGAAGCACTTCTCACATAAATAAGCAAGAGCTGGCTCATGGCCAAACCAACTAGTGCATTCTTCTGGAATATCGTTCTAGCCATATATCCATCGTAATCTGTTTTAGTCTCCAGAGACTTCGCGAACCTTCGCGAATATCTTGCAATTTTTTACTTAAAAGCGATGAGATTTCATGTATTGATGAGACATTCCTTCCCATTAAAAGGCTAGAGCCGTTTGAAAATGTCCACATTCGATCCAGAACAAGCTGAGAACTTAGAAGACATTGAAAAGCAATTTGCTGTCAAGGCAGTAAACCAAGCTCAAACGTACTGGAACTTGTTGAGAGCTATTCCAGGTTCTAAACTAAAACTAACTAAATTCGATGATGATATCTATCAGCAACTACTTGAAGATTTCCCTGAGTTTAAGGATCCAAAACATTCATACCAAGTTAATGAGGAGGAGATGAAATCACCGGCAGGTAAAGCGAAATGGAGAACGTTCTGTGAGAAATTCAGCCAGATTGAAGATTACAACTTTGGTACCTTGCTGAGAATTAAGGCAGACGACGAATATGGGCAGGAATCTACTATTTTTGTTGTCAGAATCCAGTTTTATGCCATTGAAATTGCTAGAAATAGAGCTGGTCTGAATGACTGGATCAAGAACTTAGCCTGATTGTTAGGACTACGTCTGCACTTGAGTTTATAGACATATGAAAGATGTACATTAGTGTAACATAATTCATTCTGTTAAGATTATGTGACATATGTGAAAGTTATTCAAAGACTGTAGCATGTCACTTTCAATCAGCTCTAGATAGTGCTTTTTGGAAGTTCTCTTCTTACCTACGTATTTCTATTCTATAAGGCTAGTGTTTATGCGTATGGACTGACCCATCAGCATGTGTATGTGATTGTAATTCATCCGAGTCCCCTTCAGAAATAGCATCGACTTCATTTTCTTCAACTTTTTCAACTGGCTTTTCACCCACAAACTCGATAGAGACATTTCTCAAGTTTTCGATTTCTTTCATCAACTGTTTCTTAATATGCTGACTCACAACTTCAAACTCGTTAATATCTAGAACATTATCCCATCTCTGTAAAGGAGCTTCCAGAGTAATTTTGGCATGTACATTAGGTCCCGATGTCATCAAAATCAATTGTTTAATTTGGTATTTTTTTTTTGAGTTATTGTTAGACAACAGCTTAGAAAGCAAATCTTGTAGCTTTGTTTCAACCTCGACATATCTTTCATCAGTTATTGGAACTGATCTGTCAATTAACTCATTGACGGCAACAACGATACCCTTGAAGCCAGCTTTGATGACAAGACCGGAGACTAACAAACCACCAACAGCATCTAATGAACTAATAGATAAAAAGTGACCAGATGTAATAGTTACCAAAGCTACCAACGAGGTCAACGAATCCACTCTATGATGCCATGCGTTGGCTAGCAATACTTTGGAATTCGTTTCTTTGGCAACTTTCGAAGTTGCCTTAAAGATCCATTCTTTGGCAACAATTGAAGCTCCCGCGATCCAAGCAGCATTGACATCAGTAACATCATGAGAATGGGCATGACTGTGTCCATGACCAGCTGATAAGAGATGAATATGATATGCATTCAAGGTATCAATAATGGCATGTGGGACAATTGGGCCAACAATGTTGACTAAAGAAGCCCAACCAATGGAGAGACCTGCCATGGTCAGAATGGAACTAACAGCCAAAGAACCAACAGTTTCGATTTTACCATAACCAGATGGAAATTCTTGATTAGGTCCTCTGGAAGCAAGGCCTACTGTACCCAAAGTCAGAAAATCAGAAACTAAGTCACTAATTGCATGAACAGAATCTGCCATTAGTGCTTGAGAATGGAAAACGATACCTCCAACAAATTTACCAGTAGCCATACCAACATTTATCAATAAACCAATCCAAGTGATTCTAACACCTGGGTTTTCCCAAAACTGCTTTCTATCTAAAACCAATAGTTTGTTGGGACCATGAGTGTGGTCATGATCGTGTGCTAAAATTTTACCAAAGGTGTATGAATCGTTCGTTTCAGTTTCTGACTCTCTTAAATGTACATGATCGTGATCCTGTAGCTCATCGTGTGGATCACTCAAGTCTGTACTGCCACAGGAGTGAGATTGTTCATGTCCATGATTGTGGTTATGGGAATGAAGCTTGTTTTTATTTTCTGGTATCGTAGCATGTCTCAATAAGCTTGTAAAGTGGAAAGAGCGAACAGCTGTACTTCTGACAAACTGTGTTCTCACCACTGCATGGGTGAAAATTCCAATCCTGTACATAGCTCGGTGCAAAAGTCGAAGCTAAAATATGAAACAATTTATTACCTGATTATGGGGTGTTGTATATATAACAAAAACTGTCCATGCATCTTCCAAATTTCCAACTCCACCAAAATCGATCATCATTTTTTTTTTCAAACGGACCCCAGATAATAAAACGGAAGGAAAAAGTAACTCGGGGATTACAACATGGAAACGGATTTTGCGAGGATTCCGATACTTTTTTATGGGGAAAACGTCGTCAAATCGCTTCCCTCTGGCATTCGCAGACACGAGGTACTTGCGACCAGATTGAGGGCGGGACTTTGGATACTTATGAACTTGTTCGCTCCGTCAACGCGCTACTACAGAGGCCCCGGTGGGAACTGGTAAGATAATAATGTCTGTTCTATTGCTTACCAGAGACGGTATTGTTTGTTGTTATTGTTGCTGTAGTTGTAGACATACTGTGCAGTGGTTCATGCTGTTCTTCGGCTTCAATGATATACTTTTGCGCAGAAAGAGACGTTTCATTTGAGGTTATAGACAATTCCTTCGTTATATCATTGATAGGCGTCACCAAAATGGGTTTCTCAACAGGATCAGTTGTTAATCCAGTATTTAAATGGTTGCTTTCTGCAACAGCACCATTCATATCATCAGCATTCTTTGTGGTCATTCCCGTATCTTTGTATGTAGCGAGGGTTAACCTGCTTTGATTCAATGAATCATGTACAGGTGAGATTTCCAATTCAGGCTCAGTATCATTTTCATTGTCAATGCTCTTGCATGTAACTTTATTGGGTGACATGTTTCCCTGTTGTGGATGAAAGTTCCCCAGTTGTGGTAAGAAATTAGAGTTATTTTTATCAGATCCATGAGCCAAAGTGATTTGTTTCAGGTCTTCCTGCTTTACCTCAGCTGCTCTCTTTTTCCTTCTAGTTTTACCACTACTTTCAACAAGTGGCGGTGGTACGTCACAGCACGGATCTCTATGCCAGATCATCTGACGTAGCTCATTGATTTCATTCAGTAACATGACACTGGACCCTTCAAGTTTTCTCAGGTAGAATTTTAGTTTAGCTAGTGTGATGTTACTCAACAGCTTTCCATCTTCATCCCTAGGTAGTTCTTTCCTCAAAAAGTTTTGAAACCTCAGAGCTGATTCATAAATTTTCCAAACGAGGCTCAGTTCATCTGGGCGGACTTCAATTGTGGTACTTTCATCAATAAGCAGAAAAAGGTCTTCAATCTTGGGACAGTTATATTCGCGAGGTGTTTCGACCCTATAGTCACATACAGGACAAACGAAGGTTTCAACATGTTTGGTTTTTCCTCTTCCTAGCTTCAAACATTTGCAGTGATACCACTCATTACACTTTTCGCATGCAATCATTACTCCACTTTCAGGACGGCGACATACACAGTAAGTCACATGCTCCTCTTCAGGTAAATCTGTAACGAATTTATCTTCAACATTGAAACTGTATTGTGCCCTTTCGAGTAAAAGTTCCAAATGACCTCTAAGTATCGTGAAAGGGGCATTCGCTTTTCCAAATAATCTTTTACATTTCCTTAGCCAATCCTCAACGACTCTTAAATAGCGCTCCAATGGTCCAGCAAGTTCATTTTTCGATGACAACTCTTTACCAGTTTCAACAATTTCTCTAATCTGGGAATAAGTTGGCCTTATATCTCTCTCACATCCGTTGAATTTTGAAAATAGACGCTCGAATACCTCTTTATTGTACTCAGTATTATTCTTTTTCAGACCACGCTCTTGCATGTATGAGTAATGTTGATCATGGTTCCTCTTTATTATATCAAGCATTTCGGTTCTACTTGTGATGGCCTTGGTATACTGCTCGTTTATCGTGGTCAGCGATTTCAAAACATCAGGATCAATGGGATAATTTTTAACAGAATCCAGCATTTCACGGATCTTGAGGATACTGAGCGTTTCCCTGCTTGATACTTCATGTTTGATTCTCTCGGTCAGATATTTCCCAATTTTGATCTGATCTTGCAAATCATGGATCATTTCGATGTCTTCATCACTGCATACCTCATGAGCATCATTTAGTAAACCAAGGTAAACATCCAAAGTGGCACAATTCTGATTCGAGTCGTCAAGGGTAATCTGCCTATACCTTTGTAGTATATCTTGTCGTGCCACTACCCTCTCCAGGATTTCTACAACCTTCAACTTGACACCATATGATTTTCCAAGATCGATCATATCATAAAATTCCTCGATTGAATGGTTTTCTTTCAAAAAAGCATTTACATTGACGGAATACTCAGAAAGTTCCTCCATTAACTCAGTTATTTGACTGAATTCTGGCGTGCTGAACTCCAGTTTGGGTATCATTTTTATCACTTCATCAAATTCGTGTTTCTCCAGTTGACTACTTTGAGAGGTTTCTTCTTCTTCCTTTTGACTGCCCCTTATTGTTTGTCTCCTATTCCTTATTCTTTTGGATTGTTTGGCTGTTAGTATTTGTTGTGCTTTTTCTACCCAATGTGCGTTCCTCTCAAGATACAATCTAAGATGCTTTGCTTCGGATACATCACCTTGTATCCTATCGCTGTCAGCCAATAGTATTTTCAGACTTTTCAGTGTTGGTTTGGTGAACCCTGTCGAATTTCCTAAGTCTGAATGTGGTGGATTGTGTTTGAGAGTCACTCCTAACAACTCCTCAAATTTGATTAGCCAATCATCAGGTGTTTGAGAAAACGTAGTCAGTGTTTTCAACAAGTTTTTCAATTTATCATCTGAATAATATATATGCAATTCAAACTTGGAAAACCCCTTAAAATACTCATCAGGATACTCTTTGTCTGATAACTTCTTTAAAAACTGAACAGAATCTATAATAAAATCGTCTTTTCCGTCAGTGATAACTAGTTTCGAAGGAAACTCGTTTCGCAATGTATCATCCGCGATGTAGTCAAACTTGTTAGTAATGGATCTCAGATGTGATATATTTGATCTTAGATCTGCCCTTTTTCTCAACTCCTGGTCCACAAAGCTTGCGAAATCCTCCTCCACCTTCCTCAACAACTTGGGACTTCTTGAATCTTCAACTATGTTTGTTAGAAGTTGAAAGTAGGAAAAATTCGGCAAAATTGAGTTCTTGAGTAGCCAATCTTCAGCTTTTTTTGCGTATGGTAACCATTCAAAAGGTGCAAAATTTACTGCTTCACTAACAGATCCACCCAAAGAAATGTTACAACTATATGACTCTGGATATTTGATGATGAACTCACCTGGTCTTTGAATCACACAACTGACCCTGATTCCATTTTGCTGGATAAGGGAAGGGCTTAATAACAAATCCGAGTTGATGTGCAATGGCATCCTTGGGAAAGCGGTATTCAATTTTTCAAATTTGGGATTATATGTACTGAATCTTTGGGACATTGGGTCGTTTTCCTTCAACCCCTCTAAAATATCGACCATAATAGGCTCGTTAGCAAAGTCTTCTGATACTATCCCGCTCTTAGAATCTGTCTTGAGTTTCCTAAATGTTTCCTTTACCAAGTCTTCGAATTTGGAACGATCTTCAGGATATATGAAGTACCAGACCTTGTTTGCACCAAGATGTAAATAATCTGCAAGGTAAAGCATATGATCTTCTATGCCCCAACAAGAAACACTGTGAAGTGTGCTGACAGTTATATTAGGTGTTGTGATGGAGGAATTATCTGAGTGAAGAAATCGAAGAAGGCCATCTTCATGAAGTGGGAGGTTGTTCAGATTCCAAGGATTTGTCACGTATTCATTATCTGTTGATGAGTTGTCAAAGGTTGGGAAACCTGAGCCAAAAACATTAGTTGGTAAAGCCGGTGTTGTTTCCACATTGAAGTTTTCATTTTCCATTACTGTCTTCCAAAAATCATCAATTAGTATCTGATCTTGATTATTCCCCCGATAAAAAATCAAGTTTCTGTTCTGCCTCTGGTGGATTTCGTGAAATTGACTGAAACTGTAAAGTCTTGTCAAATCATTTGCTGGATATAAAGGATCCATCACTTCAATACCTTTATGCCAATAATTCATATCAGAGTATAGGGAGCTATCCATTTTCGGACAGTCCAAGGAGTATGAATCAAAGTTTGTTTTGAATCCTTTTGCTTTCAGGATATCTTTTGGCCTTTTAAAAAGATATCTAGAATTTCTTATTAGGGGTATTGTATTTGTTCTCTTTTGCCTTTTCGGTAAAGCTTGTAACTCCAGCGGGTTAGAGTCCATTTGTCTCTTATTCTCTTGATTTGGAGTGTCGGAGATTTCATGCATCACTTCCTTCTGCTGCTCTCCTTTCATTCGAAGATTATCGAAATCTATCAACAGTTTTGTGTATGCAAGTTTCAAAGAGGAAGACAAAGATGTCATAATTCTTCCAGTATAACCCAGTTCTCTGCCTATTTGTGCCCAAAGTTTTTTTTTACATACAGAATCAAATCCACCTTTGGCAGATACGGAGTTCCGAAGCTTGTATAAATCGATGATTCGCTTATCGATTGATGGCAGCCTAACTATAGGCGTGTTTCTTTCCTTATGAAACCTGATAAGATCTTTGTAAAATTGAATCTTCTCATTATCATCTAATGGATTATTTGTTGAACTTTGTTTGATCGACTTGAACTTAAAGTTCTCTAGATCTATAGCAAATTTAGGGTTGAAGCTTGAGGGTGGGACAATCTTGACAGCGCCATTATTACCTGTATGAGCCCTAAGTTTTTCAATATACATATATGGATCTTTGAACTCTTCCTCTGATGGATAAAATGTCCTAATATTGACTACACCAGGTACTGTGTTCTCTGTGATCGGTTCCTCTGTGAGGTTCTGAAGCCAGTCTTGTTTGGTCTTCAGGCCTAAAGATTTCAAGATCATCTCATTTTTGTAACTAGTTGAGGTGTACTCATCAGTTTCTTCTTTCAACTGAGTAGTATTGGTTGGTTCATTACTTACACTGGGTACTTCCACATTTCTCGTGTCAGATGGGTTTTCCTCCAGTAATGATTTAATGTCCATGGATGTTATGTTTCTTTTGGTGTCACCAAATGAGGACATTTGAAATCGTATAATAGATAACAAGTAGTACCAGAACTTCCCGAAATACTACTGATGAACCTAATGAGAATAAATAACCCACAGAAAATCAAAATAATTTGGGTTTTTATGTTTTTTTCATCCTTTCAGCTACAGAAGAAAGTTGATTAAGTACATGCTTATGAACCAAGTAAAGCACGTGATTTCACTTGTAGATGCTATGGTTCACTTGAAAATGCATCTACACAAGGAGCTTCGACAGCTACACTAATGTAGACCTTGGAGGAATACTTCAATACTCCGCGTTCCTTTAGCATTTTGATCATTATACATTCACTTAGCCATCAAGTCATAAGTATAAATGTAGGTTAAGAACATCTTAATACTACCATTCAGGAAATTTCTCTCGTTTGCAAGGTGGGTTTAGTTCCTCGATACTTCCAATAGCTTCAGAAGTGTCATCATCAGCTAGAAAATAGAGCATGTTTCTGAAAACGGTAGCCTACTAGACTCAAGTTTTTTAAATGATACTTCTTCACAACTTAGCGTTTAGTTTAGAAACCCTCACAAACACCTTTGCTGAGTTCGAGTTCATTGATGCCATTGAGCGATAATTTCTTTAACAATGAATAATTTCCCTTGATCGTCAAAACTGAAGTGGTTTCCCGAAACCCAATTGGTGAAAAGAAATCGTAGACATTTATTACAAGTAATCCAGTAAGGTCCATATCAATTACGCAAGCGGAATTATCCTCCTCAGGGAAAAACCCATAATCAAGTGATTTCAAATTATTCATATTCCACTGAAACTGAGTAGAAAGTAATACCGGATCACCGAGTACACTGTACTGTCAGATTATCATCTAGTACAACAATGGTACCACTTATCCCAGAAAATGTATCTATGAATTTTGAATGCTCCAATGATTTTCAGTTCTTTATTTCAATGAAGTAAATTTGAGAGGAACTAATGGGATGTTGCCATAACCTTACTGGTTGAGGTAAAAGATCTCATCTGTTCAAATATGCTCGTTCATCATCATGATCCTTTAAAACGTTGCAATACTGGATAAGAGAATCACCAACCCCTTCTATGGATAGCAAAGAGATCACTGTGTCAATATCACAAAATTGTGCAATCAATGCTACCAACTCAGAGTGTAGCTGTTCAAAAGCCATTTGCTTCGCTTTATATTTCGGGTCGTCAATATCCTAAGGTAAATATGAGGTTTTTGATTTCTAAAGAAAACAGCAGGGTAAAAGAGTACAGTATTTCCCCAATTTCTACTTAATCTACTGATTGTTCTAACAGAACTGAACATAATATATACCTATGTGAATGTTCAGTAGAAGTTTTCAGTCAGTTTGGCAGTTCAATGTCCAGGGATATAGGTTCTTCATGATCAACTGTGTGTACCACGTTATTGAAAGCAAATATCCTTGCAGCATGATTGATGTAAACTTTAGATATTGGTGCAAGAATTGGATGATTTTCATCATCTTCTTCGTTTTGAATCATTTTGAATCTCAATCCCTTACTAACTTGTTTCAGTAACTCAAGATTATCACTAGCTAGATCAATGAAGAGGTTGATGAACCAATTACGTAATGAAAGTGTCCTTAGGTGGTGATCCAACAGTTGTACATCAAGATTACTGATGTGTTTGTACGAAAATCTATAGGTGTTGACACCTCTTAGAACATCGAATGGCCATTTGGCCATTCTGTTAACTTCAACGTAACCGATATCACCAGCAGAGTTTCCTGGAAACAGTGCAAATTCATAGACATGCCTCACATCATCAACGCCCTCGGGATCTGGTGTTTTTCCGGCAATGTACTTCAGGTCAAAGTCGTCATATATCTGCTCAATAGGAATAGAACGGCCATCCATATCAATACAATCATATCTCTTATATGGCATAAAAATGTAACCCAACACTTTCTGTATCGCTGCTATTCTTGGTGCAAATGGTTTTCCTCTAATATCCATGTACCCATTGATCAACAGTGCTACAGACATATGCCTCAATGTATTTCTGGAAATTGAAATAACAGTGCATAGTGGATTGTAGATGATGGCATCAAACTTGGGCTGTTTCTTGGAGCATATATCAAAGCCCAGTAACTCAAACACCGCAAGAGTTGATAAAGAAATTGAGGGTAGCAATAATCCACGAAGCATATGAGGACGTTTATGTTGCTCAAAATTTACCAGCTTGTGCTTGAATGCAGTAACCTGGCATATGCCCACAAAAGTTTCCTCGTCTATATCAGAACACAAGGGTTTGTGAAAAATAGATTCAATGTATATTTTCAGCTCTTCTTCGTCCCCGCTGAAATTCTTTTTTGATTTCCAGCTCCCAGAGAAGCGGCTGTTGCTTGTTGACAGCAATCTTTCGTTATAGAGATCTCTTTGAATATCCACTCTCCCATTTGTCAATTTGACGATCCAGTCAAAGTAATCCGTGAAGTCAAGGACTATATTTCCACCATCATCCTCCCAAGTAGTTACACCTGTGTTTCTGAAAATACCCGTTATGCTCTCTTCCAAGAAAAAATTTGTTACGGCTGAGTTCAACTCATCCTCTCTCACTGTTGAGTAAAATTCATCATCTTGTTCAAAAAAGGTGAAGTTTATGTTAATATCGAACGACGACTCTGAGGCCTCGCTGGTGTTAGACCCTAACATGAAGATCAAGAATTTCAGCAGACAAGCTTTCATAGCTGAACTAGTAGAAAGATTCTAGTCTCAATTGCGAGGTCAAAAGCAAAAAAAACACTCGTTATCAACACCTTATATACATGTTAAACAGAAAACAGAAAGACGATAATTATATCTTTTGCAACGAAACAATGTCATGCATAAACTCTTCTAGAATGGCTTTTCTTGAAGCCACTGAAATATACTTCATTTACCACCACAAATGATTGTAACGTAAGTAACATTTTAATGTAAATAATGAATAATAAACTTGCATCACTAGGAGATGACTTGTTGAATACTCAACCATGACGAATGGCAGTTTGAAAGTTCCGAAATATTTCAGGTGAAAGAAAAAAAATGGTAAATGCAATCGTAGAGTGACGAGCAAAAGGTCACAATTATTTCCAAAAGGCAATTGAGCCATGAATTACGACCAGCTCAGCTTCCTCACAGTTGAGGATCAGACTAAATTCAAGCAGTTGTTTGAGCAGGCAGCGAATGGCACTTCAATCTCTCCCACAGCAGCCAGAAACATTCTCCTTAAATCTAACCTTGGTCCTCAACACCTGGCAAGAATATGGGAACTGTCAGATATTAACAAGACCGGAAACTTACTGTTTCCTGAATTTGCTCTTTCATTACATTTGTGCAATGTTGTTTTACGAGGACAGGAGCTACCATATCAGCTGGATCCCCACATAAAGGAAGAAGTCAGCAAGATGGTGGACAAAATCAACTTCAGTATCCCTGAAGAGAGTATCACACATCAACTACCGCAACAGAGACCAGCACAATTGCAGAGATCAACTACACAAGATATTTTGGAAGTTCAAACAGTTCAGCAGCAGCAAAATTTACTGATGGAACATCAGCCTTCCTTACAAAACCAACCTACTGGTTATGGTTTTCAAAATACTCAGTCTCAAACAGTGGGAAGCGCTGTGAATTCAAACTCATCCCCTTTACCTTCGTTGAACATCCAGTCAACTGGATTCGTTCAAGATAATAGATTACCTCAACTACAACAGTTAAATGGAAAAGATCCGTCTCAATCATTTTCCTTAGCTCAGCCCCAACAAGCATTTTCACCAACCACATCACATTACAGTCAGCAACCTGTGAACCACATTTTCGATTCACCTCATCTGCAACAAAACAACTTTCCTTCTTTGCACCAGCAGACAACTGGATTTACCCCAAGTCAACAAACATTAGGGTTGGTTCACCCAAACAATCAACAAACTGGACATCTATCAAACTCTCAAACTACCAATAATGTGATTTCATTTGAAGAGACATCTTTAAACTTTCAGCAAAATGGAGACTCTTCTCAATCTCATGGACAGCAATCCAGTTTGGCCTCCAGCATGAATCAGACACAATCAAATAAGGAAGTACGGGGTACTCTTACACATCAACAGACCGGTCTTGTTCCTCTTCAACCTCAACAAAGTTCAGGTGCTAGTGTGTTTGAACTACCTCAGTTGACTCAGAATCCTACTGGATTGGTTCCATTGAGTAACCAACAGAAAACGGGCTCTGCAGTTCCTGCCTTTACTACAGCGACATCAGTCCCTCATCAAACTGGGCTTATACCTCAACAGACTGGACTAGTATCACAACAGACAGGTATCATGCCACTGAATAATCAAAAAAATGAAGTGACTCAAACAGGCAGCTCTTTACAGCCTCAACTAACAAGTCATGATCCTTTGAAGAACTATAGGGCGGATATATCACAAGATATTGGCTCTTTACAACCGCAGGCAACGGGACTGATACCTCTACCAAAACAGCAAACTGGTTCTATCCAGTTGCAACAGACTGGCTCTACAACAACAGTGCAGCCTTTGAAACCTGGTTCCACCGGAGGTGCTGGTTTGCTGCTTCACCAATCTACCTTGTCTGGCAATAATTTAGGTCATCTTTCCTCTTTACCTCCTCTACAGTCGCAAAAGACTGGCTTCGGAAATTTTGAACCACTGAGACAACAAAAGACAGGTATTGGCCAAAACTCTTTCTTTCTCTCCAACTTGATCCAACAGCAAGAGGTTCAGAGCCAACAGATTCATGATACCGTTTCTATTTACAGCCAGCAATCAATATCACCACAAGAGAAACAACTATTTAACAGAATCTTTGATAACTATGATATCAACAGAAAAGGAGTGATCAATGCTGATGTTTCTGCGGAGATTTTCAGAAAATCTGGTCTAAACAGGGAAGAACTAGAGAAAATATGGGACCTGATCACTCGTCCTAACCAGACAAGTCTCGATAAAGAATCTTTCCAATTAGGAATGTGGTTAGTTTACAAAAGATTGAATGGCTATCCTATTCCTGATTATTTGCCTGATTCACTGAAGCCTTCAAGCTTGCAAATTTTGGATGATGTCAAAAACAAACTAAAATCTAACCACTCGATTAGTACTGCCAAAAAATCAAGTAACTCAAATATTGATGGAACTAGGTTCAAGAATAATGATGATGAATTGATTAGTTCAGTCTCGAGAAACAGACGACGTAAGACAGGTGGGATTCCTACAAACACTTTAAGTCAAACCACAAAACCAAAGTCAGATTCTCATGTCTCCCAGCTTAATGGTGAAAAACTTTCAATCGAAGATTTGAATAAACTGATTTGGGAAAAGAAGATACTCTTGGAAGCAATGCAAGATGAAGCAGGAAACATTGAGGAATCTTCCAAAGCAAATGAAACAGAAGACTGGAAAGTGATCACATCATTAAAGGAACAAATAAAAAGTCTCCCACACTCACCCAGATTTTCCAGTAATAATGATTCTAGTCACCTAAAATCCAGATTCCATGAGGCAATGGGAAAAGTTCCTAAAATGATAAACGAAATTTCATCAATCAACTCACAAATCAAAGATTTGAAGTTGCAACTTTACAAAAGGCGTAACCCTTCCGTTATCATTGGGTCTGGTGCTGACGGAGAACTTACTGAATCTGATAAGAAAAAATTGAAGAGTAAACAACTTTTGGCAATTAAAATGGCCAAGCTCACAGGTAAACCTCTCGATCCAGAAATAGAATACTTAAGTGTTAAAGAGCAAAATTTCAGTGAGCAGGTTCGCCAGATTCAAGAGGAATACGAGCGTAATCAAAGGAGCGTAATTGATGTTCAAGAATCTATTATTGAACTTTCCAAGTCGATCAGAAACTCATTGACAAATTCTAGCACGATTGATGATGAAAATTACAAGAAATTTGTACTAGGTATTGGCGTTGAACCTGAAGTTCAAGAATTGATCAAGCTTTTTAAGGTTGATGAGCTTACCGAGAGATTTTCTTCGAGCTTAAACCTTACTGGATTGGAAATTCCATCATCTTCAAGTCCCGCAGAGTCATCGTATTCAACATTACCCCAATTACGGGCGTCATCCTCTGATACCCCTACATCTCCACATGGGAGACCTCAATTCAAAAATTCTGAGGAGAGAAAGATGTACATCAGAGAACAGGCCCGTCTACGAATGAATGAAAAACTCGCAAAATACGGTATCAGGAGCCCAGCTCCACCTTCAAACTCTAACTCACCGTCCCCCAAAATTCAGTCCGCAGTTATATCTTCAGCAACTCAAGGAGTGCCACATATAACAGCATCTTCTCCTAGACAAATATCTTCGATATCTACAGAAATGGAGCAGCCTATTGATGATTCGTCCTCTGACGACAGTGAAGAAGACCATGGAATGGAAGAGATCAGAAGACTAAAAAAATTGGAACGAGATCAGAGATTGGCCAAACTAAAACAAGAAGAGATCAAAAAAAGCTCACAGTCACCAAACGGTAATAACGATGAGCTCTCTTCCTTCCATCAATCTAACCCGTTCTCTCGCAGTTGAACTATTGGTTTGTACAATCACTAAACAATATCCAGTATTATATAATGTAGAAAAATCATTTTGAGTTGTGTCAGTCACGTGCTTAGTTGGTAACATCAAAATTAAGAAGTTGTATACGTTTCCCGTACTTTCTGATTAGGCAAGGAGCATACTTGCCAGAGATGGTTCTCATTTCCCACCTTGAAGGTACTCATCTTCGCGTTCTTCTTTTAATCATTGGCGTTGCTTTTCATCTCTTCTATTTGTGGTCAATCTTTGATATCTATTTTGTTAGTCCATTGGTTCATGGCATGGAACCTCATCTCAGTACTCCAAAGGCTCCAGCCAAGCGACTGTTTTTAATTGTTGGTGATGGACTGCGTGCAGATACTACGTTTGATAATATAACCCATCCGAGTACCGGAGAAGCAGATTACCTTGCTCCTTTCATCAGAAGTATCGTACAGGAAAAAGGTACATATGGTATTTCTCATACTAGAATGCCTACTGAATCACGTCCTGGGCATGTAGCGATGATTGCTGGATTTTATGAAGATGTTAGCGCAGTCACTAAAGGCTGGAAAGAAAACCCTGTAGATTTTGATAGTGTCTTAAATCAGACAAGACATACTTTTAGTTTTGGATCACCAGATATTTTGCCTATGTTTGCTGATGGTGCTTCGGATCCAAATAAGATTGATACGTGGATGTACGGCCACGAATATGAGGATTTCACTCAGTCATCCATCGAACTCGATGCCTTTGTTTTCAAAAACCTTTATGAATTATTTGACAACTCCACTAAAGACCCGGAATTATATGCACAAATACATCAGGATCAAACTGTTTTCTTCTTACATTTGTTAGGCTGTGACACTGCAGGACATTCCTACAGGCCATACTCTGCAGAGTACTATGATAATGTCAAATACATTGATAATCAAGTAGCAAAATTAACTGAAAGAGTGAAGAGGTTCTTTAATGATGACGACACTGCATTTATCTTCACAGCAGATCATGGGATGAGTGCATTCGGATCACACGGGGACGGGCATCCCAACAATACAAGGACGCCGCTCGTTGCCTGGGGTGCAGGGGTGAACAAACCAGTTTACAATGACATCCCTGAGTTTGACGACTATACAAAAGGATGGAATTTAGCTAATGTAAAGAGGAATGATGTCAATCAAGCGGATATAGCATCTCTAATGTCATATTTGATTGGTATCAATTATCCTGTCAATTCAGTGGGGGAATTGCCTCTTGCCTATATCAATGAAAGGGAAGAAGTTAAAATGAATGCACTGTACAAAAATGCATTGAGTATAGTTGAGCAGTATAAAGTGAAAGAAAAAGAGATGAGAAACTCCCAGTTTTTCTTCAAGCCTTACCAAAGTTTCATAGAGAAACCAATTGAACAATACAAATCGGAGATTGAACAGCTGATCTATGAAATTGCTGAAAAAAATGACAGCGAGAAGGAAATCAAGGCTATCAAACTTACAGAGCAACTGATCAGAGAGTGTCTAGATGGTTTATACTATCTAACTACGTATAATTGGCTCCTACTACGAACTATTGTTACTTTGGGTTTCATTGGCTGGATTTTATACTCTTTTATAATTTTCCTAAAGCTGTTCATTTTGCCTGATAGTGAACAATTGTTCAACAAGCCTACTAGTACACTTAACTTCTTGATTACTTCAATTGCTGGTGTTTGTTTAACTTATTTGTTGTTTTACCAGAAGTCACCATTCAATTTTTATATGTACCTCGCATTCCCTTTATTTTTTTGGAGTCAAATCTTTACCAATGGAAATGTGTTGAAAACAGGGTTGAACAAATTTTTTCAAAGGATGACAGTGTTGGAGATGGTCCTATCCCTTTTCTGTACTATATGTGTTTATGAAGGCATTGTGTATGGATTTTTTGAGAGGTATGTCTTTACTATCTTCTTCATTGCGTTGGGGTTCTATCCATTGTTTTTGAAAATCAACAACATAAAAACTTTAGGTCTATGGTTTGCAACATGCCTGTCAATGTCCACTTATACCACCCTTGATGCTGTGAAGGTTGAAGACCTATTGCAAATCAATATTGGGGCTGTTTTGATGCTTATCATTGGAATAGTTGCTTACTATGAGATTTTGCTATCTGAAAGAAAATCCAAAAAGAAAGTCCCAATGTCATCATACACCAAGAACCTCATATCAATTCAAATTTCACTCATCGGGTTGATGACAGTTGTAACCAACAGAACTGTTACTTCCTTGCAAGCAAAAGAAGGTATTTCAAAAACCTCATTACTCTTAGGCTGGTTGCTGTTTGCCGTCTCATTATTCGTCTTTCCAACACTTCACTTCATTTTTCCAAGTCATGACTATAAGGTGAGACTTTTGACAATATTCTTGACATTAGCACCAGCATACATCATACTCACTATTTCATTTGAGGCAGTATTCTATGTCAATTTCTCGCTGTTGTTGCTGCAATGGATAAAAATTGAAGAAACGTTCGCCAAAGCTGTCGCTGGCCCTAAAAACTATTCTCAACTTCTTAGAGTGGCTGTTATTGGCTTTCTATATCTCCAGGTTGCGTTTTTTGGAACAGGTAATGTTGCGAGTATATCTTCGTTCTCGTTGGATTCTGTCTATAGACTATTACCCGTTTTTGATCCCTTCCCGATGGGTGCACTATTGATGCTGAAGTTAGTTATCCCTTATGTACTCCTTTCATCAGCTCTTGGAGTTTTGAACCACAAATTGGGAATCAAGAACTATACAATTTCAACATTGATTGTTTCGACAAGTGATATCCTCTCTTTGAACTTTTTCTACTTGCTGAGAACAGAAGGAAGCTGGTTAGACATTGGTGTAACTATTTCAAATTACTGTCTAGCTATTCTTTCAAGTTTATTCATGCTCATTTTAGAGATCGTCAGTCACGTTCTGTTGAAAAATGTTGAATATGGAGGTGAGGTACCAAAAGAGAAAGCAAACTAAGCAGTCCAAATAGTCCAAATAGTCTATCATTAGATTATGTGAAATAGAACATATCTCATTTATCTTTTTGTGCATATCACTAACCTTTCTTACGTAATCCTGTCTTACTACTTGTATTTTTTATTGTATTTGAGCACAAAAATCGTTTCATTGAAACATTGACTATGAAGCTTCATCTCTAGATCACCCTCACCCGAAAGACAAACTTCACTGCCCACATATGTCACGATCAGGATACTCTTTGAGAGATAGAGGTGGTGATATCAGTGGCCAGCCCGAGAAGCGGCAAAGAACAGATCTTGGTTTTGATATTGGTTCAATAAACACATCTTCTGTTGTTTACGTCGGTGGGCTTCCACCAGACTGGAGTGCTAAACATGTGGAAAGTGTTGTGGCAGGAAGCGGAAAAATCGTGGACATAAGACCGCGTATCGACCCTGGTGCAAAGAAAAACTATGCCTTTGTGGAGTATGAGACTCCTGCTGAAGCTGAACATGCATTAAAGCTACTTAATGAAATAACCATTGGTCCTAGAAGAAAATTAAGAATTGAACTTTCTAAAGAAGGCCTAAGGCAAAACAAAATACCTGATAGACCAATACTTATCCTAGATCGAAAATACCTACCTTCATATGTCATATTGCCTGCAGAAATGAGAACCAATACTCAGTATGTCATTAACGCTGATCTCCCAAATGATCAGTCTGCAGTTGGCCAATTACCTTCTGGTAGCATTGTCACTCCAACTGTTTCTATGGTATCGCCTCATGTAACAGCAGAGGTTCCAGAAGTACTTGCCAAAGCCTCAAAATATCTCCCTGTGTTCAACCCTGAAGCTTTTGAGTCACAAGATAAAATTTCTGAAAACCTTCAGGCGATTCCACCTGTACAGTTAATTGAACTACTCTCAACACTAAAGAATCTCATCATTAAAAACGACTTGAGCTCTGCTCAACAAGTTTTCAGTATGTCACCAGCAATCCCTATCGCTGTATCACAAGCTTTAGTCTTAATGGGCTTGATAGACATCAATATGTTAACTACAGGTTTACAATCAGTTACCGTTCACAACATTACTTCACAACAGCACTCACCTGTGCCTCAAGTTACTCAAAATGTGCCGCCGTTTTTTTCACCTGTACCTCCATCGATCTCAGTACAGCAACATCATCCGCAGGTGAGACCAGGGTGGGAAGGGTTCTCATACCAAACAATAGAAAAGCTGTCGAAACTAGATGTTAATGAAGCAGCTATGGTTGTTCAAGTGTTGAAACTATCACCCCATGATTTGAATAAACTACCACAAGAACAGTTGAGCGTTGCTAATGGCATACGTGCGCAATATTTGTAAAGTCCTTTGCCTGGATATCGAACCAATGTACACTACGAAATATCAAAAGACGGAAAATATTTCGAAATTTCTATACAATTATAAATTTCTCAAATTTGCAATTGTCCGTATAATCCTTTTGCGTAGTTCTGTTTGATTTCTAAAATCTGCAGTCGTTGATCTTCTGGAAGGCCTTGTAAATCGTCTTCTGGGATAGCAAGGACTTGTTTGATCAAAGCCATTTGTTCATCATCAAGATTTTGTGTGTCTGGCTGCGGCTGTTCAAGATTTTGTACTTGTGTTTCCAGCTTTGTACTATTGTTCACAATCACCTGAGCTATAGTATCCTGGTTAACTTTCCCTGTTTTCAGCAATGCTTCCACTATAGCGTAAGATAACTGGGGACATTGTGCAAGCAATTGTTCCATTAGCACTGGATTCTTTTTTGCCATATCCAAAATATCCTGGATAAATGTGTGCAGTCTAACAGAATCCAAGCCATTCAAGCTTCTTGAAATCAACTCAACATATGATTCGCCTTGGTTCAACGTAACGCCTTGAGGTAAAGGCGGAAGCTCATCTTTCCTACTAAATTTTCCGTTGTTGGTATTGTTATTGCTACTGGAACCTCCAGAAGAGAGAGATTGTTCAGAGGAGAAATCACACTTCAGCTGTCTGTTACCAATGGAATAGTTATTTAGGTTTCTCACAGCTGATGAAGCTGTCTCTATATCATTGTATTCAACGAATGCAAATCCCTTTGATCTTCCTGTATCTTTATCAAACATCATCTTCAAATTGACAACAGGTCCAATTGATTTGGCGATATCCAAAACCTGCTCCTCCGTTTGGTCATAAGGAATAGAACCAATGTATATCACTCTCCCAGGTACCTTATTACTCATTTCTATTATAGCCTATTCCTTCTTGTTGTAAATAGCTTTTTGTTAACCTCTACAGTGAAATTGTAGAAAGCTCAAATAAAACTATATGTTACCCGGTTTGGGAGATATGAGACAACAGTGTACAAATAAGTGGTTTTTGTACTGTGGAGGCATCTGCCAGTCGATTCATTTAGGTGCATAGTTTGATCGGTTGTTAATAGCATATACCAATGTGACCTATATATTTAGTTTATGACTACGGCATTATTCGTATCTATTCTGAACTAACAGTACCAAATCTCTCTAAAATCACATTCAAACAACTAACCCACGACTCTTTTTCTTGTCTTGATTTACACATGAACACCATACTTTTGCCTGTAACTCCCAGTCTGCTAACAATCTTGAATAATCCTGGATTTTTTTTCATGTATTTGTCCTCTGACTGCTCACTTCCATGACTCTTCGTATCGTTATTCAACATTCGCTCAGTTGAAAGTGACTTTGAAAAACTATTGCCGGCAATAGCTCTTTTCTTCCCAAACCATAAGGTAAAGCATCTGGCCACCTCCTCATCTGAAGAAAACCACCCGTCACTATATACTCTGGGTAAAGAATGTTTGGAAGGATCAACATCATTTTCTATTCCATGGCTGAAATTCGGATCCACCAAATCAAACTCACATATATTACCTGAATAGACATAACACTCAGATATTGGAATGGAGATATAATGTTCATGATAAATAGAAGAGTTGGCCACACCTCTGATGTTTTTTGTGAACACTTTGTAAAGCCTCAAAAAACCGGGTACCAGAACCATAAACAACTTCCTAAAAGACGAATGCTTTTTAGGCTTTTGAAAAATGTAACCAGATCTTATGACAGATCTGTACATCGAGTGGGGAGTGATGCTATGAATTTCTGTGTCTGCTTTGGCATGAACGTTTTCCCACTTACTCAGAGTAGAAACTGAAGAGTTTGAATCAGCATACTCATCAATTTTAAGACTTTTGATGTTCTCCATCTTAGTTTTTTTGAGTTTATCTAAGTCCTCTTTATGTCTCACTTTCCAATAGTTTCTCAAGTTTATTAATCTTTTTATCCATTCGTCTCTTACAAATTGACTGGGAGCTCTGAAAACCATAGAAATTCCATTTATCATCACGATCTTAAAATAACAATTACTTCTTTCAGCAGTACGCACCACTCTTTTCTTCGAGACTAGAGTGTTTTCTATTCTGCTATCCCACAATATATCATTCTCGAGTTCTATCATGAGGGTAAGATGTTTTGGATCAAAAGGGCGAACATCTCTGATTTCAGTCATATCCAAAACACCACTGGAGCGCAAGATGGATGCAATTCTTCGCTCAAATTCGAGCATTGCGTAATTATCTCTTTTCTGAAATTCTGTTTCAGATAAGCTTGGAGTTAACCAAGCTATATGTTCATCCGAGTCTAACTCATACGGGTTTTGCTTATAAATCATAGGTGTATCATTGGGTTTCTGGTTGCTGTAATATCTTTTGACACTCAATATTGAATCTTTCGGATCGTACATCTTCTCGGTATCAAAAGGCATTGGTGGTAAAGCCTTGAAGGATGGACAGTAAAACAATAAGTTGTTTGAAGAGTAAACATATGACAGTTTGAATATCTGGGTATTGAAGAGTCCCTTTTTAAATTTCCCAAAGTTAGAGGTGACTCTGAAGACGAAACCTTCAACTGGCTCCGGTTCCAAAATACCTTCAGTCGTTGTGATCGGAGAATGTTGAATCCTTCTGAGCTCCAGATAGTGTGTTTTGTTCATTGATTTTTGCCAGAATAGATCCGGTAAACTTTCTCCCAAAATCCATTCCAGTCTATCGTAGCATCTCCAGCAAAACGCTAACGCATACTCCTTGCCCTTTAGCTTCTTAGAGACATCACTGTATCCCGAAAGTTCTAGCTTCTTACGGAGGTGATCAGATAAATATTCAACTATTGGCAAGTTTTCTCTAAAATACCCTGTAGATAGGTAGTGTAAGTTCATTTGAGGAGGTGTTTTATTGACTAAATTGAAGACATCTAGTGAAATCTTTAAATTTATTGACATGTTAATCGCAGGTATTTGGAGTCTCAAATCCTCTAGACGCTCGCTCTTACCAATCGCTTCTGAGAGAAATGTGTGCCATTTGATCGAAGAATTCGATGTTTGTGCTTTCAACAAATAAATCCTCTTCTTTTTGACAATTGATATAGATTTGTCCAATGTATTGTAAAAGTTTATGATACAGTTACTGTTTAGTTCAAAATCATACTTGTTTTCAGGATGTCTGAAGCTGTATTGGTCTGGAATTTCTCTCTTCGTATAGAATTGGAGTAATATAGGTTTCTCAGGGTTGTCAGTAGATCTGGCCACCACTATGTACTCCTTCCATCTCTCCAAAACCCTTGTATCACAAGGTTCCAATTCTGTAAAGGTTTTGAAGGCCGTCAAATGATTCATCTCCTTCAACATGACTAACATCTTCTCTGCCTTAACAATCTCGTTAGCGGCATGGGATCTTCTAAGCTTGTGATACATTTTTCTCCGGTTTCTCACAGTTTCATCTGCCAGTAACTTCGTTTTATTCACAAATGACTTGACCTTCAAAAGGGATATCTTATGATGTTCATCTAGGGGCATGATATCCATTTCATCTATATTTTCTGGGGCAGGTTTCAAACTTACCATTTTAGAGTTAAAACTATGTTTACCAGTATCAAACTTCACAACTGGTTTGAGTGTTGGTCCTATTGTGTTAATTGATGCCCGAGAGATGGATGAAGTTCCAGTGGATGTCCTCTGGATATATGAACTCCCGTTGATAGCAACTATTAGTGGTTTATCAGCCTCGGGGTCTTCATCTGTTGTGTTCAGTTTACTACTATCCTCAGGGGCAGTAACAAATGTCTGGCCTGTTGTGCTCTGATCTCCACCCACCACAGTCACAGATACATTGTGATTGACAGGTCTAGTAGGAAAGTGTTCTTGATTTTCGTGGTCATCGTGTCTTCTTTCTTCTGGTGATTCAATCTCCTCGTCAGACTTTTCTTGTTCCTCATCCTCATCCTCATCCACCTTGAAGAGCCAATCTTCCAAAAGTTTTGTTGCATTTATATCAGTAATACTACGGGACTGTAGCTTGGATAAACTGCCTTTCGCACGAGACGCCTGTGTCATGCTGTGCAACATTCCAGAGTAACCCGCTTTCGATAGTGACCGCAATATGCTGATCTTGCGCTCTTTGTACCACACTGAAGGTATAGAACCCAATAACACACATCGAGATGCATGAGCTATGTCCTTAGAATCACCATAGAGGAAGCGAAAAGCAGTAAAAGATTCTGTGGGTATCGTAATCTTTCCTGCCAATGCCGCCTCCGAGTCCTCCATTTTGGCAAGCCTGTGTGCTATGAGAAACAAAAGAAGAATTATAGTTCTGTAACAATTTTTAATATACTACGATTCCCTGTACACAATGACACGCTTTTATTAATTCTGTAAATTGATTATTAGACGATAGGCCCTATCGCATTAATCATACTACTGCTTTAAATAACATCTTCTTCATCTGCAAGAACATGTTGAGATTCTGCTCTGAAGTTCTCCGGAGCTTCAACACTGTCCACAAACTCAAGTGCTACATAGACTATACCCACTGTGCACACAAAAACACCAAGTACAAGTCTCACAGAATGATCATGTGCAATCAAAACACCCAAGAGGAAATATACGACACCCCTGCCCAAAAATGAAAAGGCAAACGAAGCGTAAGAGTAAGCTGCTGGAGGAATTCTGAATTCAAGAAGTAAAATACCAGAACCAAGCAAAATCAAATATATTCCCAAGAAGAACTTAGAAAGTTGCGTGTTAGTAATTAATTTTAAATCTTCCAACAATCATCCTTAACTCACTGATTGACTGAAACATGATTAGTATCAAATTTTCCAAACTACATGGTATAATTGCTTTACACTTACATCCCTGAAAGCAATTGAGTCGCACCAGCAATTACACTGACAGCACCAACTGTGATATTGCAGATCTTGAAAACTCCGCTAAGATCTGACATGCTGTTCTTAGGTATATTAGTTATGAAGCTGGTTGTTTAATGTCAAAGGTATGGGGACAAATCAACTAACTTTTTAGATTCGCGAATCTACAATGAAGTTAAAGGACACCAGTATTTTCATGCTTTTTGCTACAAAGTAATCGAACTAATTCAACAGTATATTATATGAGAGCAATCTGTGCATATCTCTACAAGCAGCTTAAGTATAAAAACTGGATCAAAAGTATAAAAACTAAAAACTAATCAAAGAAAACATACAACACTCTTTTATAACACCTATTCCTCATCCTTTGGACCAGATGATTCGGTCTTATCCTCTGTAGATTCTTCTTGACCAGTTTCTGACATGTCAGAGGTCCATAATGTTAAGTTATCACGTAACAATTGCATGATTAATGTAGAGTCTTTGTATGATTCTTCGGATAAAGTGTCTAATTCAGCAATAGCATCATCAAAGGCTTGTTTGGCCAAATGACAAGCACGGTCAGGAGAATTCAAAATTTCATAGTAGAAAACAGAGAAGTTCAATGCCAAACCTAATCTGATTGGGTGAGTTGGTGTTAACTCCGTAACAGCAACATCGGAAGCAGCTTTGTAAGCTTCTAAAGACAAATCGGCAGCTTCCTTTCTTCTATCACTAGTGGCGAATTCAGCTAAGTAACGGTGGTAATCACCTTTCATTTTGTAATAAAATACTTTGGATTCGCCAGAAGCAGCAGATGGGATCAAGTGATCAGTCAAAACAGACAAGATGTCGTCGCAAATCTTGCTTAATTCAGCTTCAATTTTAGAGCGATATTCACGAATCAAGTTGACTTGAGCTTCGTTGCCTTTTGCTTCTTCCTTTTGCTCAATAGATGAGACAATTCTCCAGGAAGCACGACGAGCTCCAATAACGTTTTTGTAAGCAACGGATAACAAGTTACGTTCTTCAACAGATAACTCTTGACCTGAAGAAGCAACAGCCTTCATGTTTTCAACCATTTCTTCATAACGTTCGGCTTGTTCGGCAAGCTTTGCCAAATAAACGGAATCTTCACGGGATAGAGACATTCTAGTTACTAAGTTAGTATTTGTTTCATATATTCCACGTAACCTCAAGATAAGGAGCTAGATCACAAATCTTAATTTCAGCGACCGAGAGCAGCGCCAACCTGGAGAACTCATGTACCGCATATTTTGACACAAGTTCTAATAGCAGTATACACATGATTGCGGCATAACCTTTAGTTATGTATCACAGTCAAGGAATCAATTCGATTCCTTCCCCTGATTCAGCGGCGACAACAACTTCACGATACTCATTGCCACTCAAGCGGTTGTAGTGACATTCAATCGCGCTCAGACTTATTTGAAAAACTCCTTCTATCTGCTCTCCATTATCAAAGCACACTTACTTGTATTCAATTCTTTGCAACTCAGAAATCAATTCAACTATGCTTTGTTTATTTTGAAAAGCTCTTTTTATTTTGTTCGCTTTTTTTGGGCAAAGTCGAAAAATCGGGAAAAAAAGACAAACTTGAAAATTATCGTAAATATCCATATTAGGTAAAAGCCCCATTTGATCCCACATGTCAGGGTAAGTTGTCGAAAGTGTCCTTGTTGCTGTAGTTACTTGAAGTTGACTTTACAAATTGTGAATAGTGATATGCACACTACAACAATCAACTTTGTCGCATATAAACTCTGTCGCAATAAAATTTTTGTGCTGAAATCTTTACGAGTTTTTACTGAAATACTTGATGACAATAGAAATTAAACAGATGGTCGGTTCATTCGTAATCTAATCTATTCCAGCTCCATCTTTTCGACTGAGTTTTTCGAGACTTCAATAACGTTAAACTTAAATGGCTGAGTCTCACGGATGCTCAAACCAAATTTTTTTTCTTGTCCTAATTTGATCAATTCAATAACACCCTTGATTGTATCATTGGATTCATCTAGTTGGTATTGTGAGTGAACCCAACTTGGTTTGCATGTTTTACTACCTCCAGTCAATCTCAATAAATTAGGTTTTCCTGACACACTGGATGGAATCAACACAACAGTAGATTGTTCTCTTGCGACTGGAACAGAGATAGCTTTATGCTTCTTCAACAATTGTTTCAGTTTCAGGGCAGAAACGCCCAATCTTGGCAACGGTAACTCAAGACCTGGTAAGGTTGGGTTCTCAGCATCATAACCATGAGCGCCGGTTGGATTAGCACAGCTTAAAATGAAATCAAATGGCAAAAACTTGACAATGGACGCGTTTTTGCCAACAGCGAGATGATTGTTGAGGATCTCCGTTAATCCCAATCTTGAACTTTTGATATCTCTTTTGATTGCTTCAATCTGTGGTAATAAGGCATCAGATCCCGAGTCGTGTAATTGAGAAAGATTTATTGGGAAACTTGACGACAAATAACTCAATTTGAACGGATAAACTGATCTAGTTTTATCAACTTTGGTCAACGTCTTCCTAGAACTCTTCAGCTTTAGTGTATACTGCATAGCAAAATCACGGACGAATATACTTGGTCTTGCTAAGATTGTATCAGTGTTATGACTTTTACCAGAATAACCATCTAAGGTTTCAGTCGTAATCAATCCCAGTTGATTGAAGTCTGAAACGGGCGACATTTTGATATCAACCGAATAAACCTCACCAGGAACTACAACAAAGTCATCTGTTGGGATAGCACTGATTTGGCTTACTCCAGTACCTTTTGTACTTTTCCCAATCTTAATCAGTTCTTTAGAAGTAGAAGCTTTCTCCAAAAGTGCAGCCTCTTGGTCAGCTTCGCTCCATGCAACACCTTTGTAATCTTTCTCAGCAACAATACCTTCAGCTTGACCAGCTAAAAATCTTCTAACTCTTCTTACTCTTGAACCTGGAACTACTTTACACCGGAAACTTTCGGCAATTTCATCGACAATCTTTCTGATTAGTGTACCCGTAATACTGTTTGATTCAGATGATCTTAACATTTGCGGTAGTTTTTCTGGAGTCAATGCACATGCTAGTAAATCAACTACAGCTTCACTTGCAATATGAGCAGCAATGACCGCGTCTGCTTTGCTTCCCAATAACGGTCCAGTTGGAACAATTTGTCCATTTTGTACTTCACCTGGAGGATAAATCACGATAGTATGGGATAGATTTGAAGTATAGCCATCCACATGGTAACCTAATGAGATAGTGACAATATCTCCTGGTTGAAAAAACTCGAGATTCTTGTCCAATGCATCATCCAACTCTGGTGCAAATCCTCCATTAACGTTGTTGATATCAACACATACTGGTAGAGCAATGCCCTTTTCGTTCACTGACTGGAACTCTTTCGCAGCTGTAGACTCCATAAAAGAATCCCCAAGAAGACATATATCGACAGTAGATAGCTTTGGACCTTGGTTAAGATGATACCCATCATTGATCAATTTGATCAAGTATGTTAATGCAGTTTGAGTAATTTGACCTGCTAGTCTATATTTATCCAGCACCAAGTCACTGATAACATTCTTGTCCTTTAACAGAATATCTTGATCTTGTGGTGCAATAGCTAACTCCATGACCAAAATGCTAGAAGTTGAGTTTATGAATATAGAGTTTTCAAGCTCATCTCTTTGTATCTCATCAAAAAAAATTTTAAGAAAAAAATAAATGCTGGTTTGGGAAACAGATACTTCCAATCCAAATATATTAAAAAAATGGCGACAACTGCAGGATTCGAACCTGCGCGGGTAAACCCAAAAGATTTCTAATCTTTCGCCTTAACCACTCGGCCAAGTTGCCTGTTTGTTGTTTTGTTTGCTCCCAACAAAACTGAAATACTCAAAGTTTTTCTCTATTTATATCACTTCAACGCACTGCCAGCAAGGATGTATCACTACCTTGAGAAATTATAAACTTCCGATGAGTGTCACTTTTATGAGTTTGACCTTCATGAAGCTTACAAGCAACCATCATGATGAACTGGATGGAAATGCAAATTAGCACATTCCGACTTTACTCTCGGAATTTTTCTTCAATGTACATCAAAAAAAAATGGAAATATTTGAAATAGTCTTAGTGGAAGTTGAGTTGCATACATTTCAAGGCTTGTGAATACTAGGTATTTAATCCAAAAGTACTGACAATGAACCTATTACGTTTATCCAGCTCTGCTACTCAAAGGGCTAAGATAGGTGGACTTTCTTGTGGGGTTGCTAGAATGGCTACTGCCACCGGCGTTTCCTTAAGAAGTTCTGGAGCTGCTCACCAAAAATTCTTCTCCACATCAAAATATCCATTACAAGAACAGAAAAAGAATCAAAAAAAAGATTCCGTCTTAACAGATGACTTCTTAGCTGACATTGGTATGGACAGTAACAAGAAAAGCACTGAGGAGGGAAAACCTACCAGTGAAGAATCAAATGAAGAATCACCAAAGGGGGATAAACCAAGAGAAAGAAGATCTCGTCCAATGTCATCAACCGATATTAAAAGAGAAAAGTATGCTAATTTATTTTATATTGGTTTTTTTGCCGCTGGGTTAGGTGGTGCAGCATACCTTGCCAGAAACTGGGAGGATGATGAAGATGAGAAATTGAGAGATGGTGTTCCAAACGGTTATACTCTAGATCTGTTATACAAAAGATTCAAGGCCAGATTCAACTCCATCTTCACTTATTTTCAAGAACCACCGTTTCCTGATCTGTTACCTGACTCTCCACCTGAACCTTACAAGAGACCACTAACTTTGGTGTTGACTCTGGATGATCTTTTGATTCACAGTGAATGGAGTCAAAAAACAGGTTGGAGAACTGCTAAAAGACCTGGAGTTGATTACTTTTTGGGCTATTTGTCACAGTATTATGAAATTGTTTTGTTTAGTTCCAATTACATGATGTACAGTGAGAAGATTGTTGAAAAGTTAGATCCTTTACGTGCCTATATTAGTTATCAGTTGTACAAGGAGCACTGTTTATACAAAGATGGTGCACACATTAAAGATCTGTCCAAACTGAACAGAGATCTGTCAAAGGTTATTGCATTGGATGTTGAAGAGGACTCTATTAAATTACAACCAGAAAATGCTATCAAATTGAACAAATGGACAGGTGATGCAGATGATGAATTGGTTAAATTGATTCCCTTTTTGGAATATCTAGCTACACAACAAGTGAAAGATGTTAGACCAATTTTAGCTTCCTATAAAGATAAAACCAAGATCCCAGAAGAGTTCGAAGCCAGAGTTGCCAAACTGCGTCAAGAGTTCGAATCTAAACATTCTAAGAAAGGTAGCGCTAGCTTTTTGACTGGCTTATTAGGCTTACCAACAATCAAACAAAAATTTCCTTTGGATGCGATTCACGATGAAGGTGTCAGAAACTACCAACATTTTCAAAAATTGATCAAAGAAGAAGAGGCTAAGTTGAAACAACAACAAGAAATGCCCAAAGAAACTTTCAAGTTGAAGGATATCGTTGAAGGAAACATCCCAACTCAGGAAGAAATGATGAAGAAACAAATGGAAAAACAAGCTGAATTTGAAAAGCAACAAGCTGCTGCTGCCGCTGGTGCTGGTAAATAGATATAATCATTTGACAACCTGTACAAATCAAAAAATGATCTAATGTCAAAATATATGCGTATCAAATAGAAGAAGATAAATCTCAAGTCATTATTCTTTATTAATTGAATACAAAGATCTATATAGGAGTACTATTGGACTTAAAATCCGGGCGTCAATCTAATAGACTTTGTTAGCAAAATCGTTCTTTTGAAAGTCCCAAGTATCATCTGAAATTCTACCTCTTAAAGTTGGAACTTCAGAACCTGGTACATAAACGTCTTCGAATAAGATAGACATCTTAGCCTCTGGAGCAGGAGAAGCGTCTGCTAGTTCAACCTGTTCATCAACGTATTTTCTAGCTGATTTGTCGTAAGCTTTGATTTCTTCCTCAGTAGCGAAACCATACTCCAACAATTTGGCCTTCAAACCAGCTATTGGATCGTTTTTAGATCTCATGTGTTGAATCTCTTCTCTGGTTCTGTAAGTCGTACCTGGATCAGACATGGAGTGACCACCGTATCTGTAAGTTTCATATTCTAGAACAAGTGGACCGTTGCCTGAAATGGCCCATTCTTTAGCAAATTTAGAAGCTTGGTAACAAGCTAAAACATCCATACCATTGACTTTCAAACCTGGGATATATTGTCCCCTTTTGTAGTAGTCAGTCATTGCAGAAGATCTGGCAGCTGAGGTACCCATACCATATTTGTTGTTTTCACAGGCAAAGATACATGGTAGGTTCCATAACTTTGCCATGTTATAAGATTCGAAAACTTGGCCTTGATTGGCGGCACCATCACCGTATAAAGCAAAAGTGGCTTTGTCCTCGTTTCTGTATTTATGGGCAAAGGCTAAACCTGCACCCAATGGGACTTGAGCACCAACGATACCATTACCACCGTAGAAACCTTTGGCATACATATGCATAGAACCACCCTTACCGTAGGAAACACCGGTACGACGACCCATCAATTCAGCCAAAACGTCTTTGACAGGAGCACCTCTCAGATAAGTAAAGCCATGACATCTGTAAGAAGTGATAACAGTGTCTTCTGGGGTGATTGCATTTTCAATACCGACAGCAACTGCTTCTTGACCGACAGACAAGTGACAAAAACCTCTAATTTTCTTTGCTTTGTAAAGAGCATCGGATGCCATTTCCATTCTTCTGATAATGACCATCTCCTTATACATGGATAGAAGTGTTTCCTTGGTGGTTTGGAACGTTAATTCAGGTACATCAAGGTTATATCCTTCAAAGGAAGAGGCATTGAGCTCAACAGTGACAGGTGTGTCTTCTGTTGCCTCTGTAGCCATTCCTCTGGCTGCGACTAGAGCGCCTCTTCTGGCAGAACGCGTAGCGGCGGTAAGTTGGCGTGTGGCAGAAAGCATCTCTCAATTGCAAACTTGCTTCGTTATAGCGGTATAGTTGGTGTTTATTTAGTGGGAAAGAAATTAATTGGTGATGTTCTGAGAAGTGCTATGTTTCCCCACCGGTTTTACAGAAACAACTTACTAAAGCGGCGCCCAATTTACGTGGGAAAGATTCCGAAAAAACATCACAAGGTGCACCAAATATGTGCCCCTACCAGTGCTTTTCAATTTTCCCACTCTTCAAAGAATATGAATGTTTTGTATGCAAGTGGTACAAAAACAAATAATGGTAATGAGAAGTTTAATGAACGATAGGTCTTTACCTGTTGCCAATTGCGGGTTGTTCTTGAAAAGCTGTAGTAGACTAAACAACGATATCAATAGATAGCACTTATATTAATGATGTTGAGCGGTATGTAACAATGACAAGTAACGTACAAAAATACAACAGTTGAAGCTGTTCAGTTTTCGAAGTATTTCTCTATGGAAAGCACAACTTGTTCTTCTTTCAGATGGTCAATTAAGTTTCTCCACAATGGATCTCCCTCAGACATAGTACCAGCGTCACCAATGAGCAATAAACCGCATCTCGCCCTAGTTAATGCAACGTTTAATCTTCTTGCGTCTTTCACAAAGCCAATGTTGTTCTGTTCATTGGATCTCACACAAGAAAAGATGATGATGTCTTTCTCACGGCCTTGAAAAGCATCGATCGAACTCACCATAATATCGACAATAGTTTTAATAGTTGTTGGTTTCCTACTTGTAAGAGAATCCTCGTCGATTTCCTCTTCAATCTGCTCATTGTTGGGATTAATGATTGGATCTTTCTGTACTTTATTGGCAATCAAGTCTCTCTGAGCAGAGTATGGGGTAATGATACTGACATCGGAATTCTTGATATGCTTTTCAATTATCAAGTGCTTTAGCACTCTCAATATTAGGTCTGACTCTCCCTTATTTGTATATGTATATCCACCATTACCCCCTCTTCTATAATTGGAAACTTTGTTCTCCTTAAATATCCCGTTGTGGTCAATGAAGGCTAGAGGCTTAATGCTTTCAATGTTTCTTTGCTCTTCGGTGACACCATTGGAGAGCAAGTTTTGGTAAAAGTTTTTGATAGGAAAAGCACTGATTTTTGGATTCATTCTGTACTGTACATTGAGCATATGAGGCTGTGTGTATGTTCCATTCTTCAAAACTCTTTCAAATAACGATTGCTCTAAATATGGAATATCAGAAAATGAACTCAACTGCTTGTCATCACCAACGAAAACGAACCTGTCAACACCTGGCATACTTAGTGGAATCAAAGTACTGGCCTCGGATGATTGCGTACTTTCGTCCATGATGATAACAGGAAGCTTTTTTATAGATTTTAATTGAAATCCGCCAGCAACAACTGTTGTCGTCAAAATAACCTGTGCTTGAGAGATCAGTTTGTCACTGATAGTACTTTGCATGGTCAAAAGTTTTTTATATTGGTTTTTGCTGACCGGCCTATTGTATCTCAGGTCAAGAGCTGTTTCTTTGAATCTTTGAGGTAACATGTCAAATACCTTATGATGCAAACAGATATCGCTTAGGTGGTGATGCTCATTGTATTCTCTATTCTTTTCATTGGAAACAATTCTCAGTATTGTTAAATCTTTGTCGTTTTTCAACTTTTCGGCAATGTTATCAATAGCTATGTTAGAGGCAGCAACAACAAGAATAGGGAATGTTCTCAAATTTCTCAACAACTGCAAGATAATCTCATGTATGGTTGAAGTCTTACCAGTTCCAGGTGGACCTTGCAGTACGGTAATCGAGTTGTTCAAAACATGTTGAATAGCATTCTTTTGTGAATCGTTAAAACTCTCTTTGGTGAATGTCAGATAGTTTTTGAAGTTAACTTGCTTGATCTGCTCTTTACCTAGAAGCATTTTGATGAATTTTTGATTTTCAATCCTTCCCATTGCGATTAGAATTCTTGTGATGGTGGCAGAGCTTGGTAAAAGAGATAGAGTCACTGAACCAACAGGAAAAGTTTCCGGATTATTCCACTTGTACAATTCTAAAAGAAGTTCTATTTTCTTACCTCTTCTGTTGATCAAATTCAAATCCTTGATATAGAATTCCCAAACATTATCTTTATCATTGGATCTAGATATGAACACACCTTGGTTCATAGTAAACGGTAATCTTCCAAGCTTTCGAAATTTTTCGGGGACCATATTTTCAATATCTTCGGTATAAGGAATGCTCACTTTCATCAATTTGTTGTTATCTTGTGAGTACTCTGCTGTAAATTGAGTGATTGGTTTGGTCACTAGTTTTTCTTCAAGATATAAATGATAGCACATCTCCTTGAAGTATTCAATTAGGGAGTCATAAGACAATTTTGGTTGATTTGACAAATATTTAGGTATGTGTTCATATTCTTCACGTTCTTCATCTGCAGGAACAGATTTAAGAAAGTTTTTGTCTTTCTCCAGTTCAGGTTGTTTTGTGGCAGTATTGGTTGATTCTTTGAATTTGGTGTTTTGAGGCTCGCCATGTTGACTTTTCCTTGATTTGTTAAGCACCTCTTTGACCATGATAGGTTGCTTTGGAATCTTTGAATTTACCTTTTGGGTATTCTCTATCTTTTTGTTGCCTGAACTACTCTTCTTTTTCAGATTTATGGTTTCTGATGATACTTCTTTACTTCCTGGGGCCTCTTTGATAGGTTTACTTTTCGCTTTTTTAGATTGGTCTGTAGTAATTATTTTGGAGGATGATATTTTGAGTCCTTCTATTTGCTGAGTGATATCACCCGCCTTTGGAAAAGGTATTTTAAGGTCGACTTTCATGTTGTAAGCCTTAGCATTCAATTTTGGCTGGTTGAACGTCGCCTGTTTAGTGTCTGAAGCCAAAGTATTGAATCGGGAAAAGTGTTTACTGCTTTTTTCAGTTTCCGATTGTGCAAATAATTGAGCTTGTGATATGAGAGGTTGACGACTGCTGAAAGTTTTGACATGATGCTGGGAGTCTTCACTCAATGATTTTGATTGTGGGACGCAACGTTCAGACTGAATATTGATATGAGAGGTATCTGGCTTAGTTCTGGTACCATTGACAATCTTTCTTTGAGCCTTTTCTTTGAAACCTTTTTCGGTGGTAGGTTTAGATTCTTTGAAACTTGACTTAGACTCCCTCTCATTCTTTGATAGTCTACTGTTATGATTCCTACTTGCAGGTCTGGAGAAGGACTGATCTTTCGTGTTTGATGGTGGAAAAACTTTGACGGAAGCATTTTTTTGTTGTTTCTTCTGGGAACCATCAGACGGCATCGGGATAAATTGTGAAACAGAGCTCATAGATCTCTCGTCTTTAGGTTTCATTTTATTTACTTCCCTTTGTTCGATGGCTTTAAAACTTCTTAAGGTATCACTTTTTGCGTTTTTCTCTCCATTCGACCTTGAGTTGGTTAATCGTGATTTCCCTTTACCTTTGCTGAACTGTCCCTTCTTGCCTCTGCCAGCCTTTCTTTGTCTGCTGAACTTCTTTGGAGGAGTCTTCGAATGTTCTTTAATACCTAAAAGAATGTAGAGGAAATTTTCGTCATTCTCACTAACATATGACGTATTTACAAAATCTTTGTCACTTAAACATTTGGAACAGGCAATATCTTGGGCATCACTCTTGTTGACATATAGGTTCATATCGCTATTACAATGCACGCATGTCATGTCTCTAACCTTGAAATAATTCTTCACATTTTTCAAAATCGAACCATTTTGAAGATTGTATTGTGTGGATGGTGTTTCTTTCTCTTTGTTGAAGCAAATTTGACATAGCATTGTCATATCCTGGCCTCCGTACCTTGAAATGGTAAGCTGATGAATATTTGGATCTTGACACTGCTCACACTCTAGTATCTCCTGTGAAGGTTCATAGATAACCGACTTATGTCTAGTAAAAGATAAATGCTTCAGCATATCCTGATCTTCTAGCAAAGCCCGACATGTTGTACAGCAAAATTTCACCATCGAGTGCGTTGAATGTATAACAAAGTTTTATTACTGATTTCTTCTAATCTCAAATTAATTTTTCATTCTCGAAACCGTACAAATTGTGACAATAGTTACAAGTTTTTTAGTGAGCGACTGAATACCTTCCATTCCATGTCATCGAGGGATTTTGATAAGTAAGAGTCAGGCTTGTGAAATGGGGAATGCCAGTATTTGTTACATATGATCATCATATTGATATATATATGTCTCTCAGAGTTAGATGGCCTGGTAAAGTGTTAAGGTTATTAGGCTACTACTACTACTATATTGATACGAGACACATGATAATGACATAATCAAAAATCATTCATGAACATTTTAACCGTCGGTTCTATTATTAGACTGAAAAGTAATAATTAAAAGATTCCGGAGAATAGTTTGAACTGGCGAAAGTTAACTTAATAAGAGTTACTAGTATATGGAGAATATGGACCTGTTGAAACACTGGGATGACATAACCGTGTGGTATACTGGTTGGTGTAGATTTCGGAGTACAACGTTAGCAGCCATTTGTCTGGTCCACTGAAAGATGTAGAACAATACTTTTTTTGCATGTGTCGTGGTCCGCAACAAAATGTGACAGATCAATGAAGAAAGTCAACAGATTTAACGTTTCGAACTCTTCCTTATCTCCTTATGAGGAGAGTGTGTCAACTATCTAGGTCACGCCAGATGATAATAAAAATGAAAGAAGGCTGCTAGCTCATAGAGTCTAATGTTCGTACGGCTTCCCAATGTAAAAATTTGAACCTGTACATACAGTTGCTATTGTATTAGGCACTGTGCGCTTCTCTACAGGGCTGCCGAACCTCAATGGAAAAAAAAAATAATCTTTCATTGTTTCCAAAAGCTCAAGTCATCATCGTATTATATAGATATAGATATAGAAGCAAGAAAGCAAGGTTCTTCTTGAAAGAATACGATCTGCATCCAGCACTCAATCAGGTGGTTTTTCATCTTTTATCTTTTCAGCATCCCAGCTGAGCTCTATATCAGGCTAACCACAGCTGTTTGTAATTTTTTTTATCGAGTCGGTAATAGTGGACATCCGTGATTCCTGCATTGCCTTCTTTTTGTCCATTTTTTTCCCAGTTGAGTTGAAGTTTCTGAACTTGTGTATCTTCATATTGTTTTCAGGTGACATTCCTTTAATCACATTCTGCATTTCAGACTCCACCTTGTTGAGTTTCAACCATGAGTGCAAATCGTCTTAACGTTTTGTCTGTGGGTTCTAATCCGAATCTGCTGTACTATTCTTGGAAACTTCAAGGCTCAGCAAAATTCAATATTCATATTGTTAACGAAAACTTGGATATCAACAAACCAATCTTGATCAAAGATGATGTGTATGATGATATCGAACTGCATGCTGAGGTTTTGGTGAATAAGCTGCAAGATTTAGACGAAAAGGAAAAGTTTGACATTATTCTATTATCATCGAGATCTCTGCAGGATATTTCTAATAGTGCAAATAGCATTGCCCCTTTTCTAAACAAAAGCTCTATTGTGTTAATTGAATCTACAGGGTTCATAAATCTTGAGCCGTTTCTCAAAACCTGTTTTCCTTCATCATTGCAAATTTCGGTTATTTCCATACTTGGAAATATCGACATCAGAGTGGTTCAAGGAAATGAGTATCTATTGCTGAAAAATCAAAGGGAGATCCAAATAGGCGAGGCTAGCACAAATAGCTCCAAATTTTCGAAAACCTTGACTCAAAACTTGAACGCATTGGCTAAATTGTTTCAGTACAACAACAAGGACAATCTTAAAGTCATTTTGAAATCAACTTACCTTGAATTCTTAGTTGAGGAATGGAAAATCGCTATCCCACGAATATGTTTCGATCCTTTACTAATCTTATTTGAGGAAAGGATACCTGCAAATCTACCCGATCAAATTCTTGCAAAGCCACTATTGAGTGGATTAGTCACCGAATTGATCACACTCTCCAAAACAATGGGATGTAGATTACCCAGTGGATTTGAAAACGAATCTAATTTGTTGAAAGGCTGGTCCTCTAGCTTTGAAAGTAGAGGTGTCACTTCCAGATTAGAGTTGATTGAATCTCCAGGATTGATTTACAATTTTTATCATAAGTTTGACCTGAACATTGATCTTTTACTACTACAGCCAATCTTACTAGCAGATGATTATGGTATTAAGACTCCTTACTTAGAATTTTTGTATGCCACTATCTGCCAATACGAGAAATTGAATTCTACAGGATCTATGTTTTTTCAAAGGCTTAATCCAGTTGAACTTAACGAGATGAAGAATCTTTTGAGCATGAAATCATCTGAGTTCGATCAACAAAAAATCAAACATGAAAAACTTGTCATCAAACACCAAGAGTTATTATATGATTTTGAGCATTTGAACAGGAAACTTCAAGATCTCGACTCCACTCTCAGTTCCTATGAACAGTTGAAAGATGAGAAGGCCAGATTGGAGCAACAGTTTCAACTTTCCCAAGAAAAGTTACAAAAATTGCATAATGATAACAAAGATTTAGAAAGTCAACTAGCATCAGCGCTTGAACAAGCACCTGGACTGAAAAACACTAAATGGGCTCTCAATCAGCCACCTCACCAACGTGTTCCTCATTTATCAAATACCAAATCATCTCAAGATTTAAGAAAGCACCTTCAACAACCTCTTACTGTTCAGTCCGTCAATGTCTTGAATGAAATTTCGGGAGATGGCACCCCAGATTTACGCGATTTGACTGACGTTGCTGTGTATAGCGCTCAACTTGATTCCCCAACGGCTGTATATGGAGAGAATCAACCCTCTACTCATAAGGATAGAACTGACCTGAAAATCAACACGTCAGACCAGATAACTTCCAGAGAGTACGAACTGCAAAAAAGAGAACAGCTGCTGAAAAACAGAGAAATGGAGTTAAACAAAAAACTATCAAATATCAATTTGAATAGAGCAAGCTCTGGTCCTCAGTTATCTCAACTGGCACAACAGCATCCCCAATACAACAATTCTCCTCCTCAGAAAAATCTTCAAGCAAGATACAATACTACACAAGCTCCTCTACAGCATCACCAGTTACAACCACCAATGCAACCAAGACGAATTTCAACAATGCCAATTATGGATAGTGACCAAATGTTGCTCAGTGGTCCACCTGGACCTCCACCTGGACCAGGATCAAGTATTCCTCAAGGATTCAAGAAAACTTCAAGAAAAAATAGAAAATCATCATTTCCGTTGGTATCAACTTCCAACTTTGGTGATAACTTCAATGGTATGGCGATACCTAATATGGGACCGAAAAGGTTCAATCAACCCCTAAGTCAGTTGAATAATAATCCTATGATGGTGAATCCAGGAAATACCAATTTCCTTCCTGTAAATGGAAGTATGAATGGCAGTTCAACTGGCCTACACCCACCTCAAGGCCTATCTCAAATTTTACCGCATCAAACTCAACCTTTCAAACCCTCGTACCAGCAAGCACATCCCCCAGAACTGTCGCAATCTCTAGTTCAACCACCTAGAATTCATAACTTCAGCAGTAACAATGCTTCCAACTCCTCCTTTGGTGACCATATACCTTCATCCACAAATTTGTCACCAAGTTCAAACTCC
Organism: Komagataea salicaria; assembly: GCA_003707885.2. Taxonomy (NCBI): domain Eukaryota; kingdom Fungi; phylum Ascomycota; class Saccharomycetes; order Phaffomycetales; family Wickerhamomycetaceae; genus Komagataea; species Komagataea salicaria. The sequence goes on from PPMB02000001.1 coordinate 1,322,902, forward strand.
CCTTCTAGCAATCATATGCGGTCAGAAGGTCCGTCTCAATCAAACTCTGGAACAGATCTGAGTGGCTCCGCCATTCAACTCAGATCTAATGATAATCCCATCACAGAAGAACCAAAGCCTTTGGGAGTTGTTACTGATATGAATTCTGAAAAGAAAGAAGAAAAGAAAAAGTTTGGTCTTTTCAAAAAGAAGAAGTAGACGCCTTAGCACTAAAAGTTGTCATAATACATATTGAAATCTAGAAACCTGGCACTTCGCCTGAAGAAGGATAAATATTATTTCATTTTACAGCGTAGTTATGGCGGCGGATTCGCGAAACAAGTTTTTTTTAACCTTTTTCTAGCCAAACCAGAAAAGTTAACACAAACACTGTAGTACACACAGACTTAAAAATTGTTTCCCAAAACTTCTAATTACCACTCAGTCCATGGAGTACTTGGGGTAGGTCACACTTATCTGTCGATTATCAGAATCAATTGAACTAACAGTAAAATACACACAGTATATCAAGAGGTACCATTAGGTCCAATGCTCTGAACAAGTTGGCCTTGTTGTCGTTGTCTTCTAGCAATGAGGAGAGTACAAGAAAAGAGGGTGAAAGCAAAAGTTTTGATGGGAAGGCTAGTAAATCAGTCATGAATGGGACTCATGAATTAGCAGATGAAAGGGGCATTACTGGTGACTTACTGAAGTTAGCAAACGTTGTCGCTCATTCAGATATTTCGAATGTTCCTATTACACATAAAGAACTAGAAATAATTTTCGCTTTAACCAAAGCAAGTTCCAAGGTCCAAACTTACCAGCAAGCCAAAGATTTGTTAGCTATTTTATCTCCATATTTTTTGGAATCACCCTTCCAAAAATTTGAATCAAATTTAAGCTTACAGTTGAGTCCATCACCTTGGGATTATCTGACTTATGAATTGACCAGTGCAATCGTTTCACTCACTCATAAATTTCCAAGCTTGAAGGATACAAGTTTTTCTTTGACTAACCAGTTTGTTTCAAAGTTCAAGAATGTGCTGGACTTGAAACTGACTAGCTTTTTTAGTTTTCTGGGATTCTTGAAATCTTTGATCAATTCACAGGTTTTGTTGGATCCAAAACTCATCTACGAAATACTTCAGATAGTCGATAACGGCTTTTTAAACTCCGTTGAGTCTTTGACCTCTGACTTCCTGGAACAGGAACTTGACTATACATATCTTTTGGAGTATCAATCAAGTGGTGATGAATTCAACGCATTATTATTCTGTAAATTGATCCAAGAGTTGTCCCACAGAATCTTGCTAACCATAGCTGGTGCTCCTGAGGCTGACATGAAACCTTTGATTCAACATCTCTTGAGTCTTTATGCTTTTGACTACGATTCCGAGCCAGAGACACCCTCTAAAATTCAGGACGTGAAACACTCACTAGTAAAATACAATAAAGTTGTTGAATTGTTGGTTGAAAACTCATTGAAACAAATCAGGGAGCTTAGCGCGGGTGAGACATATGTTAATTTATCCTCAAATGAAAGAGTAGAGCTGGCATTTGAGACCAAAAGCCTTGCTTTGCAAAATTTAGGGGCTGGTTTATTGACAAACATTGTTGACACCGAGCTGGTAACTCAGATTGTTCAAATTTCTCTAGCTCATGAAGCAGAGATTTTTCACAAAAAACTATCTCCAAGCATTATTGCATTGGGATCCCTAATGATTTACCAAGGTCAGAAAAGTATCAGTGGTGATTTGATCCACACTTTCCCTGTGATAATCTCTAATGGAAATATTGATAGTAGCGATCTACCAGTTAAAGATGTTTCTAGAAGTTTGGCTCTTGGATTGAAGCCTTTGGATCAAGACTCAATCGTAACTACGGTGTATTCTTTGATCAATTTGTTATCTGACGGGAAAACTTCCGAACCTGTTGCAGCGTTGAGAGATTTGAGACTGAGAAGTTCAAGAAACACTTATACATCTGGCATCAAAGCTAGTGTTCGAGCTTCTAGAGCGAATACTTTTCGCTCGTTGAACTCTACTGTACATAGCCCAGCTTCTTCCCTGATAGGGTCAGATACCAAAAAAATAATATTCAAAAATGCCATTAATGCTCTTGTCGAAGTCGCCCAGTGTTACAACGATCCTGCTATCACTGTTTTGACAGTAACAGTATTATCCCAAAAATATCAAAAGGTGTCAAGGGAACTAGATTTCTGCTTGATACATGGGTTGACTGATATTGCCCCAACCCTCACTGGAAAAGAATTTCAGGTCTTAATCAGATTATTTGATGTGAATATCAATAAGAGTTCGTCTTCAAAAGACAGAGAATTTTTAGATACCATCATCAAAGCTAAAGTGAGTATTGCTGCTGCCTTAGAGGGCAAGGTTGACCATCCATTGTTTAGTATATACTTGTGTGAACTTTTGTCATCTGCGATTTCCAGGGGCGATGTCATAACAACAGATCACCATAGATCTCACGTCGAGATATCTGAGATTGGAGAGCAAATCTCATATACTTTCAAACCCCTGGCAGCTTTATTACCGAAAAGAAAACCGTTGGAGATCCCTGATGATGAATTTGAGACAATTAATCTTTTTAGAAATTTCTGGTTCAATTTGGTCGTCCATGGTTATACTGAAACCTCCCAGCTTACCACAACATATAAGAATGAACTTGAGGTAATTGCCCTAAACTCACCACCGTTAGCCTCGGAACTCCCTAGGCTATACACTGAAACATCATTTGAGCTAAACACTGTTTTGAGAAGAGGATCCTCAAACCATAATGTTAAAGATCAAAAACATATAATAAGTGGTGTGGCATCCAACTCTAATAGTCTTGAAATTCGTGCTTTATCATACCCAAAATTAATGTTCTTGAGTGCCATCTCTTTGTTAGAAAACTTGAGGACAAACATTGGCGACTGTTCAACAATTTTATATTACTTTTCTGACCCTTCTATTGCCAAAGCCAAACTTCAAAAATATATTGGATCTATTGCTATTTCTGTTACTCACAAATTTGTCAAACTCACTTCAAAAGGAGATCAGGTACATTTCACCTCAAATGATGTCGCTGCTCAATTAACTAAGATCTTCGTTTTGTGCTGTCATAGGAATTATGATTTACAAGATGCTGCCTTTCAAGTTGCTGACTTGTTGTTGAGTAGAATTCCTTCCAGTCTATGCCACCGTCAAAGTCTGTTCACATTACTAGATATATTGAGTTTGTTGTTTGATAGTATTGTTGACAAGGCTAGAAATAAATATCAACCTAAGAGGCAGTTTCAGTTAAGACATTCTGATGTTCAGCTAACATTATCTGACTCATCAGTTTGGAGAAACTCTACATTAGAAAGATTTCAGTCAAAGGCTCGGCAATGGTGTCATTTATCACTGCAGAGAAGCAATCAAGACATGAGAAGTTTGTTGCAAGCCTACATCACGGATCTGGGTTTATTTCAAAGACTTAATGGTGTCGATCTTGGGGTTTCATTTGCTGTAGATTTGGCAGGTACCATTTTGCCAACAGACTCTGAAGTCACAAATTTGGGCAGCACTTCGTACAAGAGTGTCAATTCAATTGCAGGTTTTCTGTCTCAATATGGATGGAGAGCTAAAAATCTTGCCGATCAAGCCAATGTTGTTGGCTTCAAGGATATCGTCACCAATAAAGACACGAAATTGGCAGCGCTAAAAGAGGATATCTCTAGGGGTGTTTCAGTCTCAGAGCGTAAACTAGTGGAAGTGTTAGATTTAATTGGCTCTGTCTTGATATTGAGACAGAATGAAGGCGATGGAATTGGATTGGTTCACGAGTTAGTTACTCTCCCTTTCGAATTGATGACCTCACATGTGATGAAAGTTGCAACAGACGTCTGGCTGGGCATTATCAAGGAGCGTCAAGACGATTTGTCTTACTTGCTCTTATCAGAAATTGTGATCTGCTGGCAGGATTCGATCAAAAGTCATGAGGGATTATTTTCAAATAAATTCGATTTGACAGAAGAAGGTTTTTTGAAAATGACTTATTCTTTTTCTAATGAGAAACAGGTAAACTATACATCTAAACTGGCTTCCGACTATTTACAAACGCACTTGCATATTATAAAATTTTTTTCTTCTCACTTTCAGGGAACACTTTTTCAAAGTGATCATTTATTGAAGATTTTCACTGGAATTGTGTTGGACGGATTAAAAGGGCTAAAAAATGCAAGTCTCCATCCATTTGCTAGATTGATCAGAAGTCATTTAATCAAATTTGCTCTTGATGTTTTACAAATTCACTATAAGACAGAATCTCCATACACTTTTACCTTGGAAAACTCCATCCTTGATGCCATATTATCGTGGTTCACAAAAATGGGACACTTTCCTTTTGGCGCGAACACCTTGAAGATAAAGACAGATCTTAATCTCATGATAGAAATTTTCAATCACATTAATCGCCTGTCTGTTCATTCCTTGTTGATACCAAAGAAACAATTGAGTATCATACTTTTGAGAGACGAAATAAATAAGACAATGATCTGGCTTTCACCATCAGACCCTCAGGAATTCGATAGCCACTTTTCCAGCCCTGATGCTGATGTGATAAAGTTTGCTTTCAGCTTAGACCCAGCTTTGGCCTTTGCTTTAGCAGATAGGTTCCCCCATCTAGCAAGAACCGTCAAGCTCATAATATCTGAGAGTCCTTCAAGGGCACTAGGTTATCGACAGAGTGTCAAATACTTGTTATCTTCTTCCAAATTATTCAGATTTTTGGTTTTATCCAAGCCTGTTTCGCCAACTGAGTCAATCAATTTATTTCAACCACCATACTTCGAAGACCCATACGTCATTCAGTATAACATGAGATCCTTGGAATCCCATGACATCAACTTGACATTCTTTTATGTTCCACAGATTGTTCAAAGCTTAAGAAATGATTCTTTGGGATATGTTGGGAGATTGATCGTCGAAACAGGTAAAGTGAATCAATTATTTGCACATCAAATCATTTGGAACATTTTAGCCAATCGATATAAGGATGAAGATGCAACAATTGAGGATCCCATAAAACCCGCATTGGACGGTGTTATGAGTGCAATGATCCAGTCTTTCAGTTCTGAAGACCTGGTCTTTTATAAAACGGAATTCAAATTCTTTAATGAAGTTACTGATATTTCGGGTAAATTGAAACCATACATAAAGAAGACTAAGGCTGAGAAGAAAGTTAAAATTGATGAAGAAATGCAAAAGATAGAAGTTGCGGAAAACGTTTATCTTCCATCCAACCCAGACGGTGTTGTTATTGATATAAACAGAAGCTCTGGTAAACCTCTACAGTCTCATGCTAAGGCCCCGTTTATGGCGACTTTCAAAATCCGCAAACAAGAAGAACTTGCAGGAAAGACCGTGGAAATTGAAAAATGGCAAAGTGCTATTTTCAAGGTCGGCGATGATTGCAGACAGGATGTTTTAGCCCTGCAGTTGATTTCCATCTTCAAGAGCATTTGGGAAAACTGTGGGCTGGATTTGTATTGTTTTCCTTATAGAGTTACAGCAACGGCACCAGGTTGTGGTGTGATTGATGTGTTACCTAACTCTATATCGAGGGATATGTTGGGAAGGGAAGCTGTGAACGGATTGCATGAATATTTTGTCAGCAAATTTGGCAACGAGAACTCAGTTGAATTCGAGAATGCAAGAAATAACTTTGTCAAATCGCTGGCTGCCTATAGTATAATCTCATATTTATTGCAGTTCAAGGACAGACACAATGGTAATATTATGTACGATGATCAGGGTCATATTCTACATATCGATTTTGGCTTCTGTTTTGATATAGCTCCGGGTGGTGTAACTTTTGAGGCTGTTCCATTCAAATTGACTAAGGAGATGGTCAGTGTTATGGGCGGTTCCAATGAAACAGAATCGTTTAAAATGTTTGAAGAATTATTCATCAAAGGATTTTTAAGTGCCCGTCCTTTCTTTGAGTTGATTGTTGGAAACGTCACACCGATGTTAGGATCTGGACTTCCCTGTTTCAAGGGAGAAAAGACAATAAAAAACTTGAAAGCCAGATTCTTCTTGAACAAATCCGAGAAGGAAGTTATTCATTCTTTGAAGGGATTGATCAGGAAAAGTTACGAAAGCATGTTTACTGTCGGCTATGACAAGTTTCAGAAGATGACCAATGGTATCCCTTACTAGATTAATATGGGCCCAATTAGAAAACGATGAAGCCCCGAACTACAGGATAAGTACAGTTTCAATAATAACCGAAAAGATCACTTATTCATTAAACAATAGGTAGCTCCTAATAGTAGCTGCTATAATTACCGATCACGTTATTCATAATCTATAAAACTTTTATCATCCACATCTTCTAATGTCACTCTTTTTGTTAACTTTGGTAATGTATCGGTTTGTTGCTCGATATCATTGGCATCAGAGGTATTTTTTGCTGAATCAACTTTACCACTTGACTGCTGCGAAGATGATCTAGTTAGAGCGATATCATGATCTGATTCATGGAATTCGATCGGTATTGATATCACCTTTCTAGTCACTTCTTGGACAGCTTCTTTTGGCTGCTCTTCTTCTTCTTCATTCTGCGAAGAGGATATATAAGATCTATGTATTCCATCTAGAGAACCTTGGGCCAAATTGATTTGGGTTGCAGTTTGTTTTGAGGGTGCTAACTTGATATATTTAGGGATCTTTATGTTCAGTTTACCATTCGAGACCTTCCATGTTATTTTTCGTAAATCAATCAAGTCTCCTTGGAAACGGTATAATTTTTCAAAACGATCATCTTCTGACTTTATTCTTATTGATACTATATTATCTTGAAGTTCGTTGTATAATATAGAATAGCTGTCGAAGGATTTACCTGAAATGTTTGTTCCCACTTGAATTATGTATGAATCGGCTGTCTCAAAAACCCTAGAACTAACCGCCAGCTTTGGTCTAGCCTGCTGATGACGATGATAGTGGCGATGATTTCGGCGAGGAGAGAGCTGGTGAGTTACAGAGGAGGAACAGTCTCCTTCAACAGTCTCAAATAAATGGCGTAGGCAAGGTTTCTCCGGTGTTAAACTTTCAGATTTTTGGCTAGCTGCAACAAATCTGATACTCGGAGATCTTCTGATTGTAGACTTCTGACTAAAGAAAGTCACTGGTTCATACTGCTGTGGATAAGAGGGAGCCCCAAAGAGGTTCCGATCAATAGAGTAGTAGTATGGTAACCGTTCGAAAGAAAGCATTCTTTTTTTTTTGTTTGATTTTGAGATAGAGTAGTCCAAGTAAACTAGGATAGCACAAGAAAACGTTTGGAACAAGCACCAACAGATTTACATGAAATTTACAGGTCTTTTATAGAGGTTTCTTTTGGTTCTATTGCATGACAAATGAAGTCGAAAATACCAGAAGCTTCCAAAAAAAGTAAACAAATCTGCAGTAGGTTCTAGAAAATTCCAAAGATAAACACTTCGATACGCGAATATTTCTTTTTTGGAAGTTCAATATATGTGTCAAACTACAGTAAAGCGAATGTCAATAAAAAGATTGTTGTTCGATATCAATATAACAGTACAGAGTAAATCTCAATGCTAAGTCTAGTCCTGTTGTGTTAGATCTATATCTTGCTCATGCATTTGACGCTGTTGACTCTGTGGAAGTTGTGTAGCTGCATCAGTGTTGAAAATCAAAGAAACACCTTCATCACCAGCAGTGATGATCTTGCTTCCATTCTCTGTGACAGTAAAGTCAAGAACACCCATATTATGACCAACGCCTACGAAAAGTTCTTCCCCTGTTCTGGAATCCCATTTGTAGACCTTGCCGTTCATAGAAGAAGCAATTAAGAATGGTGTATCTGGGATAAACTGAACTTTAGTCACAGCATCGGATAGTTGAATTTGGTGTCTTTCTCTCCAAGTTTTGGTATCTAAAAGGATGACTTTCCCAGCTACAACACCGAGAGCGAGTACAGGCAGGGACTCACTCCAGGAAATTGACTCGACACTACCATCAAGTGCATCTTGATCTTCCGTAGTTTCATACACTTTCATTGTAATTAGCACACTACCATTCGACACATTGATTATTGCCAATGTTCCTTCATTTGAACCAACTGCGAGAATATACGAGTTTTCGTGTAAAGACATAGTGATCCATGGTAATAATAAACCTTTAAACTCAGCAGTTGATAGTTTGAAATATGGCTGTGAGGTGAATGCGTTCCACCCAACTATTGATCCATCAGTAGATGCTGTCACCAAATGAAGCGAGTCTAAATCTTTTGTGTTGACAAATGCACCACAAGTTGTTTCTGCCTGATGGGAAAACCCAGTCATGATTTGTTCAAGGTGTGGTGTCAGTTGATAAACCCAGACGGAACCGTCTGAAGCACCAAATGCAAAGACAGACTGGGAAGGATGGGTCGCAATCCAGGTAATTTCTTCAACCTCCTCCAGTTCCGCATACAAATTCCATACTTGGCCTCTTTTATGAGATTTGTGAATCTGAATTTTACCAGCCATATCACCAGTTATCAGAAATTCACCATCACCAGTAAATATACCAGCAATCACCGATTCTTTATGGCTTTTGATTTGTTGTACAAACTTTGGAGGTTGAGAATGTGAAGTCCACAGATAAACCGTATCATCACCACCTCCTGAAGCCACCAATGGGAGGCTTGGATGAGAAGTCACCATAAAAACGGAATCCTCGTGTTTGTCAAAATATGACCATGAGTTATTAGAGATGTCTATCTCTATTTTTTCATCTCCTTCTTCTTGTGAATTGTGATCCATTTCTTCGTCTTTAGCATCACCTATATCTTCTTCGTCGCTGATAGGCTCTGCGTCGTTTATGTTCCCCTCAATCACCTCCTCTACCTCGTTGATATCAACAAACTCTTGTGGCTCTTGCTCCTCCTGGCTCATTTTCTATTAGCTTCTGGGTATCAGAACATGTACAATGACTTTTCTAACACTTATAAGCGATGAGTATTAATTTTTTTTTTCCGGTTCTCTGAAGTCGGATTTGAAGCATGTGACATGATTGACATAATAATTATATTTAGTATTCCTGTCTTGAGTCCATTCATTACGTTACGCTCTAGTAAAATTGCCCCAGTGAATAAAAAGAGATGCTGGAAGGAAAAATTAGGTGCGGAGAGAATGGGAACTTTGTGGATGATCTAGGAAGAACCGTTCAACTGAAAGGCATCAATGTTGATGGCGGTGCAAAATTTCCCAGAAGCCCAAACTTTCCAAGCCACAGACCTATCACTGATGGTGATGGCGACCTATTTTATGACGGAGATCATGTATCGTTTGTCGGTAGGCCGTTTCCTCTTATCGAAGTGGCAACTCACATGAAGCGAATCAAGCGAATGGGCTACAACTCGATAAGATATATTTTCACTTGGGAAGCGCTTGAACATGAAGGCCCTGGACTCTATGATGAGGAGTTTGTAGATTACACTATTGAAGTATTGAAAATAATAGATAGAGTTGGTGGCCTCTATGTTTATCTTGACCCTCACCAGGATGTATGGTCAAGATATTCTGGGGGTGACGGTGCTCCTTTGTGGACATTTTATGCGGCGGGACTTGATCCCAAGCACTTTGTAGCCACAGAAGCTGCTATGATTGAAAATGCATTTCCTCAGGACCCTGATGCTTATCCAAAAATGTTATGGACTACAAATTACAAACGATTGGCAGCTGGTACAATGTTCACATTGTTCTTTGGTGGACAAGTATTTGCTCCGAAATGTATTCTTAATGGAATGAACATTCAGGATTACCTTCAAAAACATTTCAGAGGCTCAGTTGCACATCTGATCAAGAGAATTAAGAGCTCAGCATCGTTTTTATTTGAGAAGACCATCATTGGCGTTGAGACCTTGAATGAACCCAATCCAGGGTATATTGCAACTCCCAATATCACTTCACTTCCCGCCAATCAGCCACTCAGGTTGAGCACCTGTCCAACAATTCTTCAGTCGTTGAAGCTAGGGATGGGAATCGCTACCGAAGTTGATGAGTACAAGATCACAGTTTCAGGGCCTAAAAAAGTTGGAACAAAGATAGTCGATCCTGAGGGTGTGAAAGCATGGCTTGATACCGATGAATACGATAGACACTATGGTTTTGAAAGAGATCAGAGTTGGAAATTAGGGAATTGCATATGGGCACAACATGGTGTCTGGAACCCCGTTACAGAAGCTGCTCTGCTTCCTGATTACTTCTCTGTTGATCCAGAAACCAACTCTCTCATTGATGAAGAATACTTCATAAACAAATTTTTTGTTGATTTCTATGCCTACTTTCGAAAATCTATTCGGTCTATCAAACATGATGTTATCATTTTCATGCAGCCCCCTGCACTACAAATACCCCCTCTTTTGAAGGGAACAGAACTCATAGATCAGAATACTGTATTTTGTGCTCATTATTACGACGGAATGTCATTGCTTTTCAAATCCTGGAATAGAAGATATAATGTGGACACCTTGGGGATTCTGAGGGGTCGATATTTGAATCCTATTTTTGGTCTTGTGTTTGGCGAGGGTGCAATTCGTAGGAGTTTCAAGAAGCAACTACATGAGATGAAACTGGAGAGCATCGAAAATTTGGGGTCTAACATCCCTATCATTTTCTCAGAAATTGGTATGCCATTTGATATGGACGATAAAAAAGCATTCGAGGATGACGACTTTGAATCTCAAACTTCTGCATTAGATGCGCTTTCATTTGCACTAGAAAGCTCCAACTTATCTCATTCCTGGTGGTGCTACACTGCAGATAACTGTCATAGATGGGGCGATAGATTCAACTGCGAAGATTTTTCATTCTGGTCTAGAGACGATGATGTCAGTGAAGGTTTTGCATCTAGTGAGTCAACATTGACTAAGTCTGTAGGTAGAACCCTTATCACTGAACAGGTATCTCAATCTAGTCTTGTACCTTCCACAGCATCCGATAGTGGAACAGGTACAACCTTGATTGGATCGAGTAAAGACAGAGTTGAGACCGCTACTTTCAAGTATGAAGGAAGATCTTTCAACCATGCCGCAGGGAACCCAAGCCATGAAGGAATACGGGCTATTGATGCCATTGTTCGACCTTATTGCTTATGTCTGAATGGTAATTTTATTGATTCATCATTCGACTTGTCAAATGCCACTTATACTTTGAAGATCGATGGTTACAGTAAGTCTCCAGCTCCCACTCTTATATACCTTCCTGAATGGCATTTTGACTACGATGATCTGAAGATCACTGCATCCTCCGGATTCTTTGGATTTTCTGAAACAAGTTCCAATGTATTGGAGTGGCACCATGAACCTGGAAAAGGATCCATCACCATCAGTAATCTCGACTCTAGGGCTGAATCGAAATCAATCTGGTCATTTATTTTGAAATGTTTGCCATGTCTTAACTGCTAGGATACTTGAATACTTTCTTCAATACGCATAATGATGATCATACGCGATACTACTTTTTGTATTTGAATGTAAAGAGATATGTATCTAAGCTCTTAGCACTTATTTAAAACTCGAGATCTTCTTCTTGTTGTCTCTCCCGTTTGACAGAACTTGTTTCACTTTTGAGTAAATTGTTCACAAACTTTCCAAAGAGTTCCACATACGGTTTCAGGCTGGTTTTCTCGATGTCATGAATTTTCCTGTCATTTTGATCAGCTTTATGGGAAGAATCCCAGTTTTCTATTTCTTCTTGAATTTTTCTGAGATTAGGTGATGTAGTTGGATCAAAGGGTTTACTGGAGTCAAATGGAACACACACATTACCTGTACCCGGGTGTATACAAAAGGGTGATTTCAATAAGTGGATCATTTGCCTAGAAACCTCTACATCCAGTCTTGGATACATTGTCTCTATAATTATATCTTGTTTAGCCTCAACAATGATTTTAAGTTCAATGTTCTTTGTAAGTAGCTTCTTCGAAACATCATCAATATCTTGCCATTTTTGAAAACTTGATCTCCCCCTACTCTTTTTCCACAGCTCCCTCAAAGAATTGTTTACTTTGGGATTTGGAAGCTTAGCCAATAGTTCTTCATAGTTTTCTCTCCATGGGTCTTGATTTTTTAGTATTAGAGGGATAAATTCATTCTTAAGAAGTTGAAAGGATCTTTCAACATGAGGATGGAAAGGACGGCGCAAGTTCAGCCTTTTGGCTCCTTTGTTTTTGAGAATATCAAGGTATTCCACTATAGATCTTCTTTTTGCTTCATCCAAAATTCTGGCTCTCTTGTCACTTATCCAACAATGTGCACCACGTCTTCCTGAGAAAACCCAAATTATATGTTCAAATCCAAAATCTTCCCTCAAAGCTTCATCCAAAATTTTGGTGGCAACCGTGATGAACTCCCAGCACTTTGTACAGATTGCTGTTTTGGAGCAGCAAGTACGTACGTCATCATAATCAGTTAAATCTATATCGAAGACCAATTCCTTTTCCACTGGCCTCATAGCTGACTTTGGAACAGTTTTCCTATCGATTGGATTTATGGAATATACAGCACCAACCTCAAAACGCGTAGGATTGGCCTTTATTACTGAATTTTTGAAGTCTTCAAGTGTAGCGTAGGAATTATAACGCTGGTACGCTCCAGATCTATATTCGTAAGCAAATTCCCTCATTGTGAAATCCGCTTGAGGTTTTGGTGAATGGTTTAGCCATTGGAAAATGTATCTGAATGGGAGCACTCTCTCATAATAGTAAGTCATATCAGAGGAAGAAGGAGTCTTCGATGCAAATAGCACATCGTCACGAGATTCTTTCTCCAGATTAGTCTTGTCAGGTGATGAACTCACATCTCTTGAATCAGGGTTGGTGTTGACAGGTGAGGATGAGTTACTGGATGTAGTAGGAGGGGGTGCAAGCTCAATCATATCAGTTTGAAAGCTAGGCATCTTCACAAAAACCAGCCCTTTTCGAAATCTTTCAGTATATAACGGAGTTCAACTGATGCAACTGATTCAACTGACCAGCACTCATAAGATCACAAGATATCAATATCATATCACTATCACACTAAGAATAACGACGCGAAAAACTGTTTCGCGTTTGTCGTGTTTACTAATCATTTACTTAAGCACAGTGGACTTTCTTATGTAATATAATATTAGGCAATTCGCGAATTTACCCACAAAACAAGATTGATTAAATTGTTCTGGTAATGGGAAATGTTTAATAATTAATTTGTTTGTTTGAGGTTGAGTGTCAAAAGTGTCTCTTCCCTGACTCTAGTACAAATAAATCCAATCTCTACTGGACAGTCTATTTTTATAAAAAGAATAGGGTAACATGGATATCATATTAGGTATCAGAGTGAAGGATGCCGTTATTATCGCCACTTCAAAAGCTGTCTCGAGAGGTATTTCTATTATAGGTTCAAACGATGACAAAACAAGAGCTTTGACTGATCACACACTTCTAGCATATACAGGAGAAGCCGGTGATACAGGTATGTTCCTCCTAAACCATTCTTGAGTTTATATCTCATTAACATTTTCGAATTGCCACTAACTTAAATGTCACTAGTCCAGTTCGCAGAATTCATTCAAGCTAATATGCAACTTTATGAAATCCGCGAGAATTACGAACTAAGCCCAAAAGCTGTTGCAAGTTTCACAAGAAATGAGCTCGCCAAATCATTACGATCTAGAGTAAGTTCATTAGCCCAATTGATTTCAGAATCCATACACTAACTTCAGCTCAGAAACCATTTCAGGTCAACGTTTTGATAGGCGGCTATGATGAGAAGAAGAATGAGCCATCTTTGAACTGGATAGATTACTTAGGAACCAATGTAGACTTGCCTTATGCTGCACATGGTTATGCTGCATTCTACACAATGTCTCTATTAGATCATCATTACAGACCAGATTTCTCCACAGAGCAAGGATTAGAACTATTGAAGCTATGTAATCAAGAATTGATCACAAGAATGCCAATCGAGTTCAAAGGTCTTTTTGTAAGTTGATCATTTTTCTTTACCTGTTGATAACTATTTACTAACTATACTGAAGGTGAAAATTGTTGATCAAAATGGGATAAGAGATGTAGAATTCTAGATTTTGTTTCATTTAGGGTGATGCATCTTTTTATACGATAATACAAGTTGGATATTGTTTCGATTATTAGAGTATACATGAATTTGTAGAATTAAGCTAATTTGTAAATCATCTGAAAGTAATATGACTAAGCAAAAGAATGTAAAATGAAGTTATGTTATACTGGTATTATAATTTGATAACTAAAACAAGGAAATATATATAGAATGGTAACTTTGCAGGATGTAAGAAAGGAAATCTTGAAAGAAGCTGGTGAAAATGAGCCAGAGGTTGCTGATTTTGTTCTTGATCTATACAGTAAATCTACCACATTTAATGAATTTACCTCTTCATTATATGAGATGGGCGCTGAGTTCAAGCCAGAATTTCTAAAAAAGCTGGATCAATGGCTTATAAAACTGAACAAGCCTAAGGTAAAACCTAAAATTGAAGGGAATGATATCCTCAATATACCTATAGAAGAAGACTCCTTGAAAAGTGATATTGTGTCTCTTCCTAATGATCAAATCATAACTAAAAAAGAGGAAAAGTTCAACAATGAGCATTTGCTCCACACACGGAAAGACTTGAATCAAGAAAACAAGGACCAAAATTTGAGGTTTGAACCTCGTGAAAGATCAAGGAGTCCCAGAAGACTCGAGTCAGGAGCACGTTCTTTCAGAGACAGGGAGAATACGACATTCGATTTGGAAGTTAAACCCAATAAAATCTATAAAGGAGTTGTGTCAAATATCACCAACTTTGGGGCTTTTGTCACCTTAATAGGTGTAAGATACAATGTCTCTGGTCTTGTCCATGTGTCGCAGATAGATCGGACTAGAGTAGAGCACCCATCAGATATACTAAAGATTGGACAGGAAGTATATGTAAAAGTTATGGAAATCAATGGCAAAAAAATTAAACTATCCATGAAGGTAGTTGATCAGTTCACCGGTACGTCTATTGACCATGCTGACTTTGAAACTAGAGGAAGGAAATTACATGTTTCCAGATCTGAAAATGTCAAGAGACGGTTAACATCAAGAGAACGATGGGAAATTCAACAACTTATTGCATCAGGTGCTTTGTCTGCTAAAGACTACCCAGAACTCAATCAATCCAGTTCAAATAAGCAGGATTCTGGCGATGAATGCTTATCCGATGAAGATGTTGAGACGGAGATAAATGTTGAAGTTAAGTCAACCTTGCCACCATTTATGAAAGGTGAGGAGACTACCCTAAAAAATCTCACATCTCTCAGAATTGAAAAATTACCAGAGGGTTCACTAACAAGGGTTGCAATGACCGGGTCTAAACTAGTTCGAGAAGCTAGGGAAGCAAGGGAGAAAAGGGCCAAAGAGTTACGCGAGGAATTACAGTCAAAAAAGAGAATATCCTCCCAGACAACTGACGATGATCCTTTATTAAGCAGAGATAAAATTGAAGAGGTTGATATTTCCAAAAGCGGTGAGAAAGAATTCAAAAGGGCAACTTATGGTAAAAGAACTAACCTTTCAATGAAGGAGCAAAAAGAATCTTTACCAGTTTTCCAAATGAGAGACCAACTCATTCACACGATAAAGAGTAACCAATTTGTAGTTATAGTGGGTGAAACAGGTTCTGGAAAAACTACTCAACTTACGCAGTACCTTTATGAGTCAGGAATGGCTGAGGATGGTATGATAGGGTGCACTCAACCACGTCGTGTGGCTGCTACGTCAGTCGCAAAAAGGGTTGCGGAAGAGATGAATGTTAGACTTGGGCAAGAAGTTGGTTATACTATTCGTTTTGAAGATAAAACTAGTCCTAACACTAAGATAAGGTATATGACAGATGGTATGTTACAGCGAGAAGCATTAATGGATCCTCAAATGTCAAAATATTCGGCAATCATGCTAGATGAAGCCCATGAGAGGACAATTGCCACTGATGTTCTTTTTGCATTACTGAAACAGGCAGCAGCTAAAAGGCCTGATCTGAAAATCATTGTAACTTCAGCCACTTTGGACTCTTCAAAGTTTTCAAGTTATTTCAATGATTGTCCCATAATTGAGATTCCAGGAAGAACATTCCCAGTTGAAATCCTATATACGAAAGAACCTGAATTTGATTATCTTCAGGCTGCAATTGAATCAATTCTACAAATCCATATGTCTGAGCCAAAGGGAGATATCCTCGTTTTCTTAACAGGACAGGAGGAGATTGAAACCTCCATTCAGGTGCTCACAGAAAAAATGAAATTAGTGAAGGATGACACTGTTCAAGATCTAATTGTTCTACCAGTTTATTCTGCACTTCCCTCAGAAATGCAGTCTAAGATTTTCGAACCTACACCGAAAAATTCACGGAAAGTAATTTTGGCAACCAATATAGCTGAGACTTCGTTAACAATTGATGGTATATTTTACGTTATTGATCCTGGATTTTCCAAGATCAACGCATATGATCCAAAACTTGGTATGGATTCACTAGTTGTGAGACCTATTTCACAAGCACAGGCGAACCAAAGAGCTGGAAGGGCAGGACGTACAGGACCGGGAAAGTGTTATAGACTATACACTGAACTGGCTTACAAAAATGAGATGTCTCCAAATACTGTTCCCGAGATACAAAGACAGAACTTGAGTAATACTATCTTGATGCTAAAAGCGATAGGAATCAATGACTTGTTGAACTTTGAATTTATGGATCCCCCAAAAAGAGAGTCCATAATGCTTTCCCTGAATGATCTTTACTATTTGAAGGCAGTTGATGATCAATCTAAAATAACAACAATTGGACGAAATCTAGTCAATATTCCCGCCGACCCGACAATCTCTAAAACATTGATAGAGTCAATTCACTACAAATGCTCCGAAGAAATGATTACTATATTTGCAATGATTTCCACACCTAATATCTTTTATAGATCTAAAGCTCAACAGGAGTTATCTGATAAAAAAAAGGCTAGATTCAATCATCCCCATGGGGATCACCTAACTTACCTGAACATTTACAATACTTGGGTAAATAACGATTATTCTAAAGACTGGTGTAAAGAGAACTTCATTCAAGAGAGAAGTATGCGGAGAGCACAAGATATCCGGTTACAGTTGATGAGGATATTCAAAAAATACAATTATCCTATTGTCAGCTGTGGTTCACGCACAGACTCCATTAGAAAGGCATTATGCACCGGGTTTTTCAAAAATGTAGCTAGAAGAGATAATAACGAGGGCTATAAGACTCTACAAGAACAGACACAAGTGTTCATTCACCCATCAAGCGCTTTGAATAGGAATAGCTCACAATACGTCATCTACAATAACATACTTAATACTACAAAAGAGTATCTAGTTCATGTCAGTGCTATTGAACCAAAGTGGTTGATAGAAATAGCGCCAGAGTTTTTCGAAGTTAATGGACATAAAACTGTTGCAAAGAAGAAAGAAGAAAGAATCATTCCTCTTTTCAACAGGTTTGCTAAGAACCAAGACCAATGGAAATTATCCAAACCATTATCAGACAAGACAAAAAGCAGATTTAGAACAGATCTTTGAGAAACTTTTCAAGAAATCCTTTTTTACGATAAAACTCATAAACCATGAATGTAACCTTATATTTACCTTTTTACAAAACCAACTTCAGTCAATGAAGTTCAATTACAACTCTTAGGATTAGTTGGAAACACTTAAGCTTCTAGCTTTTTCAATTTCAATCTGATAGCTTTGACTTGAGTGTAGTTATCCAAAGCTTCAGCACCCATTTCTCTACCAATACCCGATTCTTTGTAACCACCAAATGGAACAGAAGCGTGGAAATCATTGTAAGTGTTGATCCAGACAACACCAGCTTCCAATCTTTGGGCAACGTCTAAAGCTCTGTTAACATTTTCAGTGTGGATACCAGAACCTAAACCGAATTCAGAGTCATTAGCTCTGGCAATCAAGTCATCGATGGTTTTGAACTTAGAAACACATGCAACAGGACCGAAGATTTCTTCTTTCAAAATACAGAAATCATCACCAACATCTGTGAATACAGTTGGCTGAACGAATTGACCAACGGTACCAATTCTCTGACCACCAGTCAATAAAGTAGCACCTTCTTCAACACCTTTCTTGATGTAGTCAAGGACGGTCTCGAATTGATCTGGAGTAGCTTGAGCACCTTGATAAACAGATTCATCGAATGGGTTACCGACTTTTAATTTTTCAACTTCAGCCTTGAAAACTGGAAGGATCTTATCATAGATTCCTTCCTGAATATAAATTCTTGAACCTGCACAACAGACTTCACCACCGTTGAAGAAAATACCAGTGATTAAATTTTGAACAGTGGATGGAATATCAGCATCATCAAAAACGATGTTTGGAGATTTTCCACCTAATTCCAGGGTAACCTTCTTCAAGTTAGACTCAGCAGCGGCAATCATAACTCTTTTACCGATACCAGTGGAACCAGTAAAGGCAATTTTTTTAATAACTGGGTGTCTCAAGATGGCTTCACCACATTTTCTACCGGAACCTGGAATAATGTTGATAACACCCTCTGGAATACCAGCTTCGATTGCCAAAGTAGAAGCATATAATGCTGATAATGGTGTAGCTGAGGCTGGTTTCAAGACAACTGTATTACCGGTAGTTAAGGCTGGACCAATTTTCCAAGCCCACATCATCAATGGGAAGTTCCATGGGATGATAGCACCACAAACACCCAATGGTTCCCTTCTGGTGATATTAAAGTGTGAATCACCAGTATTGATTGTTCTTCCATCAACCTTGTCAGCGTAACCAGCAGCAGATCTGATGTAAGTGATAACAATCTGTAAGTCAGCTCTGGCACAATGCAGAGCTTTACCATTATCCAAAGCTTCGATCGATGCTAACAATTCAGCATCCCTTTCTAATAAGTCTGCTAATTTGTATAAAGCTCTTCCTCTAATTGCTGGGTCAATAGTAGACCATTTCTTGAAAGCAGCATAAGCAGCTTGGACGGCGATCTCAACATCATCGTCGTCAGCTTCGTATAAATCGGCAATTTTTTCATCGTTAGATGGGTTGATAACTGGAAAGGTTTTACCGTTCTTTGATGGAACAATTTTGTTGTTGATGAACAAACCTGTTGGTTGTTCATATTCAAGACCGTTAGGTAATGTGATTTTGACTGAGGTTGGAGCAGACATTATAGATTCCTTTATTGTTAGAAGTTCTTCGCCATAACTCCATACTCTAGAAACTGGAAAATTAGGAATATTTATAGTTGATTTTATTTTTTTCCGTTTATTCACCCTATGAAACTTAACATTATCAGTGTGACATTCATGACAAATACATTCGGTAGCCCGAAAGATGGGAGCAGTTCTGCTGGAAGTGTTGGGTCGATTTGATCCCATTAAACGGAGATTGCGAATAGTTTCGATTCGGGCAGCATTCCAAATGCAATGTACATGAGAGAAACAGAGAAGAAAATACCTACAACAAAAAGTGGAAAACACATGTGGAGGTTCATTAACCCTTGGTCATATTGTAGAGTTAAAGCCTACATAGCACTCTTGCATCCAAAAGGAAATCTTTGATCGAGGTTTGATGTTTTTACTGTTCAAGAATTTGAAATGTCCTTAATCCCATATGCATGTTTGGTGGGACGCTTTTGGGGTGAGTTCGCTGGTACTATAATATCCTCAATGTCCATAAAAAATATGAGAGCCTAATGTCCCCGGGGTATCGCTGAAGCGGCCGATTATGGGAAACGGACTATTGATGTATTCCTTTAACCTTCGGTATTACATTGTTCTGTCATTCATCAAGAGATTTACACTCATGCCTCGTTATTGCGGTTTAGCAACACGTATTTGTTAGAAACAAAACCTTTGGGGTCAGTTGCTATTTACTCAGGAGGCAGGACTCCACATTCCATTCAGCCTTATTATTCCAAGAGTCTAGAAATTCTGTGATCTGGAGTCTGGAGTCTGGAGTCCTACAAATCCTATCAAAAGTGACCTGCTTTTTTTTTTTTTTTTCAACTGGTATAAGATACAAAATCTGGGGAAATTTTTTAATCTAAACACCGAGATGCATGAACCTGAACTGCAAGTGTATGGAAAAATGGCATTATTGAAAGGCTGATTCTGTTTACAATCATATTCTTTGATTATAAATAGCAAGCTTTTCGGTCGACTGCTGCCCATGAAAATGGGCTTTCGATTTTGAACTCCTTTCCGCAAGTTCCATTTTCTTTTTCTTCTTATTGTTTTGAATGTGAAAGGTTGTACACAAAAACTGAATGATAATGTTCCACGTAATATATTGAGTCAGATTTTGTAGAAGCTAGCCTGTTCCATTCAGTGGCCTATATTTTGAACAGACTTGAATAAAAGTGAATTGCCCATCGAAATGGTACATGATATGTTTTCTTTATGGTTAATATTCTGGACGGGACAATATGTTAACATGTTACGAGAATCTTGAAGGAACGACTTTCGTATTATGAGATAATACATGAAAGAGAAACTACAAATTTAATCACCAGGGTTAATAAGAAACTTAGACAATAAGACTTATTACACTTGCTTCAAAAATCATAAGGACTTCCTTCCCTTTCATTGTCCGGTGTAAACTTTGAACAGTATCCTCCAAAAAACGCATACCGTATACGTTCCTTGGTTCAGTGCTGTTAAAAATCTTCAAATTGACACAAGTTCATCATATATGAACCTCGAAACTCACATTCTATGGTAATTACTATCTTTGTTATTTTCTCGGACAATTAATGCTCGAATATTTTCTCACGTTTTGAAAATTTAGTATTCAACTCAGTATCATTAAATCGTTATATGCTGTGTACAACTAATGTGTTCTTTCAGCTGCGATTTGTGCTTGTAAAGTTTGAAGTTCATCTTTCTTCTTTTGTAAAAATTGTTCCAAAATTTGAACTTGGCTTTCTACAGTATCAATGTCACTTGCAATAGCTGCAAGATTCAACTCTTTGCTGTCATTGACTAATTGTTGTTCTTTATAACGCAGTAATTGCTCTAATTGCTTTCTAACCAGCAATGTCTTATTCGAAGAAGATGAATTTTCAGTCAGAACAGATGTCCTCTCTTTCTTCTTTACTTCATTTTCCTTTTCGAGTTTTGATATCTTGCTCTCAAGATCCGTAAGCTCTCTTTTCAATCTCACTTCTTCCCAATCTGTATCTTTAGTAGTAGAGAAATCTGTACCTTTATTACCCAATCCGGTATGGTCACCAATCCTAGAGAGATAGTTATCACCAAAAGAATGCTTTGAACTCGACGACTGTGAAGCATTGTGCTGCACTGCTGCCTGATGAGATTCCATTGAAAACTCAGGTGTCTCCTTAGAAAATGTTGCTCGTAAGGAAGGAGGAACACCTCTTGGAATCTTTTTACCATTTTCACGCTGATTCAACATATGCAAAAATACAAGAGTCTGGTCCTTATCAATTGTTTCAGATGATCTTGGATTAACCAAATTCCACGCGAACCTTGCATCTGCATCAGGGACATTTGACAATGTGGTGTATAACCCCTCCAAAGACTGAAAAGTGATCCTTCCAAATTTATCAGCAGCAGAGGTATATATTTGCTCATAAGTGACCTTGTCATTAGGTGAAATATACCAGTCAAATTGCTCGCCGCCATACTCCTCATCTTCTGAGTCAGAAGCAGAAGAATGTTTTACACCGCCTGATAAAGCTCTTTTGGCCTGAATCAAATGAGCTTTTGAGGACGGCACCAGCCAGTCAGGTAAGTCAGCAGGAAGGGATTGGATAGTACCATTAACAAGATCAAAGATAAATCTCATGCAGATACAGAATTCTTCGAAATCCAAACTACCATCCTGATCGATATCTGCCAATTCCCATATTCTTGAAAGATTATCCTCACTCAGCTTTGAATTTTTCAATACTGGGGAAACTTTATCACCTGAAAGTTTGTTATCGACAGGCTTCAGACCACTGAATATCTCCCAGTATTTCTTAATCTCCCATTCCTCAAGTTTTGGAGCCATGGTTTCCTCTCCCTTAATAAAGCGAATGTCAGTATTTGGCCTCTTCCTTTTTGTTCTTTTTTGTGATATGCCACTTTGTTTGTAAACTTCCAACCCAAATCGCGAAATCTCCGATATTACCCTACGAGTGTTCACAATCAATGCAACCTTTGTCATCCATTTTATATACCAGCACCATACATGAGTATATTGCCAAAGAGCAGCTTTAATAACTTTATCCGTTCGACAAATCATACTTTCAAATGACTAGAAATGGGTTGTAATGAATTATGCGTGCTTAGGGATATGTAAAGTTTTTTTTTGCTCCATGAATCTGCTTATGAAAGCATTAAGTACACATATAAAGATTAAACTATGGTGAAAATACCATTTACGGTTTCAATTCTTGCAACTGCCATTGACCCTTGTTATGGGAAGAACTTGACTACAGCCCATGAGTACTACGTGAACAACAAATATAATCTATCGATCTTTCAGTACTCTTGTTGCAATTGTATTCCCGTCACTTCCTGTTAACACACCTATTTGAAACTAAATGTTAGGGCCACCACGTCACTAGCCCATTGAAAACAAACCGTACCTACCTACCTACACATATTTTTCTTCAGATGTTTCAGTAAATTAAATCATCTGTAGTGAGTTGGGACAACATTCAGCTAGATCAAACGGTATCATGTCAGCACCACCACTACTTCGCCCTCCTGGTGGAGGGAATCGTAAGCCAAACTCACCTAGACTGAAATTGCCTTCGCTTGCGGTAACTGCCAATTCGACTTGTCCAACATCTGAACAACAACAAAAACGACAACAACGTGCTGAAATAGAAGGTTCGGCCATTCCACCACCCTTGAGTTTGAACATATCTAACCTTCCACCATCATCCTCACTGATCTCTGCTACAGCAAATAAGTTATCGCATCTAAGCATTCAATCACCTTCACATATATCAACTCCTTCGACTGCAGCATCTGATGGTTTAAGTATGTTCAGTGCTGAGATAATTGCAGAAATGGATTCTAGTAATCCAGTGTCTGTAACACCTATGAAAACACCTCCAATTATGATTGATGATGCTGACGGAAATTCCATAACTTGGAAGAACTATAATGATATTAATGATGAGACTAATGATAAACATAATGACTTCAGAGACAATGGATTACTTGATTATGAGAGCGACAGCCACACTTTGGTACTCTCGCGTAATCCAGTAATGAAAGATACAGAGAATCTAGATCTTGAAGAATGGAAAAATGCCTCTAGAAATGGGGAGATCATTGAGCTAGGGATACTAGGAGAAGGTGTGGGTGGATCAGTAAGCAGGTGCAAATTGAAACATGGAAAGACCATATTTGCATTGAAGCAGATAATTTGTGATACTTCTGCAGCTGAAACTCAAAAGCAGATATTGAGAGAGCTTCAATTCAATAAGTCATGCAAGAGCCCATATATTGTCAAGTACTATGGAATGTTTTTGAATGAAGAGAACGCATCAATATGCATAACAATGGAGTATATGGATGGTAGGTCTCTGGACTCTATATATAAAAAGATCAAGTCTCGTGGGGGTATTATCGGGGAAAAGGTGCTGGGTAAGGTGGCAGAGAGTGTATTGAGAGGTTTGTCATATTTACATGAACATAGAATCATTCATAGAGATATCAAACCGCAAAATATTCTACTAAATACAAATGGGGAGGTTAAACTTTGCGACTTCGGAGTCAGTGGGGAAGTTGTGAACTCTCTTGCTACAACCTTCACTGGTACGTCCTATTACATGGCACCTGAAAGAATACAAGGCCATCCATATTCTGTTACTAGCGACGTTTGGTCTTTGGGGCTGACTTTACTGGAAGTGGCAAAAGGAAAATTCCCTTTAGATATCGACATTGAAGGATCCGCTCCTATCGAAGTTTTGATCTTGATTACAAATTTCACACCAGACTTGCCTGAGACTGATGAAATACAATGGTCGAGCGCATTTAGATCATTTCTTGATTATTGTTTAAATAAAAACCCAAATGAAAGGGCAAGTCCTAGACAGATGTTGTCACATCCTTGGATTGTTGGCCAAAGCAAAAAGAAGGTGAATATGGCTAAATTTGTAAAGCAATGCTGGGAAAGTGATGTGGAGTAATTCGGTTTTATATAGAATATTGTTAAATTATGCATGAGTCAGTTGATCAATCACACCTATATCCATGTACACTCTAACTACATTAAAGTTGTATAACCAAAGCATCACATCACTTTACAAAAAAAAATCGAAACATGAAAACATCAAACGTCAAGAACAGTATACAAGCTGAAAACAGATCTCTTTTCTGGAGGTGACTAGCATTAAACAACGGCAACCTGTAAAATAAACAACATCAAAAACTCTACTTAATTTCACTCAAGTCACAAACTATAGTTTCTTATTGTTGTTACATCTTGGCTGGTGTTGTGACTGGCCATTGATAAGTACCATTCTTATTAAAAATGTAACCATGATTTTCCAAATAATCAGTTAATTGAGAAGGTCCTCTTGAGCCATAAGGGTAGATTGTTGGAGTTGGACCATCAGGACCTTCGATGTATTCCAGCAAAGGTGTGAAAAGTTTCCAACTATAGTCAAGCTCATCATCACGAACAAAATTTGAGTGATCTCCATGTAATGCATCCCTAATTAAAGATTCGTAAGCTTCAGGAATCCAGAACTCTTTATATCTCTTAGAATATGTCAAGTCTAGGTCAGTCAATTGCGTTGCAGTTGATAGACCTGGGGTCTTAGCATTCAGCTTAATATAAACAGCCTCATTTGGCTGAACTCTAATAACTAGTTCATTCGGTGGGATTTCCTCAAATATTCCAGATGCAACTGGTTTGTACTGAACTCTGATTTCGACTTTACCCTGTTCTAAAGCTTTACCCGCCCTCATGATAATTGGAACACCATCCCATCTTTCGTTTTTGATATTTAATGTCAATGCTGCGAAAGTTGCTGTTTTGGAATTGGAGGTGACGGTTTCATCATCTAAATAAGCTGGTTTGGTACCATCTTCCGATTTGCCGTATTGACCAATAATGATATCATTTGGATCAATCGCGCTGATGGCTCTCAACACCTTGACTTTCTCATCTCTGATGGCTTCTGGGTTGAATGAGACTGGTCTGTCACAAGTAAGAAGGGTCAACACCTGAAGTAAATGGTTTTGCATAACATCTCTTATGATTCCAATGTTATCAAAATAACCTCCTCTTCCTTCAGTACCAAAGGGCTCTTTGAAGGAAACTTGGATTGTCTTTATATGATCTTTGTTCCACGATCCGTTTAAAATCTGATTTCCAAATCTCAAAACCAATAAGTTTTTTACGAGTTCCTTACCCAAATAATGGTCAATTCTATAAATTTCCTCTTCTTTGAAGATTGGTGATAAATCTTTCTGTAACTCTCTCGATGATTCCAAGTCATGACCAAACGGTTTTTCCACAATAACTCTTGTGATCCCATGTTTTGCGTAAACATTAGCTTTGATTTGTTCACAAACTGTGACAAACACTGATGGTGGGAGAGCTAGATAGAAAAGTCTATGTGGTTCCTCAACTCCTCTGCTTTTCTCAAAATCTTCGATAAATTTGTTTAACTTGATAAACCCGTCAGGAACATCATATGGTCCTGAAATATAAGTGATTAGCTTCAAGAAAGCTTCAACCTTGGCTGTGATCTCATCTGTAGGTGCTTTGAGGAAAGACTTGATCCTCTCTCTCAACTCATCTGTGGTCAACGCTGATCTAGCATAACCCACAATGTTAGTTGTCTCTGATAGATAACCTTCTCTGAATAGCCCAAACAATGCTGGGAATGTCTTTTTTTTAGCTAAATCACCTGATGCACCAAAAACTGTGATCGTAGTGTTCTTCTTGAACTCGACTTGACTCATATTGTATGAATTGAGTATGTGGCAATTGAATTTGTTGTTGATAAAGGGTGGAAACAAAGTTGAACCGAAATTAATAATTGATTCTTATATTTTGCTGTTTGTACAAACTAAGACATTTTATTATATTGGGGTGGAGGTGCGATTATTTTGTAATAATGCGTGAAATTTTAGTCCCAGCTACGATACCTAACTCAGGCCTCAGGCATTACTATAATATTTGAGCGGACTGCGGGCAGAGATAAGACTAGGCGCAATGGGTGGAGGATTTGAAAGCTCCGGTAGGAAGATTCCTTCTGGAGCGCACCCCTCCACTGTCTACAATCAACCTCGGCATTTGAATCAATTGAACACGGGATTTGATGTGTAGCTTAAACTGGAAAGGCTCTTTTGCGGCCTGCTATCCTCCGGTAAACCCACTAATAATATCACGTGAGTATGATCTGCACTTTAGCGAAAATCCGGATTAATAGAAATTATAGTAGTATTGGAAAAAACGGATCATTCTTCACAGATCTATTGTGGTTGTAGTCATCATTCACCTGCAGTAGTCTTGTTGCTTGATAATCTTATTTGGTATGATGTAACAAGCAGTGCCAAAAATCAGAAAGTGAACCTCTTTTTTTTTAATTTCATCATACTAGAGTGATCGATAATTTATCCGAAATTATAAGCATGCGTTTTGGAGCACTAGTTTCTCCATACTGAATAGTCGGAATCCTGTCATTTATTTTATTACTGATTCTTGTACAGCAAATGGCGGTCTTTCGTGACAGAACCGCTTTGTATTTTTCTTTCACATTTGACTACAATATTTTCCTGTGAGTATTTCTTAAACACTTTCATCAAATTAGAAATTGATTATATTGTAGTCATTAGTTATTAAAATGAAACGGTTTCATTTTAGTTTTCATTGCATCTTCCTGTACCTTATCTGGGAAGTAAATTAATATTTTTGAATCGTACAAAACCCTGTATATTTCCGGTAGTTTGTGCATTTCAATACGGATGTTACACTCCTTGAGATGCCCATATCTGTTAGAGTACCACATTACCAATGACTCAAGTTTTGGAAAATTTATCTTCGTGAAACTGTATCGCTGGGGCGTTTCACCGACTTTCATGATTGTGTGCAAACTTCTCAAACTTGGATAGCTGACCTGTTCATTAAGAAAGCTGGAATAGAATTTGTTGAATTCACTGATATCTAGTGTTTTGAGTTTTGGAAACTTCAGTTGCTGGACATTCAATTGATGTACTTTCTCTGTTTCATCCTTTTGCGAGTTAGGTAGGATATCGGGAAGTAAGTCATTATCTTTATGTTCTAACTTTAGCTCTACTAAGTTGTCAAATTCCAACCTCTCAAAAGCTCCTCGAAAAGAACTGGATGGTGATGAGATTGACATGACTTTGACAGTCTTGATAGCATCCCTCAATTCATTCGCAACCAATTCAAATGCGCCAGGGATGGACACACAGATTCTAAGTTCCGATAAGTTGGGGCATCGAATATTATGAAAATGGAAGCTTTCAGACAAGCAACTGTCAGTCGAAGTGAAAATCTCTACTGACAACTTCTCAAGTTCAGGTAGACACAAATAGGATAAAGACAATGCATTTCCAGATACAGACAATTTTTTTAACTTAGGTAGCAGGACGTATTCTTCTGTGGTCCTATGTTGTGCTTGTAAAATATTTTTTCCTATAAGCGCTGACTGTAGAGAGAGGTCTTCAAGATGTTCGAATTTATCGAAAATCTTTAGGTTAAACCCTGCCTCAATTGAAATATCTTTTATTGTTTTCAAGTTAGGGACTTTGGATTTTTCCAGAAATCTAACTAAAGGTTGAAACCGGGGAGGATTCATAGCTGTGTTAACAATTCCAGTTAAAACCTCCAAGCTCAAGGAGTTAATTGCAAAGTCATACCGATCATTAACATGAAAATATAGTAATGGTAGGTTATTAATTTTGTGAAAATCATATTCATGTCCCAAAACCTCAAAATACGGTGTGATACCGTCTCCGCTTGAAATCAGATATCCTTCTCCTGGGATGGAACAAAGACAAACTGTTCTGTGAATGTGCATCAGTTGATCCTGCAAATGTGCGATGTATTCCAAACCCGAATGTTGATGCCCATAACCGCTTTCGAGCGGTAGGAAACTCCTCAGCATTCCCAGAGAATCTTGAGTTAATAAAATACGTGCTATCTTCTGCCATTTGTATTGTTTGTTGTAAACCACATTCAAAATGTATCTATTTGCGAGCATGCTAGACATTTGTCTAGTAAACTCAACGATAAAGTAGCTGAACTTCCTTATTTCCGTGGTGTATTTCAAAAGGTCCTTGGGGTTCTCAATATACAGAGCTGAATTGGATATGGATTTGAAGTAGGGTGAAACATTGGGGTGATCAGTGACAATTAACACTTTACTTTGAATGACATACTGAAACTTCTTACACACACTGACAACATTCATGAATTCATATACATCACTGATGTAATCAAATACTTCAGATAAAATCTCTAGCGGAAGAGCATCAAGTCCCATTTCAGTGAATTTATCTTTGATTACTTTATCATTAGAAGTACCTCATTTTTCCTGTCATCTATCAATATGCATAAAAATAAAAATGAGCTAAACTCGGTACACACACACCATTAACTCGCTTAGGAATAATTTGATTTTTGAGTGGAAGGGGACTCATCTTGTATCAGAGTAGTATATCACTAGTATGATTGAAAACACATTTGTCTTTTCAATCAATCACATGTGCAATTGGGAGTTTAATCGTTTTTACAATAACAAATTTACTCTATTGACTATGTTACTAATATCAGTAAATAGTTTTTATATTAAATCCGAGTTTTGTTTTGTAACTTTAGACACTTTGGAAGGCGTTACTGATTAATTGTAGCACAACATATTCACCATTGTTCTTTATTGTCAAGTTCAAGCCCTATTAAACTTGATCCACTTATCGGTATCACAATTACACAATTTTTATTCTTTTGAATCACATCGAGCAGCTTCACTCAAGGTGAATTGATGGCATCATTAAACATGGAGTCAGAGACTGGACCCATCACATCCTTCCAAGACAATGCTGACTTGTTGAAAAAATGTCTTCTTCAATTCCCCCGCCGTTACGATTATGAATTTTCAAGAGCCACCAAAATTGACTTGCGTCGTGTATTGTTCTTTGCTGCATCTCACAAAGGCCAGTATTTACAGCTGTTCTTTCGTCAAACTGACAGATCAGTTCTACCTACTACTTGGCAGCATGTTTTGATACCTGAGAGATATCAACATCTCGAAAATGAGAATATGTATTTCAGTTTCCATGAAGGTAGTGAGCTATATCATCCAAATCGATCATGTGGTAAACGATTTAGAAAAGGTGAGACTATCTACAGATGCATTACTTGTAGCAAAGACGAGTCGTCAGGTCTTTGTTCACACTGCTTCGATGATGAGGCACACGAAGATCATACAGTGATACAAAGCATTGCAACTAGAGGTAGCAGTGGTGTATGTGACTGTGGGGACAAGGATGCGTGGAACTCTGAGTTTCATTGTAAATACTATGATGTTGCAGAGACATCTGAAAATGATATACCCCCTTGCTTATCGAAATCCCTTCTACAGATTTTTGAAATTGTGCTGGATTATGTGGTTGACGTTATATCATGCTCCCACTCTTGTCTTCCCAAGGATCTGGCGCAAGACAATGAGTCTGTCTTGAAAGATACCTTTATTTCCACATTAGATGAAGAAAAATATTTTGGAACTGATTGGTCTTGTGATAGATTTGTATTATTGTTATATAATGATCTTGGGAAACAATATAGAGAGGCAATTGACAGAATCCAGTTAGCTACGGGAAAGGATGAAAGATATGCAACAATGATTGCGGATGAAGTCAATGCAGTTGGCCGTGCAAAGGTAATGAAATCTTCACATCTTGAAGAATTGCTCGAATCGAAGAAAATCCTAGAAGCAACAGGTTTACCTTGTTGCATAAAGAGTTGTAGAGATGTCTTCAGAGAGGAAATGTGTGTTGAAATAGTCGAATGGCTTACGGAGTTATGCCAAGGCCAAATTCTAGGTAATTACAATGTCATCAGAAATTTGCTAACGGTAGCGTTTTGCAGAAAATGGGACTGGGGAATAAAGATGAGAAATGAATCTGTCTCTAATATGTCAATACTAAATCTTTATCGCAACAAAATTCCTCTTGTTACTCAAAAATCTACAAATTGCAAATCGCATCACTGGAATACTATTCCAGAACCCTGGAAAGTCGATCCTGTTTTAACTCAAATGTGTGACTATGATCCCTTCGTTGTATCTCCGGGAAATAATGGTTATATTCATGGCTCCAGATTCCAGTATCTCTTGTTTTTTGATTCTAGATTGTGGAAATCGCTGAAATCTGGTATTCATAATCTGTTCAATTCTGTATTGACTACAAATACGGTGTATCGATCTTTGGTTTGCTGCCAATATGTCGACATATACCCTACTTTACTAGAAATGTTCTTTCGCCATGAAAGAGCTCCTGAGCAAAGTGCTATGACCAACATCACTTCGCAAATCTTCACTTCTACTTCGAATGCGACAATGATAACTGCTCATGGTGATTTAACCAGATTTCTTGCTGCGGTGTTTGGCTTTTTGACTAAACTATCTGTGGTTCATCCCTGTGATGTTGATATCGCGGCAGAGTTATCGTCTAACGGTTTCAAAAATCGGAAAGTCGGACAAGTCTTCTACGACATCTGTTGTGTTCTTTCAAAAACGGAATCGTTCGCAGAAATACTGAATTCCAATTTTTTCCATCAAATATGTGACTTACTCATGCTTTTTCAGGGTAGACCTATTGTTAGAAGAGAAGCATTGGAACATGTCGAATACGAGACTAATGATTTTGGTATATACTTCAACATTTATTCCTTGATTGTCTCCATATCTGACACTGCTGCCAAATGTCTCCTAAAGGCTAGTAAAGCTGATATTGATTCTTTATCTCCTATACAATTGATTTTTACAAGAATCCACAACTCGATCTTTTCTGAAGACGCCAAAACGATAAAGGCCTTGTCTGAGAAAACAGATATCTCCAAACCTTCAGTTATGGATATTGAAACCATCGAGGGGGTGGTTAGCCCCATTGACTTTCAAGTTCATAAAGGTGCGATAAGTCTACTGCATCCCTTACATGCGTTTTTTTCATGTGTTGTTAAGTATTCTAAAGTCACAAGCTTGGGTTTTGAGTCATGGGATAACATTATTGTTAGTATGAACAGGTACTATGTGTTCGATTATCCATTGAGAGTAATGGTAATGCTATCACAAATCAAAGTTGGCTTTTGGGTTAGGAATGGTCTATCTATCAAAACGCAGATGCAAATTTATAAGGGAACAGCCATCAGGGAATCTGGTTTCATTAAAGATTTGTCATTAGTGCAGATGATGATGGTTTCGTGTCAGCCAAAATTTACCTTGGCAACATTCGTCACTAGATGGTCGTTGAACTCTTGGATCAAAGAAGATTTTGGTAATCATGAAATTTATGATGAAAAAACGCTGACATCCATGGTTGAGGAGTTCTTGCTATTCTTAATTGGGACTTTGACTGAAGTTTCATATTTGAATCCGAGTGATCAAGTCAGCGAAAAGCGTTGTATTACGCAAATCATTCACACTTTATTCCTTGAGCGTCTTACGTATGGTAAACTTCGGGCTGAACTGCCGGACTTCCTTCTGCAAGAGAAATGTTTCGATACTTATCTACAAAAAGTTGCTGATTTTCTTCCGTCCACGGATAAGCATCAACCTGGTACGTATAAAGTGAAGGAAGAATACCTAGACAAGATCACCCCATTCTATATTCATTATACTTCTAATCAGAGAGAGACAGCTGAAAAGTTAATCAAGGATAGACTCGCCAAGAAAGCCAATGTTAAAATATCGGATGTCTATATCCCCCCTCTTGTTCCAGATCTTGAGGGAACATTATTCAACAACCTATACCAAGTAACAACATCAAAGATATTTGTTCAATTTTTGAAAAGCACTTTAAAGTTTATCAGTCATGATAATTTGGGAAAGTATGAAACAATGCTAGACTTTACATTGCATTTGATACATATAGCAGTCGCTGGCAAAGAGAAGGCATTCTCTTTGCAATTTTCTCAAAATATCTTCTCTGAGATGAAGGTGGAAGAACATAATGAACCGTTTTATTTTGAGAGCGTTGGTTCGTTGCTGTACAAAATACTGAGCAACGACACCTTCAGTATGACTCATGCCAAAATCAGAGCGATTTTCAAGTCCTTGTCAGAGCAATGTAGTGATATTAATGACTATTTAAGAGAACAAGTACCAAACTATGATCCTTCAATATTGTCTTTTCCTTCTTTGGAAAATTTGACCAAAATGTCAGACTTTGACAGGAAAAAAAAGCTTGCACAAGAAAGACGAGCTAAACTTATGGAAAAGTTCAAAAAGCAACAAAACAAGTTTGTCGAGAAAAATAAGCTTGCAAGTAATTTTGAATCAGCAATTGATAATGATGTTGAAATGCATGATAGCGATGAAGGTTTAACAACTAAAGATGAAACAGCAAATAACTGGAAGTATCCAGAACATCATTGTTACTTATGTCAAATGCCAAAAGATCCAGATGAGGTTATAGGTGTGGTTTGTAACATCTACAAAACAACCACTTCTAGGCGAATCCCATTTCAAGATCGATACTGGACGTTGAAAGCATTTCATGACGCTCATAATATGGACTCTGACGAACTCATTGAACATCGATCAAAACTCAGTGAGGCTTTTCAAAGGTATCACGATGAGGTTGTCTTAGGTCCATCATTTGATGCTAGGGCACCAACACATCTCATGACTGAGGTTGTTTCTTCCAGTTGTGGGCATGCCATGCACTATAGCTGTTACAAAAATTATCTCTCCGAAAATAAAACTCGACAGCACCAAATCACAAGAACGGTTCCAGAAGATTTTGAAGATGACGAATTCATATGTCCCTTATGTAAATCTATTGGAAATGTCCTCTTCCCTGTTTTGTGGTATGACAATAAAGTGAAGCTCAAAGATTTCATCACAACATCTAACACACTTGAAAATTCGTGGTACGAGCCATTTGAAAGTTTTGGACGAATCAAGATTGATGATGAGGTTATTACACGCTTCACTAGAAGTCTGGCCCTTACGACATGTGAAAAGATGAAATCCACCTACAAGGAAGACTTTTTCAAGTGTCAATCAGAATTTTCCAAAAATTTGGGTGAAACTTGGGATCAAGTTAATGCCAAAATCGAACGGAAATCAGCCCCCTATTTTGGTAATAACCTATCTAGATTACTGGCGAGTCTAATAAGAAGCGTTGAGGTTTCTCTAAGAGGCATTAATACCCCAGATGGTCTAGTTGTAAAACAAGTCTCTCACCAGCAAGTCTCCGTCCTGAGAATTTTCTTGTCCTATCAAGAAGCATACACAGTAAGAAGGTTCTTGGAGGAAGTACAATTAGGTAAAACAGATCTTCCTTTGAATATGAGATACTCCGAGCAGTTGCTTGCACGAATGAAATATTTCGAATCGGATAACATATTTCATAGTTTTGAGGAAACAGATATTTTTGAGTTTATGATTTCGTTGTTTCCATGCTTTGGTATCACGAACTACTCTCTCTATCGTCTTGGCTATGTCTACTTCTTTATTCAGACAACCGCCACCCTATTGGCACAGTTAAAAGAACCACTGTTCACCACCGAGTTTTCGCTCTTGGACTTGGATACTATCAAATCAGACAGTTCTACTGTGGAAAACTTACATAAAGTTTTGAGAACATTAAGAGATGCACATCCAATATTTGACTTTTTAAGTGATGAGATATTTGAATCGGGACGTTTTGTGAAAATATTCTACACCTTATTAGTTAAATCCTTAACAACCTTTTTGAGAAAACTATCTATTTTCTGCTTAGGGAAATGTGGTAATCTTGAAGGCATTGGCTTGGAAGTTCCTTGCTATGAACCATATCGTGGTTTGGAATGCGATAGACTCTGTAATTTTCTGAACTTGCCCACTGTCAGTGAAATGCTTGTTAGATTTTTAGCTGTTGACACCATTGAGTCAAAAAAGTTGAGCAGTTTTTTGCGTTTCCTCCAACTAACTGATTATGAGCTTATTTATGATAGGCTGGAATATCCAGGTATGATTAAATTAATTGATCTGCCAGACAAATTACACGAGATATTTACTAAATTATTATATAAAAGAAAAGACTACGAGCTCAAGCTGAAGTATGGTATTGATCCAGCAATTTGCCTGACTTGTGGCTCGATATTGCATTTACAAAGACAAGCACCACTGAAAACTAAATTCAATAAGGTGGGAGAGTGTAACTATCATTTACAGAATGAATGTCTCTCCCAGCTAGGAATTTTCTTGCTTCCAAAATACAATTCAATACTTTTGTTGAACAAAAAAGGAAAGGGCTCGTTTTACTCTGTTCCATATACAGATGATCATGGGTATCTTGATATAGAAGGGAAAGGTTCTAAAGTTCTCAAATTTGATGAAGATAAGTATGAAACATTCATTAGAAAGATGTGGTTAAATAATGAAATCACAAACTATATTACTAGAAAGTTGGAGGGTGTGTTGGATATTGGTGGATGGGAAAGTTTTTAACTGGTATTAAATATAGAGTTCTTCTGGTATCTGTCATTCAAGTGATGATTCTCCGAAAATAGAACTACTAAAAAATGTTGAATTATGTCAATTCTCTCTTAAAACATTTGAGATCGGCTCTATACAGATTGGCTTGTCTATACAGATATTTTCGCATTAGCTAGCTCCTCGGTAGTTTGCTCAACAGTTTCGTCAGCGGCTTGTTGGCTCTTAACAGCCCCTGGGTATCTTGAACCTTTGTCCTTTTTCACTTTTTTCGTCTTTTTAAGTGCAACAGGAGCTGGGTAGCCTTCTGCTTCAGCCTTTTGGAATTCCGGGTCATTGGCGTAATCGTTTCTAATTGGTTCAAGTAGAACATTGATATAATCGGAAACGCCGGTTTTTAGATCAGGTGGAGCCAATTTCTCGTTTTTATAGTCTTCAATCAATTCTTCCAAGGAATGATAAACTATCTTACCCCCAAACTTCTCTGGTCTATCAATTGGAAATTCGAACTTATCCTTGCCAAACTTTAAGGCTTGAATTGGTTTGATCACATGCTTGATGAAAGCAATCAAACCATTATCTTCTACCACACCAGGGGCACAGAAAGCAGTGTTGATTTTCTTTTTGACTTGTTTCGGATCTTCCAAAATATCTATTTTGGAGTTTGGATCAGATGCACTCATTTTACCACCTTGAGTCAAACCTGGGACCATTGGGTTCATGAGATGTGCCCTTTTCTTGTAGCCCAAGGAAGGCAAATTCTCCTCAGCAAGGACAAAAATCTTTCTTTGATCGACCCCACCAAATTGGGCGTCAACACCCAAGTGCTCCTCATCCAATGCTTGCATTAGTGGATAAATCAAGCCCGACAACAATGGATTGTCCACTTGTTTGACAACATCTGCACCTGCTCTTTTAGCGTCATTTTGTGAGACACTGTTAGATAGCTTAAATATATCCATGGTGTACTGAGCGCTTAATTGATATGAAGAGCCAACAACGAATTTCAACTTCTCGATCGGAACATTGATTGATCTCAACAACGATTTCACAACTAACTCATAATATTTGGCACGATGGTTAACAACATCTAATGGTGCTTTCATGTTATCTAGGAAGGCATGTAAATCTGCCAAAAGCACTGTAACTTCACAACCTGCTTTCAAAAAATCAGCCAGTTTTGTCATTGGAACAAAATAACCACAATGTGGTCTACCAGTTGGTGCTGTACCCCAGTAAATCTTTAACGGACGCTTTTCTTCAGCAGTCAAAACGTTTTTGATAATCTGTCCATTGAGAACTTCTTGTAAATTACGTGTTATAAGCTCATATTGAGCTTCTGGGTCGGTGATTGTGGACATAACTCACTCTTAGCTGGACTTTTAATTGGGAATTTGGACTCACTTTTTCAAAAAATTCAGATCTGTTCTTTGTAAAAACACCGGGATTCACATCACTTTATGTAATATTCCGAGGATGCCATTCAATCTTATACATTCAAGCACACAAAAAATGAATAACAATCTAGTGAAACATCCTCATCTCTGACTCTGAACGGTGTATCAATCTTTGTATATGAGTAGGGAATGGCACCAACAAATCCACTTCGTGCGCCTCCTAAACCGTTTATCAAGAGACAACACCGCAAACAAGCGAACGCTGGAATCAACTCTGCAAGAATTGGCGGCGGGATTGGACCATTATCAACTGTAAAGAAGGAAACTTTGAATGACTCAGACTTCAAGGAATTTCCGTTGAAAGCCTGCTCACAAGAGCAGGTACATGACATTAGAAATCATTTGTTGAAGTTTCAATCAAAAAACAATGTGGACATCGAAAAGTTTAACCTGCCTATTAGGCTGCATCGTAAAGAAACAAGGAACTTACAATACCAATTGACTAGAGCAGAGATAGAACAGCGTCAAAAGGAATATACACAAGAGAAGCTGTTAATGGAAGAGGAGGCTAAGGCCAGAGCTGAGGCAGAGGCGAATTCTTCTACTCCGGTCTATAATATTGCTAATGATCCAAATGTTGCACCAGATCCTGTCAAAACTCAGGAACAAAAGCTTCAAGAAAAGAAGAATCGACAATTGGCACACATTGCTCCTGATGGTGGAGCACGTAAGAACAAGCAAGCTTTGAAACGAAAGACTAGACAGATTAGAGCAGTCGACGATGAGGTGAGAAAATTGAGATATGAAGAGTACTATCCTTGGGTTATGGAGGACTATGATGGTAAAAATACCTGGGTTGGTAATTATGAAGCAGGCAATTCAGATACGTATGCTTTACTAGTCTTTGACTCTGATGGATTCAAACTGGTACCAGTCGACAAAGTTTATCGATTCACTCCAAGAAATAAGTATTCCACTTTGACTTTAGAGGAAGCCGAAGCTAAAATGGAATCCAAAAATCAAGTTCCAAGATGGTTAATGAAACACCTTGACGAACAAGAACAAAAGCTAACGAGATATGAACGTACAAAGCGGAAGTTGAAAACTGTTGAGGGGACCAAAGACAACGACAAAGGGGAAAGAGATTCTGATAATGATGATTTAGACTTTGAAGAAGATTTTGCTGATGATGAGGAAGCACCAATTATCGATGGTAATGAAGAGGAGAACAAAGAAAGTGAAGCGAAAATCAAGAGAGAAATGAGAGCTGCAAACACTTTTGGTGAAAACGACGTAGATGTTGATGATGATGACGACGATGATTTGTTTGGTGAGCGTAAAGTATTTGATAAGGATGGTGAAAAATTGAGAAAAACCTTACTGAAAACAGAAGTTGGTGGAATGTATGAATCAGATGACGAAGCCAATCCTTACTTGGATGACTCTGATCTGGAACAACAAGAAGATGATAATGAAGAGATTGTCAAAGCAGATTTATCAAGACCAATATCACCAGTTGGAAATGGAAGCAGGCAATCGAGTCCTCTTATCAATAGAATCAAAGTCAAGTCTATTAATAATCCTATTGGTGTTGTTGTGCTGAAAGCATTACCTTCCGTTTTAGTTAAGTTTCCAAAAGGTGATTGGAATCCATATGCTAAAAAGAGAATCTTGGAAGACGATTCAGAGCACAGTTCCAAGAAGGTCAAGACTGAAGATTCACCGTCATTGAAAACAGAGGATGATATACTCTCTATCCCTCCAGAAACTGATAATGATTTGTTGTCAGAACAAGATATTTTGGAGATTGTTAAAGTCGAAAAAGTTACTGCAAAAGAACTTATAGTCAAACTTAAACAAAAGCTTTCTAAACATCCAGACAACAAAGAAAGAATCAAAACATTGGTTAAAAAGTTACTCAGGAATGAGAATGGGTACCTGGTTTTGAAAGTATGATATATTAGGTGTAACTCAAAAACTATGTCTATTCAAATACAACTAGTAGTCAGTTCTATATAACCTCCATGATAGCATCGTCTTCGCTTTCAGCATCAACATCCAGCTCCTCAACCTTTTCTGGGGCTGGATCGGGTTGCTCATCTCTCATCAACATTTGAACTAATCTATCACAAAGTTCTTCGATATCATCGTTATGTACATTCTTGTGCAATTCCCTTATCAATGGATACACAGATTTTTGTCTCATCTTATCTCTTAAACTCTTAGTGGAACACAACAACAGCAGTGATTCCAAATGTATAACAATAATTTCTGTAACCGGGTCCCTTTTTTTATCTGGAGGCAGCAACTGCAGTTCATCGGGAAGATTAAATAATTCTTCTTCATCAAGTTCTGCATCTTCAGAGGAAATTATTGGCAACAACAAGTATGGAAGTAAGTTTACATCTTGTGTCTCATCTACTAAAAATTCATGCGCATCTAGTTCGAATAATGAGTTTTTAATAGTTGAAGCAACACCTTCTCTTCTTACTTTAGACTCATAGTATTCAGTGAAAGGAAGCAGTTTAGAAATAGGAATAATAGAGTCATAGTCTTGTCTAGTGACAAAATATTTGGTAATGTTGGAGAATCTAGAATAATCTGCAAAGAAGTAGGCTAAGTAATCATAATTGGCCATTTTATTCAACTTCCTGTCAAAGCCTTTGACAAAAACATCTAACAATAAGTCAGTAACTCTATTACTTGCAAATGTCTCTTTATCGTTAACATCAACTGTCCAATCATGTATTCTTTCCATAGCATCACACTTTCCCAAATTTGTCAATAAAATACAAGCTAGATCTGCATTTCTATTTTCAGAGTCCAAAATAGAATTTATCAAATACTTCAGGAAAGAATCGTCCTTGGCAATCATATCCCTGACTGTTGGTTCCTCGCACAAGTTTGCCAAAATAGTCAAGGATTGTTGAACAATGGTCTTTCCTTTATCTCTAGCAAGAATTTTTAGATCTTTGATTGGTCTAAAATCATCATTATGGAAAATGGTTGACTGTGGACCTGTAGAGAGACCGATTAAATAATCCAATGCGACAGTTCTAATTTTTGGGTTTGGAGAGTGCAAGAACTCAACCAACTCTATCAGCTCAGTTGACATTACTCTTTTCTTTCTATGTATTAGTCGTTTAAACTTGACAGAAAATATTAACCGCTTATTATTAGGAAAGGTAAGCTCATCGCATAAAGCTTGGAAAATAAAGAAAAAAAAAGTAATTAATAAACACCCATACCTCACCCAACTGCCAGAATCTTCCACAAAAGATTGATTAGTTATTGCCACTTGATTGTTTAGAACAGACACTATACAATCTTAAAACAATGTCAGATTGGGATACACCTACAATTATTGGATCAAAAACCCGCGCTGGTGGTGGTGGACCTCGCGCGCAGGTTGCTAAAAGCCAATCACAAATCAATGCTGCTAGAAGAACTGGTGCTGTGTTGAGCGTTGACAAGAAATATGGTAGTACCAATAAACCAAACAATCCCGATGGACAAAGATTGACCATGGTTGATCGCTCAGATGATATCGTTGCTGTCAAGAAAATCGACTTATCAGTGGGGAAAGCTATTTCGAAGGCAAGAGCTGAGAAGAAAATGACACAGAAGGACTTAGCTACTAAAATCAACGAGAAGCCAACAGTCATCAATGACTACGAAGCCAGTAGAGCTCAACCTAACCAACAGATTTTAGCGAAGCTCGAAAGAGCTTTGGGAATCAAACTAAGAGGTAAAAATATCGGTGAACCACTACATGGCCCAAAGAAATAGGTTTACTGAATAAATGTTTCATTAATTACTATTCCTTCATTAACTACGTCTTTCTACCTTATTGTCTCTTTTCTGTATAGATCGACAGTAATTTTACTCAATGACACTAGCTCTTACATGTCAGACAAACTCCATAAACCAACTTTCCTCCCCTTTTCCTTCTACCACCTCATCAGATTGAAGAATCATACACCCAGACATTTCTATTGGCTTGCATTTTTTTTTTTCTTTTTTGATTTTTGTGTTGTTTTCATCTTAAACCTCATCTTAGCATTGAAATTGCTAGTATATTATTAATCAAGATGGCTAATCTTGACTTTGAACCATTGTATGCTGATGATGAAGTGTATTCAATTGCAGGAAAATCTGTCAAATTTGATTCAGCTGCTGATATTGAACCATATCTAGTTGAACTTGATAATTTACCCAATGTCAAAAAAATTGACTTTTCAGGTAATACAATTGGTATTGAGGCATCCAAGGCTTTAGCTGAGTCGATTCTTAAGCATAAGGATACCTTGGAAGAGGTGAATTTTTCTGACCTGTATACAGGAAGACTGAAAGATGAAATTCCTCAATCATTAGAATATCTTTTGCCCGCTTTAAACAAATGTCCAAAGCTATACATTGTCAATTTGAGTGATAATGCCTTTGGTTTACAAACTATCGAGCCCATTGAAAAATACCTCGCCGAGGCCATTTATTTGCAACACTTGATTTTATCAAACAATGGTATGGGTCCATTTGCTGGTGCAAGAATTGGTAAATCCTTGTATCGTATGAGTGTTTTGAAGGCAAAAGCTGGGCAACCCTCTTTGGTAACCTTTATCTGTGGTAGAAACAGACTTGAAAATGGATCCAGTGGATATCTTTCATTGGGTCTCAAGGCACATAAGGATTTGAGAGTTGTCAAGTTGTATCAGAATGGTATCAGACCACAAGGTATTGCAAGTCTAATATTGAATGGGTTGAAACATAGTGAAAAACTATCTGTGCTAGATCTTCAGGATAACACAATCACCACCAAGTCTGCTAGAATACTTGCACAGAACTTATCCAATTGGAAGAACTTGAAAGAACTGAATGTTAACGACTGTTTGATGAATCCAAAAGGTTCTTTAGATCTCGTTAAGTCATTTGGTAATAATGTATGGGAACAACTGGAAAAATTAAAATTACAGTATAACGAATTGGAAGAAGACTCTTTGGAAATCCTTATCGAAGTAATCAAAACGAATCTACCAAACCTGAAATTTTTGGAACTCAACGGTAATAGATTTGAAGAAGATCATGCTATCATTGAACAGATTAGTGCCGTTTTCGAGGAGAGAGGTTTCGGTGAACTCGATGAACTTGATGATTTGGAAGAAGTTGACAGTGAGGAAGAAGAAGAAGAAGAAGAGGAACAAGAAGAGGAACAAGAGATTGATTTCCATGCTTTAGAGAAGGAGCTTGAAGCTGAACAAGAGACCTACACTGTCGATAATGAGAACAGAGAAGTTGAAGAACTTGCATCGGAATTGGAGAAAGCAACTATATAATGATAGATCCTTGATGTATACTTGTCATCTTGTGACTTTCAATTGTTTTTGTATTGCACTTATCATTTTATCCTTTTCAATCCATTCATTCTCTAACCACTTCTCAAGTTTTCTGGATTTTTTAGGAAGTTTAGAAACCGGCTTCAATTTAAAATCTATGTGAACGATCAACATAGGCTGCTTCACTGTCAATATATCAAATATTGTGGGATTGATGAATATCTCCTTTATTGGATGATAGTAAAGTATAGTCAAATCTAAAAGCGACTTAATACTTATTTGATCTTCTAGTTGTTGTGTTCCGATAATATTGGTGAAATTATTGAACCTTGGGTAGAGAACTTCGTTGTGTAAAGGCAAGTAGTTCAACGCTGCTTGATTCTGTTGTATTATTATAGTTTTCTGGTCAAATATATTTACTTCTGGAAAATGAACTATCCAATTGTTTCTCTTTTTTGCCAGAAGTACCTTTATTTCTGTCTGTACCTTGATTCTATTCATTTCCCAGTTTTCATCATATTTCATGATACTTCTATACAACTTTCTGAGAGGAACGGACCAAAACGTGTTCCACGTGAAGAAGTTTAAGGCAATCTTCTCTCCAGTGGACCTCTCAACTAATGTCTTCAAATGATGAATTAACAAATAGTCAAATAATGATCGGTGGTTACTTATTACTATACTGTTCAATATCAGCTCTTGTACTTCAGGATCTTTAAAATTAACACCGCTAATAACAATCTTTAAGTTTCTCTTGTTCATCAAATGCTCAAATATCTTCCAATAAAACGATATCAAGATATCCCCAATAGTGTTTATCGTAGACTGAGAAAAAAACCATGACATATGGCATGAGAGGATATCGAAGTAAGTAAAATTAATGAAATTAAGTAACATAAAGAATAAAAACATAATCCATCCTTTGATAACACTACTAAGTGTTAAATAATTGGGGACTGGAAAGAGACCAATTTGCTCAAGCCATTCCCGCAGTATGTTAAGACTCTTGATCATCTTCAATGACAATCCAAAAACACAACTGTCTCTTGTCCAAACCGAAAAATCAAAAGTTCAACTTCTTCATTGTGGTGAAACTGTTGTCACTGACACAAATATAATATAACTAGATGAAAAACAAAGTGGACAAAACTAAGAAAGCTTTTTCAAGGGAGAATAATAATATTCTACACCTCTCTATATGGTCTCACAAGAGTTTAACAATCTAACTCTCTAATTCTGTTCCATAAGTAAGATTAAAGATCAAATGATACGCACTATCTCTCAACTTTAGAGTGAATCTGATATGCGA
The DNA here is from genome assembly GCA_003707885.2 of Komagataea salicaria. Classification (NCBI taxonomy): domain Eukaryota; kingdom Fungi; phylum Ascomycota; class Saccharomycetes; order Phaffomycetales; family Wickerhamomycetaceae; genus Komagataea; species Komagataea salicaria. The sequence goes on from PPMB02000001.1 coordinate 1,365,652, forward strand.
TGTGGTCGGAACTCTCTTAAAGAGGAAAGTCATCTCTTCCCTCGGATATTTATATCAAATTTTTTTTTTTTAAGACAAACACCTTACTAGTGCATAAGGAATATTTCCTGTAGGGATCAAGACATCATTATGTCACGTATTATCGTTAAAGGTCTTCCTAAGTATCTCACCGAAGACAAGCTCAAGGAACATTTCAGTAAAAAAGGGGAAATTACTGATGTCAAACTACGTAAAAATAGACAAGGTGAATCAAGACGATTTGCATTCTTAGGTTTCAAAAATGCACAAGATGCTGAAGATGCAGTACAGTATTTTAATAATTCCTTCATTGACACATCTAGGATCGAGGTTCAGTTAGCTAAAAGTTTTGTAGATCCAACGGTTCCTAAACCATTCAAAGAGAAGAGAAGAGAGGCTTATGAGAGGGTCAAAGAAAGAGAAGAAAGTATAAGAGTGAAAGAAGAAAAGGAAAGAGAGTTCAAAAGGCAAAAAAGAGAGGGAGTGCTCAAGTCTAAGATTGATGAAGAGATTGAGAATGATTCAAAGTTGAGAGAGTTTATTGAAGCCACCAAACCTGCTACTCAGGCCAAATCTTGGTCAAATGATATCGTGTTAAACACAGGTGGTGCTCCTTCAAATTCGTTGCTGGACCATGCTTTGGCTATGAAAGACGGGTCAGATTCAGGATCAGACAACAAGTTTTCCAACACTGTTGCAGATGCAATTTTTAAGGTTCAGGAGAACGAGAGTGATGACGAGTATAATGACTTTGAGGGTGTAAAGAATAAAGAAGTTAATGATGAGGACGAACAAATGATAAGTTTAGTTGACTTAAATGGAACTGGGGGGAGTAAAGCTAATGATGAAGCTGTTTCTGACTTGGAATGGCTGAAACAAAGGAGAATTCGTGTAAAAGAAAGTGGTGAAATTTTACCAGCGCCTGCTGATCTCGAGCAACAAAACCATGAACAGAATGAACTTGGACAAAAGGTGATGGAAGAACAGCAGCCGGAGCCAGAACAATCGGTTGAGGAAAAAAATATAGAGAAGATTAAACAAACTGGCAGATTGTTTTTGAGAAATATCTCCTATTCAGCCACTGAAGACGATTTCAAAGAACTTCTGACTAATTACGGTGCATTGGAAGAAGTCCATATAGCCATCGACACTAGAACGGGGAAATCAAAAGGCTTTTGTTATATACAGTTTCAAAAATCCGAAGATGCTGTGAATGCATTCATCGAACTTGACAAGCAGATTTTCCAAGGTAGACTATTGCATATTCTCCCTGCGGAAGGTAAGAAGGATCATAAACTTGATGAATTTGACCTTAAGAACCTTCCTTTGAAAAAGCAAAGGGAGCTCAAGAAGAAATATGATGCCTCAAAATCACAATTTAGCTGGAACTCGTTATTTCTGAATACAGATGCTGTCATGGAGAATATAGCATCAAATCTTGGCGTTGATAAACGTGAATTATTCGATGCAGAAAATTCAAACTCTGCAGTAAAACTGGCATTAGCTGAGGCACATGCTATTGGGGATGTGAGAAAATTCTTTGAAGATAAAGGAATAGATTTAACCAAGTTTCAAGGGAAAGAAAGAGATGATTCAGTCATTTTAATAAAGAATATTCCATTTGGTACCAAAGAAAGTGAACTGCTGGAGTTGTTCCAGCCTTTCGGTGAGCTAAAGAGATTTCTAATGCCACCTTCGGGTACTATAGCCATCCTTCAGTTCAGAGATGCACCGTCCGGTAGAAGTGCATTCTCCAAGTTAGCATACAGAAGGTTCAAAAAAGGTATACTATACTTAGAGAAGGGTCCAAAAAATCTATTCACTAGAGAGCCTAGTGAAAATGATAATGTTGAAAAGGTTGAAATCAAAGAAAACATCAAAGAAATCACGAACAACTCTTTGGATTTGAATGATGAAGATATTGAGGTGTTTGAAGGAGCAACTGTTTCAGTTTTCGTAAAAAACTTGAATTTCTCTACAACAACACAAAGCTTGACAGCATTGTTCGAGAAGTTAGATGGATTTGTTGTTGCTACTATCAAAACCAAACCAGACCCAAAGGATCCAACAAAGAGACAAAGTATGGGTTTTGGGTTTGTTGAATTCAAAACAAAAGAACAGGCAACAACCGCAATTTCTGTGTTGGACAATACGGTTTTAGATGCTCATAGACTTCAACTGAAACTGTCTCATCGTCAAAATGTTGTCGGCTCAAACAAATCAAACTCATCTTCCAAAGCCAAGGCGTCATCTAAAATCATTGTAAAGAATTTACCATTCGAAGCCACTAGAAAAGATGTTTTCGAGTTATTCAACTCTTTTGGTCAATTGAAATCTGTTAGAGTACCAAAGAAATTTGACAAATCAGCAAGAGGTTTCGCATTTGTGGAATTCTTACTACCTAAAGAGGCTGAGAATGCAATGGACCAGTTACAGGGTGTCCATCTGCTTGGTAGAAGACTAGTGATGCAATATGCAGAGCAAGGCTCTGACGACGTTGAAGCTGAGATAGAGAAATTAACCAGAAAAGTAAAGAGACAAGTAGCTACAAGAGAATTGGGTGCAATCAGAGCCAGTGGTAAACGTAAACTTGATTTGGAAGATGAAAATGATGCGGACTCCATAGATACTGTATAAGAGTAAGTTACGTTACAATTAAATTACACTGTGGCTGATTGTTCGAGTCACAATTAAACAATCCTCTCTTGAAATTTTCGCCACAACTGAGACATGTCATATTTTTTTCATACTTGAAGTGTGATGGGTATCTTCAAAAAGCTTTGAAGAGTTTGACTAAACAATAGACAACACTTTCTCTGGAATGGTAATTGCAGATGATAAAAAGTTTCAAATACTACATATTTTAAGTCAAATATTAATAAAATGAACTATATCATGTACGGCATTCTATAGAACTATAAAATGATAATGGCTTTATAGTTCTGCCCCTCCCAAAAATTACACTGTAATGCTGCTTATTTTAGAGATCACACAGCAACGCACGTTCAATGTATAAACAGAAAAGAAACTTTTTCCAGTTTCAAACAAACGTCATGGCAGGTTCGGGATTCAAAGCTTTCAATCCTATATAAGAAAGCCCCCTGCTCATTTCAACTTCATCAGACTTACTATCAGCTCCTTGATTATTTCTTCTGACTTATTACTCTTTACCTGTCAAAGTATCATGATGTCATCTGAAAAAGCTGAAAATCAAAATGTTAATAGGGAAATTGACAATGGAACCAAGTTAGAGAGAGTGCATACTTACGATGAAGAGTTATCCGACGACTCTTCTGCAGAGGCATATATTCAAAAAGAGCTTGAAGCAGAAGCCGACCATGATATCAAATATAGGTCTTGTTCGTGGCAGAAAACTGCAGGTTTGTTGTTTTCTGAGTATATTTGTTTGGCTATATTATCATTTCCCTGGTCATATTCTATACTCGGACTTGTTCCCGGGATCATCATCACCATATTTGTCTCAATCACAACACTTTACACGGGTATCATTATAGGAGAGTATTGTGCCAAGTATCCAAAAATCCAGAATATTTGCGATATTGGGCAGCATCTATTCTGGGGTAACCGATTTTTCTATTACGCAACGGCTTTGTGTTTCGTTGCAAATAATACACTTATTGCAGCATTGCATTGTCTTGTTGGTGCAAAATACTTGAACACTGTCACTGATCATTCGATCTGTACTGTTGGGTTTGCTGCTATCACTGCTGCTATTTGTTTTTTGATCTCATTGCCTAGAACTTTTTCACAAATGTCATGGATTGGTATTTTCTCTGCAGTCACTCAGTTTATTGCTGTCTTACTCTGCATAGTATTTGTTATAACTCAGCCAAATCCTGAGAATTACGATCCAGAGTTACAAGTTAAATGGAATTTGTGGCCAGAAAAGGAAACGACCTATGTTCAAGGTATGTCCGCAATGTTAAACATTCTGTACACTTTTGTTGGTCAAATATGCTATCCTTCTTTCATTTCAGAAATGAGAAGGCCAAAAGACTTCAAAAAGGCTGTAATTGTGGTCACGGTTGCCCAAGTAATCGTTTTCACATTGGCAGGTGCCCTAGTATATGTTTATGTTGGAGATGATTATGTTACAGCACCTGCATTTGGGAGCATTTTAGGGAGAAACAAGATCATTGCATTTTCTTTCGCTGTTCCGACATTGATCTTTCTAGGTTCACTGTACAGCAATGTCACAGCACAATGGTTCTTCTTTCATGTCTTTGATGAAAAATCCAGGCACAGATACAACCATACACTTAAAGGCTGGTCTGTTTGGATAAGCATCAACTTACTTACCTGGATTTTGGCGTTTATCATAGCCGAAGTGATACCTTTTTTCAGTGACCTTTTGTCATTGATGAGCTCCCTATTCGACTGTTGGTTTGGGTTTGTATTTTGGGGTGTTGCATTCATCAGATTGAAAGAAAGTAAATATGACGGACAGTTTGCAAACCAAAAAGAACTGTTCATGAAATTGACAACGAGTGAAAGGTTTGAGTATATTTGTTGTATCGCTCTCATTCTGATAGGGTTCTACATATTTGGACCCGGTTGTTATGCTACCATTGATTCAATTGTTTTGACATATAAAAGTGGTCTATATGGTAGTCCGTTTAGCTGTGAAAACAACGGGTTTTGATTCCATAATGAAAGCAACGTTCTCTATGGTTCAGTGAGTGAGAATTATTTTTTTCCAAACTTCAACCATTTCGGGATCTTCTTACTAGAATCTTTTGGAGAATAATCCATAAGGGAAGTGTCGAGTTCCGTATTACGTCCCAAAAAGCCATCTTTCATGATTGCAGTGTGTTCTCTATTTTCAACGGAATCATCAGATAGCAAATGTCTATTTAGGTCCAATTTGACCTCTTCTGCTTCTTTCATATCTTTTGCTTGGGATAGGTAATACTCTTTCAAAAAACTACCTGACTTTCTTTGGGTCTGTACTATTAAAAGATTTCTTGACTCTAAATTTTCCATCAATTTGGTTGAGTCTTTTCTAATATCTTTCGGTGGATAAGGTATTTGTAATACAAACTCTTCATTTTCATTCGAAAGCGTACTTCGAACAAAGGTGTACAGGTCGTGGTTTGTATCATTTGGCTTGAAATTTGCTTGAAGGTATGTGTTATCTGGAAACCTAATTCTGACTTCAATGTCAGTAGGTTGTCTCTTTTTGGCCTTCAAATGATTTGATTTTCTATCTTTTGCTGTAGGATGTGCCATATTTGCCAGCATTGACTGGTACTGACGAGCATGAGAGACTGTAACTTCGTAAACTGAATCATCAAACTCTACTTCTGGTAATGGTTCTGATGATGGTTTGTATATGTGAATGTGTTTCGGTTGACTTTTCGGATTTCCTGCATTACCATCCACCATAACTTGTGTTGTTTCTGATAAGTTTGAGACATCAGGTGGACTTGTCTGCGCTTCAACTTTAGCCAAAGTCATTTCATTGTCTACTGAAGAAGATGGTGTTACATTAGGTAAAGTGTTATCCACATCAAACACAGCTTGAGACGAAGAAAGAGGTTTATTTGGCAGGCTCACTCTCATTATCCCGTTGTCTGGGACTCCAAGCTGTGCCAATGTAGTACTGCCAACCTCATTTAGAGAGATAGTTTTAGTCAAACTTTGTACTTTCAATAGCTGATCTTGTGTCAATATTGAACCTCCAATCTCTTTCTCAATCGTTTCAATAACATCTTTAACACTCGCAAAACTGTTGAATCTTTTGATGAACGAGGTTTGCTGAAACGGAAAGTTGATTAGTTGAACCTTGATGTTTATTACAGATGGTATATTGGTTTTAGAGCCTTTCAGTGTAAGTTTGGCACCAGCAGGTAGATTCTGCAGTCTAAAAGGCAAAGATGTAGACAATTCAGTGTCATTATGACTGATAACGAGGAGATTGTTAGACATTGGACTATAACTTGTTGTTGGACTATTACGAGATAACTTACAATAATGCAGTGGCGCTTTTATCTAGTTTGAAATGAACACATGCCTTCTCCAAAACATCTGTGGTGGACATCCCAGGTCCAACTTTTACCTTAATTGTTTTCAAACCATAGGTCACAGAAACAGACGACATTGTATAAATGATGGAAAATGAATCTTGTTGGTTCCCCTTTGACTATTATTACGCTCTATATATTCATTAACAAGAGTTACGAAATTACTTTTTTGATCATGGGACACACATAAATTTTGAAAGGAGGATCAAATAAAACAAAAGACTGTGTCAACATAAGGTGTGGAAAAAGATCATAGAAGTCCAACCTCTGAACATCACCAATGGATTTTGAGGCGGGGGATTCGATCGATAAAGCTCTTAATGAACTGCTGCGATTACCGGAGTATGTCGAGGAAAACAGAAGTGAGGAGGCTCTCACTGCACTGGTGCATAGATGTCTGTATTATCTAGTTGCCACCACGCAGGAACAGTATAAGTGTTTATTTCCTGATTCCAAGGTGTCGAAGTTCCCTGAGAACATGAGCGAGTCAATTGAAGTTGAGTGGGAAGAAAGCGATATTTCAGTGAGTAAAAAAACGGTGTCCCACTCGCATAAAGGAAGAAATTGTGGTGACCAGTTCAAGCCTGGAGAGCCAATATACAGGTGTAATGATTGTGCTTTCGACGATACATGTGTGCTTTGTGTCCATTGTTTCAATAGAGATGACCATCTAGGTCATAAGGTCAAATCGACAATCTGTGGAGAGTCGAATTCAGGTCTTTGTGATTGTGGTGATCCAGAGGCATGGACCAAGGAACTGCATTGCAAAGCTGATCTGAGATCTACTTTCAGTGTAAGTGACGAAAACCATCTAGATGCTGCGATTCCAAACCGGCTAAAGAGAGTATATGAAAGATTGCTTGATTACATCATTTCTGTGTTTTCTCATGAGAACCAGGCGTTGCCGGAAGTGACCAAAAAGCTAAAGAATTCTGTTACTAATCAACCACTTGTTGATAGTATAGCTTTGATCTTAGCAGGATTCGAGCGTTCTTCAGATACATTCAATGTGAAACTCGAAAATATTAAACAAAAGTATCATTTGATTTTTTGGAATGATGAATATCATAATTTTCATCAAGCAAGAGATGCGATCATTGCAGCATCAGGTGTATCCAGAGAAACTGCAGTTGTTCTTGCACAAACTATTGACTCAAATGGTAGGGCAAGTTTAATTTCATCAAATGACATTGATGACTTAATACCAGGCTACAGGGATGCTACAAGAACATTCTTCACTGCCTCCTTCTCAACTGCAATCGAACTTAAAAGGCAAGCATTGGTTGTCCATTTGATAGACTGGTTGTCTCAATCAATCAAACATGCAAATGCAGAGTTTCAATGCATGGCAAGAAAAGCTTTCTGTGAAGCTGTATGTGACTTTTATACAATTCCTGAGAGTTGTGCGCCGTATTGGAACACAGCTACAAAACACTTCACCAAGTATACAGGGTTATTACATGGTTCCCATCTGCCAAACCCATATAACCAAAACTATGAAGAGCCCACTTCTTTTGTTGAGTCAACAAGGTTGCAGTATCTATTGTTTTTTGATGTACGCTTCTATAAAAGTTTGCGCAATAAATTGCACTCTTTGTTGATCTCAACTTTAGTATCTGACTTGGAATATAAAAAGGTTGCATCAAATCAAATTGTGCAGGTTTATCCCTTGTTGCTGAAAAACTTGATGTATGTGGAACGAGAACCTGATGTAAATATGATGCATGAAATTGCTACTCAGTTCTTTACTTGTCCCACTAATACCAAACATATCATTGATTATAATTTATCATCAATTTTGGCTCCATTTTCCCAAATTCTTGAAGACTTTGTTTTGAAAAGGTATGGCAAGTCTGTTTTCGAAATTTTGGGCCGTCACAGTGATCCGTCAGGTTCAAAGAAAATTGCTGTTCAGAGGGCACTGGCTGATATCGAGCTTATTTTGGAGAAATCTCCTGAATCAAAGCATCTTTACACTACATCGAATTTTTCGAACTATCTTAAAGTAATTCAAACATTTGATTACTGCTGGCCAATTCAAAGAAAGGCTGATGAACATGTTCAGTCAGAGACTTATGATTATGTTCTACATATAAATATTTGTCTTCAAGCATTAATGACTATCATCGCTGGGACGAATCCTGATAAAATTGGGGAGCCTTTGGAAAAGACTTTATATCAACCCATCAAAATGCTACACGATTCTCTTCTTCAAAGATATACGGCCAGTTATAAAAGCTACAAGGGGCTTCAAATCGTAGATTTCAAAGTGTCTTGTGAACCCTTGAGTTTTCAAAATTTATCTTGCGCTTTGTTTGGAAAACTACTGAGCTTAGTCTGCTCATCAAGCAAAATGGTGATGGAATATGTCACAAGTTCAGGTTTTCTGGCCATTGCTGATTACTCTCTGAGATCAATTGTCCTAGAGGCCCAGGTTAGTTGTCATTTCTGGATTCGTAATGGTGGTGGTCCTATGTCTCAAGCCTCAACTTATGCAAGACACCCACCTGTCAGGGAAAATCAATATTTCATGGACATATATCTCAATCAGCTGTCACTGATTATTTGTGATCCAGCTACTACTCTCATCAATGTTATTGACAGATTTGAATTGCTTGGTTGGTTCAGTCATGAAATCGAACTTGATAACACAATTTATGAAGAGAAAGTTAACAGTATTATAGAAAAGCTCGTTTCATTTCTATATACGCTGTTGACTTATCGTAGTCCATTCTTCAGTTTTAGCTCAAATATGGACAGGGTCAGATACAGATATAGAGACTTATTGATGCATAGTAATTTTGCTGAACCAAAATCTTTCTCATATATTGAGGAGTTGTTTGAGGGTACTGATGTTGATGATAATATTTTAGGTCAAGTCCTGGATGAGGTTTTTGACTTCAACCCCCCAAAAGGACTGAATGATGACGGTAGTTATTCCTTGAAAAGATCACTTCTGTCTTTCGTTGATCCTTTGCAAATAGATGCACAAGTGTTTGACTTCAACAATTCATTAGCTGTGTTATCCAAGTCCTTGGCATCCGATGGTAAGAAAGCCGATGATATTATTATTCATCCTCAGGTTGCACATCTAGATGAGTTTGCTGAACTAGGTGACTTCACTAGAACTAAAGAGTTTGCCAAGTTAGTAGCAAGGCTCCTGGATCACGCTCTTTCCAAAAATGATGAATCCTTTGTTCCAATCGTGCTACATTTGCTACATGCTGCAATTATTGATGATGAAAACATTAATGGAAAGAATCATTTGGTTTCGACATACCTGAATGTTCCAATATGTGAAAATCTATTCAGTATATCTGTACAGAGCAGCTTTTCCAACTCAACTAAAAATAAAGCAGACTTTATATTGTCTTCTTTGATTTTGAAAGATAGTGATAGTATTTTGGAATCACTAACCTTTTGTTTTGGTGAAGACTTGGTGAAAGGCTACGAACAGCAAAAGATGGCAGATGGTCTGTATTTCAATGAAACTGAGTCTGAAAGAAAAAGAAGACTTGCCAAAGAGCGCCAAAAAAAAATAATGGAAAAGATGCAAAAGAAACAGAAGCGGTTTCTAGACAAAAATGAGCCCAATCATGAAAGTCTTTCTTCAGCAGAACACTCCAGAGCTGACGCCAATACTTGTGTCTTGTGTCAAAGTCCCGAAACATCAGATGACATCCTCTGTGCACCGTTATCCATTTTCAGCAGTAATGTTTTTAGAAACTTACCAAAAAATGACGAACTGTACATCCACAGAGCATTCATGAACTGGGGTGAAGATTCCATCGAAAATCAACTGGACTATGTTGGCTACACACCGGCTCCCGAACGCGATATTTTCAACGTATTGGAAGTGGGATCTTCGTGTAATCATCATGTGCATTTCAAATGTCTGAAAGATCATTTGGAGCGTGAAAGACGCAATGATTCTTTCAAAGACGTGACCTGTCCCTTATGCAAAACTCATCACGATACATATGTACCATCTTTAAGTAAAAGACAAGATATTGATTTGATGGAAATTCACAAAGGCAATATTGTGAACCACCTATCTATCAGTTTTAGAGAGTGCTATTCTGATGGCAATGATACACAAATAAATGAGTTGATACAGAGAAACTCAGTCTCTTTCACAAAAGACGAACGTCAGCTAGTCCTCTTGGTTGGGTCCGTATTGGGACATTCTATCAAACAAGCAGAAATTTCAACAAGGGTAAATGGTCATGATGCTTACATTAACTTCCTTAATCAAGTATCTGAGCAAACATACAAATCACTGCATTTGATGCTTCAGTACTACACATTGTTGGAGAGCAGGTCATCACTTAATCCAAAGAAGGTGACTCTTCTTAACATGTCGAATGATATCGAGTTCATCACCATTTTTGTTTACGCCTTCTTTTGTGGGAAAAGTAATTTCACAAATGTTTCTACTGAATGGTTGAAGATCTATTTCTATCGCCATTTGACCATACTGCATTCCAATTACCCTTCACTATGGCAAGAATGCCTCAACGGTACAACAAAAGAAGAGTGCACCCCAGAAGAGTTCAATATCATGAAAAAATGTCTCAACGAATGTTTATCGAGTGATCAAGAAGCAATGGCAGCTCAGCAAAATGAAAGCTTCGTGCATAACATTTTCTATCATATGAAAAAACTCATATCAATTGAAATTAGGTCCTTGTGTGTTCTCTACAAGTTATGGAAGCCAGATTTCGATATGACTATAAGTGAAACAGATAAAATGGACGCTGATTTCATGTTGAGGTCAATGAATCTGCCAGTTTTAACAGCCATTTTGAGCAGCTTCGATCAACCATCAACTGATATGTTTCGAACTGGTTCAAAAAATCGTAAAAGCACACTACCTTATTCTGGTGTTATCAAATTGGTGGACTTACCCAGAGACCTGGGGTATTTTACAGTTACAGGTTCTGAAAGCGATGATGAAGATTCAGCTGAAAATCAACATAATCAACGACCAAGGTTCAGAAAGGCAAATAAAAACATAAGTAATAGAATCGATTATGCAATATGTCTCACATGTGGTTCGAAATTTCTTTCAAAAGTCCAACGTCAAGAGGCACGGTCGCACTTGCCTTTCTCAAACTGTGCCAAAAGCGGTGGTGGCTTGTACTTCTATCCAAGTTCTAACCAAATCAAGATTGTTTTCACGAGAGGATTGCAACATTATTCTAGAGTTATCAATGCGCCGTATCTGAACTCACATGGCCAAAGCGGCTATAGAGCAATCCAACATGGTCATCAAGCTCAATTGAATTATGTACGGTACAAATACCTCACCAATTTGTGGCTAAGTGGTGGCATCTTTCCATTCTTGAGTAGGCATGTTTTACCATCTAGAGTCACCGAAGAGGGAGCAAGACTTGATGACCCTAGAATGCTGAGAGAAATGCTGATTAATAGACTGCTGGCAAACGGAAATGCTGGAAATATCAATGGTGCATTGGATGAGCAGTTGGACCTGTCCATATTGGATTACTTGACTGAATCACCAGATAGAATTTTGTTCAGCCCTCAAACAAATGAGGATGAGGATGAGAGCAATGATGACGAAGGTAGTGATGATAGCGAAGATGATGAAAATGAATCAGATAGTGAGGATAATAGTCAAGAATACAATGAGGGATTCACATTGTTTGACCGATTTTTCCTTGATATCATGGATACAGTTGCTGGAGACGATGAGGAACATTCAGACAACTACGAGATAGAGGAAGATAGTGAAAGACCATATATACCTGATACTGATGATGACTATAACTATCTTGACCACCAGCAAGATCAAGACGATACGAACGCCTTTTTCTCAGCTGATGATCAATCTAGTGATGCCTTTGAGATTGACTGAAAGGAGGATCAGCCTGTACGAACTAGGTTGTGAATTGAAAGAGAATAATAACTATTTACGTTTATTTTTGATACGTAGTCAAAGAACATCTAAATACACAATCTTGTTTGTTGAACATATAGTTTCAAATATTTCAGAGGGAAAAAAAAGAAGTATACCTGGTACCACACAACATAGAAAGATGACCAAAAACAGCGGACATCGATCGAACACATTTCAAAATTTGTTCGGGATATCTTCATTCAAATAGCCACACTGGTAACATGCAAATGGCTGTTTGACAACCAATCAAGACAAAAAATTTTAGGAATAACACTTAATGTAAATCAATAAATCATGGTAACATAACTGAAGTAGTAATTTTAATTGGAACATTGCAATTAGGAGGACTCGAAATTATTCGTCATCCTCTTCCTCGTCAGCACCTTCTACATATTTGCCTTTGATGTCTTTCCATAATTTACCTTTGTTGTGGTTCTCGTACCATCTGGTAACAGCACTGTCAAAAGCTGGTTGAAACACAAAAGCAGAAGCAAAGATAACAGAGACAAAGACAGAGTTTCTCTTGATGAATGTATTGTAGATAGTAGAGTAGATTGACTAGGTCTTAAGTTAGCATCAATGACATCTTGATTTGGATGTTTGGTAAACGACAGTACTTATCCTCAATATTGCAGAAGACTTCGATATACTTGTTTTTTCGAAGTCCAGTGATTGAAGGTTTCGTATTGACTGCCAAACTGTTACTTGAAATCGTACTTACCATAACTTTTGATTTGGAAAGTCCTGGATATCACTCTCTTGTTAAAGTGTTGAATTACATATTTTTTCTTGGGCTTTTTTTTTTTACTCAACTCTCATTTGTAAAATGGATTTCGAAAAATTCTATTGGCTGAATCTAATGATTATGTAATTGATCTTGTGATTGCTAACCACTCGACAATAATCAACTACTACTCGTGATGCAGTGCAAGATTAATCATATTCACCGGAAAACAAGGCTGTAACGTCTGTAGAGAAAGAAATGTTTGGTGAATTGAGAAGTTTTCGGTGAATTTGAATTGAAATTGGTTCTATCTGTAATACAAAAACTAAAAAGAATGACACGGACAGGAATTGAACCTGCAACCCTTCGATTGCACTGAAATTCCAACTGGAGTCGAAAGCTCTACCATTGAGCCACCGCATCATCTTGAAAGTTAAAGACCTAAAATTCAAATATACGACCTTGAAGTTTAGATCTTCTGTCTGACCTTGGAGATGGTATGATAAAGATACTTCTGAAAAGTAAAGATAAACTTCTACATTTCTCTCTGAAATTTGCGATATACAATGAATTGAATCAAAGGTAGTTCAAATTCCAACTACCCATTTATAAAACTAAATCACAATAAAATAAAACTTTACATCTCACAAAATCAAAAGTAACAAAGCTCAAGATCTATCAATCAACTTTCTACTGTTCTTTACTTCATAATCCTGACAGTTCATTAACATAGCTGAAGCCCCTAAATTGAGCTTGAGTAGCCGAGTCTAGAACAGAGTTGACAGGCGTCAATCTCGGAACTTCTGTTGTGAAATCCTTATCGAAAAATGAAACATCTTCTTCACTCTTTACTTCTGGAATATATGGTGGGGGAACCTGTAAGTTTAGAATGTCATCAAAATTTATATTACCGAAGTATGGATGTTCCATTATTTCTTCTGCATCTCTTGGGCCTGAACCTAATCTTAGTTGTGGGTTCTTCTCTAATAGTGATTGTAATAAACCGACAGCCTCACTTGCCATTTGTATAGGAAATAATGGCTCATCAGTCAAGATTGCATTAAAGACTTCATCTTCATCATCACCTCTGAATGGTGATTTACCCAAAAGCATCTGATAGACCAAAACACCAAAGGCCCACCAATCAACAGCTCTTGTATAATTCTGCTCCTTCAAAATCTCAGGTGCCATAAATTCAGGAGTACCGCAAAATGTGTTCGTAGTTTTGCCGTACCACATATCTGGTTTACATAACCCGTAGTCTGCTAACTTGATGTGACCTTCGGTACTCAACATGATGTTATCAAGTTTCAAGTCACGGTAAACAATACCATTTTCATGTAAATATTTCAAAGCTAGAAGAACTTCAGCAGCATAAAACTTAGCTCTCCTCAAGGAGAAATTACCCTGCTGAACATGCCACATCAAATCACCACCTGGAACATACTCCATAACAAAATAAATTCGATTAGCCGTCTGAAAAGAACAATGCAAGTTGGTCAAAAATGGATGTTGTTCTCTATTGGCAATCAAAAACACCTCTTTTTCTGCTAACATTGATTGAATCTCACTATTCTCTATGATCATATCCTTTTTTAGAATCTTGACGGCGCATAATTGTTTGGTACGATGTGATCTACCTAACATAACTTTACCAAAGTTACCTCTACCGAGTACAGCAATGAAATTGAAATCATCTAATCCAATCTTCGCACGATGACGTTTGTGAGATTGAGTAGAGCTGACACCAGCTGTTGTGTTACTCTTTACTAAGGTTTCTTCACCAGCCATCACAATCTGGTCGAGTGGTGCACTGGATTCTAAAGAATGGCGGAAGTTTGAAGACTGGGGAGGTATTTCATCTTGTGTGGCGTCCCCATAATCTTGTTGAAATGATGTTTCTTGTGTTGCAGAATACTCGGATTCACGATACAACTGTTGAGATGGTGAATGTTGATAAAACTTTTGCTGATTGTCGTATTCTTGTTGTTGTCTAATTTCTTCTTGTTGTTCTTCATACCTTTGAGCTTCGAGACTTTCCTCAATCATCTGTTCCTTCTTTTCTTCAGCATATCTTTTTTCCTCAAGTGCACGTTGTTCCTCATACTGTCTTTGTCGTTCTTCCAAGTACTGCTGTTGCTGTAGCTGTTGCTGTTGCTGCTTTAGATTTTGGATTTGTTGTCTTGGATCCAGCTGGGAAGTCTGAGAGGCTGTGGAATAGTCGTCATTAGATGATGGAGGAGGTCTTCTATGCGGAAGATTTTGCTGAATCGGAGCTTGCTGTTGATGCAGCGACTGTGTTGGAAGATCGAAAGTATTTGGTCTTTCTTGTGTTAAAGATGAAATGTCTGTTTCCGATGATGAGAGCTTTTGATGTATAGGTGAAGGTGAAGGTGGTAGTTCTTTCGACTGTAAAGAGTTCACGATTGTCGATGATGAGTGAGATCCAGATTTCTTATTATTGTATTCCAGAATCTGTTTCTTTCGAGTATCTTCAGTTGATCTGATTGTTTTCAAAATCTCGTTTGCTGTTTCTAACGACATACCACAAAAATCTGGTACTAAATGTGAACACTGAACATGACACATCGCATCACATTCGTGACATTTCAAAACGTTTTTTCTACCCCATGGTAATAAGTAACCACAATGGCAACACCAATTTGTACCTCGGTTTGAAACATGTTCGAATCTGTGAGGAATTTTGTGATTAACTTTCAATTCATCTGGATCAATATCAGTGGATGACTTGGATATACATTTTGTGATAACTTTTCCATAACACTTCTTGTGGCACAAGAATTTACAATCTTGACACTGATACCCATTGTAACGGAGAAAATCCCCACACAAAGCACAGCGCATGATTGAATAAAATTGCTTTTGAACAAACTGATGACCATGCTGCTCGAACACTTCCTCGTCTCTCTTACGAATGGCACCATGACGGTGTAACCCGCCCAATAGAGTTTTTTTATTAGGAGTAGTGTGCTTCGTGAAGCCAAGGGTTAGCAAAATTTGTCCCGCAGGCTCAAGGATATACCACGAACTCGTTCTGATAGGATCTTTGACGTTTGAAGCATTATCTTCTTTCTCATTTAAGGTGAAGTTGTCAACGGTACTTGGATGATTTAGGTTTGACGCTGTACTGGTATTTTGAATTCTGGAAGCGCTAACCCAACCGATACCAGATTGACCAACTTTCTTCTTTCTAATTTCCTCGGCAATATCAGAAATCAAGAACCATGCGATAGCAACAGGAACAAATGACCCGGAAATCTTGTCGTAGACTGTAATTTCCAACTCATTACCTCTTTCAATGTGTAGGTTAAACTCCTCATTGAATTTGTGACTACGACTCAACTTTGTCTTGGCCTTCTCTTCGTCGTCCACTTTTACAGATATGTAGGATTCAGTTTTTCTGGAAAAAAAAGGTGACTCAATATGATCGACATCTCTTATTGAATTGATTCCGATAGTCAATGTACCAGCTAAAGGTTTTCTTCTGAACTTTTCGGCGTTATCCTCATCTGCCTGAGATACTTGATCCAGACTGATATTGATGTCCTCATACCTTTTAAGTGATTTCTTCAATAATTGAATTTTATGATTAGATTGGATTCTGCCATCTTCAGCCACAGAACTAATCCTTCTATCGCCATCCATTTGGTAGATTTTGGACAATTTCTCGTTTGCTTCGTAATACTTTTGTTCCACTTTAAGTTTGGTATTCAATTGGTTGATCATGTACTGAATTCTTTGACCAAGGGATGGACAGTCGTACTTGACTAAATCCAATCGTGAGTAAGTTGATTCAGTCTGTGAGCTGAGTTTTGCATTGGAAGACTTGATGTTATGATTTCCACCTGCAGTATCAGCAAACACGCCAGAATCGATATTGAGATGATCAGAATCTTGTTGCCCTTGAAATTTCAACTGATTTAACCTTTCATTCAAGTAATCAATGTTCTGTTGAGCTTCTTGAATGTTACTGTTACACTTTTGTATGACCATGGCATTTGTGGTTTTCTTCTTCAAGTTAGAAGCACCTGATATGATGTTCCTCTCTCTCAGAATCTTTTTCTGGATCTCCTCTGCAACCTGTTCTGACATGACTGCGGCTGTAGCAATATGTAGTAAAGCGTTCGGTCAAACAAAAAGATGTAGGAAAGTATCACTTGTAAGATACAGTAGAAGAATTCACTCCGTATGGTCTTTGGCAACTATCTGCTGTCGTTTAATGGTCAGATCAAAGTTTTCGACTAAAAATGACTTGTATAGACCACAGACACAAAATTGTGGAACAAAACAAAAAATCAGAAACAAATCAATTAAATCAGATGCTTCGTTGTCGAAAAACGTGATTTTTTAAAAAGTATTCGTCTCGACTATTTGTGCCTTTATAATAAAACGCTGCTTCAAACACGTCTGTCAACTACTTTATCGTTAATACTTTGATTGTTTACAACCTGCTTCTTGAAAAGTTTGTTGGTTTTTTCCTTGCCAATAAACTAATAAACAAACACACACGCGAAAATTACTGTATTTTGTAGTCACGTGTATCCTGTACAAATCAAAAATACTACACATTATACTAGCTTAAGAATTCTATTGCAAAATGATGCTGAGTTTACTTATTGTTACAGCGACAATGACAACCAGGAACTGGACAATAATTGCTTTGAAGAAACCATTCCTCAGCATGACCTGCATGCATTCCGTGGTTGCAACTTAAACAGAAGCTTGGCCATTGTTTGAAATTTTCTAGTTTTGCTGAGTGAATCGAACTTTCTTTCGAAACATCTACCGCAAGAGGTTTGCCAAGAGGCAGTAGGCATATTGCACATTTTGGTAATGATGCACCACAGTGAGGGCATGTAGAATTGTATGACTCCCTCAAATTCTGTAGATGGTTGTTAGTTCTCTTGAGCTTGGAAGAGTTCGACTTCTCAGATGGTTTTGATATGTTCTTGTTGCATCTGACACACTGGATCATTATTTGTGCATCAATCGGATTGAGACTCATCCTGCCATCAGATGACTTTGAAAGTTTTGCCCTTTCTACATCGAATTTGGCTCTTAGGCTGAACATACCCCACGAGTTCAATAATTGCCTGTAGGAATGAATCCAATGTTCGGCTCGTTCATCTTTGAAGTACCTTGGGCAACCAAAACTCGATATAATTGCGGCTGTCTGAACATCTGAGGTTCTATCAACATAGCTTTGAAGAAGATCTATACCCCTCTTAGTTATACCTGTCAAGATCAATCCTTCTAATTCGCCTTTGAAAATGTATCTTTCACTAACTTTGTTAAGGAAATTAGTAAGATCTGTATCTGATAAACAACGTAATGCAACACCAATTCTTTCTCGAAGAGGAAGAGAAGACTCTTCTAGTACAGCCCACCAGTCGTTGTGAGCAATGTAAGCAAAAATCGCTTTCAGATAAGGATCAGACAACTCTTGAGACATTTGATGACATTGATCTTTCCAAATGTTGCCCTCAGAGCTTTTCTTTTGAACCAAGTATCCAGAAATAGCAGTAGCTATCAATTTCAGCTTATTATTCGATGAGGAACTCAAGATCTTTACTGCTTTTTTGATGTCACCTATAAATACAGCCCAGCCTGCTGCTTTAGTGTACTGATTGTTGTCCATTAATTTCTGATAAATCTGCTCCAATTCTTCGCGACTGTAGTAAAACCCAGCAAGTATCATACACAACTTTCTCTGAGGCTCCTTATCACTTTGGACAATGGGCATAGTCTTTGATCTCCTTGCAGATAAGATTTCCTTGATCTGTTGCTTGAAAAAGTCTTCCTTCAAATCTGAACTGAACCTATCTTGTCTCTGTAAAGAATCTACACCTTTCCATATACCCAAAACGCCTTCAAAGGACATATCCAGGTCACTTGATGTCATTAGTCCGCTTGTTGATGAATTGTATGCAATTTCTAGCCATTTCCATGTACTTCTTAAGAACATGTTATTGTTCAATGACTTGAGGCTGTCCACAACTTCTAGATTTTTGAGGCAATTTGTTCCATATCCCATGTACGCTCTTTTTCTCATCTTTACACTGATATCATTCTCCAATACTTCAGAAATCTCATAGAATGTCTCCAGGGAAGTATCCTCTTCTTCATCTTCATCTTCTTCATCTTTAGGTGTATCACTTATACTTTCTTCTTGATCAAATTGGTTGAAAAAATACATGTCATCCTCATCGTACTTTCTAACATTCACATTCTCGACTTTTTCTATGACTTCGTCAACACTTTCAATCCATGTTCCTCTGCTCCCAGTTATTATGAGGTCATTGAATGAGTTGAATTTGATACTTCTTTCACCTTCGACCAGAGGCATTTTGAACACAGAACCAGATTGTCTCATGCAAATCAAGTTCATGCCACCATTTTGCTCTTCTGAATAATCAAAAGAAATCACACGGTCGTATTTTGTTTTAACATCTAGTACTGAAGATACAAACAAAGACTCATACTTGGGTGATGGTACATTACCTATTTGCCATCTTCTAATTAGTTCACCAGCATGTGATGTACCAAACTCGCCTCGCCTTCTGGAGCTATATCTAAAACAATAATAATTATTTCTTCTCGTTGTATCCCCAAGCAGTTTAGAAAATGATAAACTAGGTTCAGGATTTCCATTGGTCAACTTCCTTCTGTCAAAAATGCACAAAGTTCCATCCTCACTAAAGCCAGCAAAATTGAATTGATTGAACGGGTCTTGGGTTATTCCGTGAATAGTTTTGGAATTTATTTGAAACACTGGTGAGGATACCCTGATATCAATGTCCCTGATGCATTTGGAACTTCCAACGAGTAGATTGGTTTCATTATAAAATATACTTGAATGAACTGTCTCGTTGCTAATAAAAGAAAATGTCGGTTGATGCAGCTCCTGAGTTGAAGATTTCGAGTAGTGATTTATATTATAGATGAGCAGAGACTGTTGATTGTGTGAGTTTTTTTTCGATCTTGCTAATCCCGTTGCCAATAGCCCTTGGTTATTGAAAGTAACACTGTTTACCGCACCTACGTCAGTTAATCCCCCGTGCGCTCTAATTTCTAAGGTTGCGGAATGTGTTGTAGCCAAATCAAACACTTTCACAACACCATCTTCCTGACCAGTGGCGACTAAGCCTGGCGATACTGGTGAATAGTCCAAACATGAGATATTAGAAAATCCTTTACGAGTATTGGACTTATGTATATCCTCATCAGTATTACCCGGTTGTGTCTTGTACAAAGAAACCTCATCTCCCAAGGGATTAACTGCCACAAATGATTGAGATTCAGAATCATCCCAGCCAAATGCACGGGCGATTTTACCCATTTTGAAATCCGTTGTTATTCCCTGTTCATGTCCAATGCTATATCATCAACAACAAAATACCATTTTGGAAAAGTCATAAGTAGTCACGTGAATGTCACGTTTTACGGAGTCCTCTGTTATAGAATTTTAATGATCAAAAAAAATGTGATCGCTCACGTGATTATGCGTCACAAAATTCAACATGAATTATCACCTGATAGAGTAGAAGAAAAAAAAGAAGATATGTTTATACTTAGTAAAGCATACTCATTTGTTATAGCTGTTATTGTGTTATGATGAGGGAACTTCCTATACTATCAGACTACGACGTCTCTCCTACTACGGGGTTTCTCCCTCCAGAACCCCCTATGGAGAGATTAAATGATCAGTATTATAAACCATGGGAATCACTAGCCCACAATTTGCCATCTTTGATCCTCACTAAGAAGATAAGAGCCCAAGTGGATAAGCTTCCAGTTTTAGATGTAGTTGGAATGAGTGGTGACAGAAGGGCTTTGAGAAGAGCGTACTCAATATTGTGCTTTCTGAGTCATGCTTATGTTTGGGGTGTTGATCAGCCAAAAGAACGTTTACCCAATTCTCTTGCTAAACCATTGCTACAAGTCAGTGAGCTTTTGGAAGTGCCACCAGTGGCAACATATGCAGGACTCGTACTTTGGAATTTCAAAACTATCATAGAGGATGAGTATAAGAATAAAGAAGATGTTTATGATTTAGACAACATTAGCACTGTCAATACATATACTGGATCGATTGATGAAAGCTGGTTTTATCTAGTATCGGTATATTTCGAAAAAAAAGGTGCGGGCTGTATCACCACTGGCTTGGATGCATTGAAAGCAATCCGTGAAGATGATATCGAGAAGGTTACAGTATCACTTCAAAATTTGGCTGAACTTATCGATCGTTTGGGTTCAATTTTAATGAGAATGGAAGAAATGTGTGATCCCCATACCTTTTATTATAGAATAAGACCTTACCTAGCGGGATGGTCAAATATGTCAGATGCTGGTTTACCTCATGGCCTTAAGTACGGAGATGAGGAAACTTATAGATCATATGCAGGTGGATCGAATGCACAATCTTCTTTGATACAGGTGCTAGATATCTTCTTGAATGTGGAGCATTTTCCAACAGGTGAAAAACAAAAAGAGTCCAGAAACGAGTCCTCGCTTTCTGCGAAATCTGGAAAGAACAACTTCATGAACGAGATGAGAAACTATATGCCAGGTCCACACAGAAGATTCTTGGAACATTTGGCAGAAGTTTCAAATATTCGTGAATACGTTTTAAAAAGAAACGATTCTAAACTCACACTAGCGTATGATGCTTGTCTAGGAATGTTGAAAGCGTTTAGGGATAAACATATACAGATTGTAACGAGATATATAATATTACAAGCTAAATTACATAAAAGCTTAGGGTCTACCAATACTTTGAGATCAGGAATTGCCAAAACAGCCGAAAAGAAAGAACAAAAGGGCACTGGGGGTACATCTCTGATTCCGTTCTTGAAGCAGTGTAGAGATGAAACCGGTGATCCTGCTGCAGGAGAATGGGGTAAAAAGATCTTGGTCAGAGGTGTGTTGAACATCAGAACTAATCCCTCTGAGAGTGAAGAAGCAGACACCAAAAAAAGGAAACTAGGCTTGTCAGGTGACTGGAAAAGTTCAGGTGAAGAACAGGCTGGTCACTGGTAAGCTTGTATACAATAATTATGACAGCTTATGAATAAACAGGATTTGATTCTCTTACTTTTTTCAATTCCTCTCAACAAAAACTATGGCTTTCATCTTGAAGTAATATTACATTTAATATACAGATGGCGCGTCAAGTGGACCTATTTGAAGGTTTCGTGGATTATTTCTTCCCCTTGTTCTTCATAGTCCGCCTTACTAACTGCACCTTCACCTTCTTCAAACGTCTTCATGCTATCTAATATACCAGCACCAACCCAATTGGAATTGACTCTCTCGATTAAATTCGGATTTGTGAAAGATTGAATAACAAACTTTGGTAAAACTCTTGAAAGGTCATTCAAAAGTCTAGTCTCTAAGCCCGCTAAAAGAGAACCACCTCCTGTTAAGACTATATTCGTCAAGAGCCTGTCATACACTTCTTTACTTGCTTCTGATTTTTTCAAACTTGATAGTATCAGGTCTTTGAGACCAATGGTAGAATCTTGTGGAAGTTCAATACCTTGTAGAGGATATTGCAACGGATAAAACAAAGGTTCTGATAACTGAATCTGTTCCTTTCCAACCTCAATGATTTTTTCATCAGGTAGTTGATAGTGTTTCACTGTAACTTCAAAATCAGACGCAGCACTAGGAATCGGAAAGTTACTTATACCCATAATAGATGCCTTGAAATCATTGATCAATTCTGTAATCTGAAATCTTTGAAATGACTCAGAAGCACCATCTTTGGCATAAAAAGCATCAACATCGAATTGAGTTTTTAGATAGTTGAGGATGTGTAAGTTTATGAAATCACCTGCAAACTTGGAATGGATAGCACCTTTAGTTATGATTTGACCATCAACGATTGGCGTGATACTGATATTTGCTGAACCCACATCTATAATTAAACTAGTAGATTTTCCTAGTCCATAACTTGTAGCAATAGGCGCTTTTGTCACGTTTAGCAGTGGGACATTGAATGTCTTGAATGCCAATTCAGCCAATTTGACAACAATCTTTTTATTGCTCCAAGCCGGTTCAACCACGGTTAGCGGATATTCACTAGAGTCCACGTCAAGTTTTTGAAAAATAAATGACCAAAGCTTCTCTAAAGCGTCCCAGTTGTAAATAACACCATCTTTCAAAATAGTGTACACCTCATTTTCGGGATGTTCAAATATTTCATCTCCTACTACAATATCACCGTTGGCGTTTTGTGAATATAAAGAGGGAATCACAATGTCCGGAATTGTGCTGGATGAAAACCCAGCCCGTGTACTAGAAGATCCAACCTCAATCACAACGGTTGTTATTTCAACCATTTCACTCTTAGACGTTCTGCTACCAGTTGTTTGAGTTTATATACCAAACATTTAGAAATTCAAAATAAACTAATCTTTCGCGAAAGTTTAAATTTTTTTTAAAACTTCAATGACTGAAATCATACATACTACATTTACTGATTGAGAAGAACTAGGAGAACTGATGAGTGAACAACTAAAGGAGTATGAGAAGCTAAAGAAACAACTACAACAAGCGATACTGAAAAAAAAACAACTAGACAAAGACATAACTCAAATTGAGGAAGAGATCTTTCAAAAAGAAACAACTTATTTGAGCGAGTCGAATAACAGCAATATTGTTCGTGGATTTGAGTCAAAATCTGGTAACAATCACAGTAGCAGTAATAGTTCCGTGCTGAAGAAGAAACTAGTATTCACTGATGACGACAGGATCTTCAGTTTGAGCTCTCACACCTTTGTGCGACATCTACAAAAGAAAACCGATGAAGAATACGAAAGTAATGATGGAACACCACCTGTCACTGGTACCAAAAGGAAAAGAAGAAGTTCATGATTGATGTGATGTTGGTCTTACTGTCTTTCTAGATAGACTTGTAACTGATAGCGGTAACTCCACAGTTTTCACAAGGCATTACCAGCATTCGTAATTTTCGCTGTATCACCTCTTTCTTTCAACTTATATGGAAGAGGAAGCTCAACATGAAACACGAAATCTCCTTTAAAAGTATGAGAGATTTATGGTAGTCATAAAGGGAGTTTGTCTTTAACAGTTAACCATAACGATTTTGGTTATATTGATTCTAGGATGTTGTGACAGAGCATTTGCCATGCCACGTTTTGCATTTGATTCAGTCTTTAGTATCTTTTGAGGCGGCCGATCATGCTACCTTCCATCCTTTTAATGTATGTTATAATCTAATAAGCTTCAAATCGGATTTATGACGTAGTTTGTTCGTTCTAAGCTTTGATTCTTTGCTTTAAAAAGCACTACAGCTGTTGCGCCAATTTCCATAAATGTTATATAGCCGCGCGGACAAAAACTCTCAGCTTCACAAATAAAGTTATTCTAGAAACACAATAACTTGGTTTTGAGGTCATTGATGCCTCATTTCTTAGCTTGAAAAATGTATCCTTATGACTGATAGGAAAATAATTCAAATTATGCGTGGACTAAATAGGAAAGATTACGTGTCATTGTTGTTTCTTTTTACGTTTGTTGACTAGGATACGAAAAGCATCGGATCTTGAATGTCGCAGATCGGACCTGCAACTGTATGCAAGAGCTAAACTTTCTGAAAACTAGAGAGAATCATACATGATCATAGAGCTAGACTATTATTTTTTTATCGGATTCATAGAAATGACTGATCTGAAGTTACATATTTTGGTTCTCTACAATTATGGTCATACCCAAAAAACTCATCGAGGAGGTTTTCTTCTTCATCCTCGGTAATGCTGAGTTATTTTCAGTTCAACTTTTCACAAGTTTTCAGTTATTAGGTTTTTACTCTAAAACTTCTTATCTATATACAGTAGTTTCTTGATAACCTTAAGTGAAACAGCGCTAAACTGCGAGAGAATTTTTCAGTCAGTTGTGACAATTCTTATTGAATGGTATGCATGAGCGAAAGGTTTTCGCCCTGGCGATCAAGGAATAATCAATTCAAAATTCATAATTCAGCTCGGCATATTTTTTTTTTATTTTTTCTAGCCACCGGATTTTTCCACACATGTGTGCAGTAAGGGACAGCAGGTGTCAGCTTTTGGGGGATTATATGTATCCCAAACGTCATCAGGGGTGGTGATCTGACAGAAAAAATAGGTAAACGGGACAGATCCTCTCTTACTTTTACCATTTTACAAAATTCTTGGTGCAAGTGCCAGTTCGTAAGCTTTACAGGTAATGCAAGCTATTTTGATTGATTTCTCTTCGTATTCCGGTGACATTTACAATTTTTCAAAGGAAAATTTTGCCTATGTTGAAATGGTAGGCTGCCTGATTAATATGTATTATAGGAAATCTAACATATTTTACATCTCTTGTTTGAAACTTGGTCTGAGTTTTTCTGTCTACAAATTCCGTTGCGCGTGGCCAAATCTGTTGATTCATTAAAGTTGAACTACTCATACTATACAGCTGATGAACTGTTCAACTCCTACTCAAGCAGGCTTCTCCGATAACCCACTTTTGTGAGGTAGACATTAAATACAGATTATAGACCCTGTTCGCTGTAAGCCTTTTGTAATTCAAAAATGAAGAAAATGCTGATATTTCTTCTAGAACTTGTATTTTCAATTATCATAATCTGGAGGTTGGAATTGCCTTTGCCAGGGATCTTCATGCATGTGTATGCACAGCTATAAACACTTTCCATTCCAGAACTGGACCTGTGAAACCTACAAATTATTTCAGTCTAGCTACGAGGTACTGAACTCTGTGCATGAGGATCGCTGATTCAATGCCATGCTGTCTGTTTGAAATAATATTTGATCGTAAATAACACCTTCAACATAGTGCGAAATTTTTAGTAAACTTTGTAAATGCATAAATTCAGTTGATGATACTTAGTTCACCTACAACAACACTCTGATGTACTTAACTATTGAAAAGTCAACCAAGAATACCCCCAAGCACAACCTAACCAACTGTCTTCTTAAAAGGTAACAACGCTAAATGAAGAAAGAAAGAAAAAAAAATATGAAAAAGAATTTAGACTGAGAAAAAGAATACGGAAGATAGAAAAAGAAAGAAAAAAATCATTCTGGAGAATTCTCCTCTCTTAAATTCATCAGTAACATTTTGGATTAAAATATGACATCACTGTGGTTGAATAGATGGAAACAGCAGCTGTCTGCAAGAACATCTCACTTACTCACATAGCCCTTAACAAGACAGAAGGGTTCTGGTCGAGTTTCTAGAGTCTCTACAGATGAGGTTATGGCCTGCATCCCCCGTGCGTGATACTGCCGCACGCCTTTCTTTTTCTATTGTTTTTATTCAGTTATTTATGCTAATAAACAACAACATCTATGTTTATGAATGAAAAAATCTCTAAACTCTGGTGATATGAAAGACGCAATGATATCGTATTTCAGCAAACTGCACCCTTTCCACGTTACAAAAGCAGGGCTAATCAATTTTCTTCTATGTCTATCCTTTCAGACTTTTTGAAACATAAAGAAGGAGATCAGTAGCGTCACTTTGATGATCATGAACTACGCACTAAACTTTATTCTAAAATCTTGATTCTGGAATGAGACAGTCTGTCTCCATGTCTCGCTGTCTTCTGACGACAACACGGTGTATGTTTCGTAAAGCCCCTATGGGATATTTGGTTCAGTTCCATTTTTCATTTACAATTTTAGTTTGATCTGGTTTGATCCTGAGGCGTGGACTTACTGGTTCATGAACACTTAAACTTTAGAGACCTTCTTCATCTTCTTGGACAACTCAATTAGCCCACATGTCGTACGTAGTATTATTTATACGGACTTATGACCTCTTATTGAAGATTTTCACATGAATATAGAGGGAAAAAAAATCGTAACGAGAAAAACCGGCGTCCATTTCGTACTTCACTGTCTCACTTTTGTAAGCATAATGACAAAACACAAGACCCAATACACAAATGAGGATACTCCTCACCCCTTAGGATGTCGCTATTCCTTCTTGTCGTAGTGAAATAACGCTTTCTACTTCTCAATCTCGAGTTTGTTTATTCACTTGCCTCGGTGATGTATGGATATGTAGCTATATGCATGTTGTAAGGACTGCTGTGCTCATACTTATGCGTGCATGTTCCGGTGTGTGGAACAATATATCGAACCGTTCTCAAGGACCACAAACTTTCGTTAGTTTTAAAATAAACTCACATTTTTGAATGACTCTGTTATCAGGCTGATTAATATGTGGTCGAAAACCGTTTGAAAGATTGAATTTTGCATAGAATCCCGCCTATTGCAAAATGCATTTCGATATTTAAATAATGAGACATCCTTCTAGTCAATGGGAGATCAATTAAATTTTTGTAAGACACACAAACATCTCTATCTATATAATTGGATCACTGATTTATTTCCAAACAAAAAAACTCACCACTACGCTACAGTCACCTACGTCACATACATCACGAATTACTCCTGTTATCACAAAACTTCTTTGTCTCTTGAAGTGCACCTGGTTTATCAGAATCATATTTACACGAGTGCACTTTCATAACAGAGCTCTTTGAGTAGACTGCATAACAGAAGCAAGCGTCCAGTTTCTAACTTTCAACATCCACGCCACCAGTCTTCATTAAATAATAAGGCTCTAGTATTCCCAGATAGGTCCTACTACCTGTCGCCATCGTCCGATTAGTAAGTATCAGGTCACAAGGTTATATATACTCATTCCCTCTTCATCCAGCAGGATCTGAGACATACAGGTGAAGTTGGAAAAAAACATTTTGTCCACACAAAAGCTGTTAGTTTTTTATATTTTGAACTGAAGAGTCTGTTGTTCTCGTTCTTCCAGGTTTTCATTTGGGTGCCCCTTCTTTCAGCGTCGTATTGGTTGACGTGATTTGGACAAAAGTTCCTCTTCTGATTTGAATTCACACAGCCAGATCACAATTGATTTCCCCATAGTCGATAAACATTAGAACGGACAAAAACATCCAATGCCAAACAAGATCTGGAGGAGCTATTCACTCGACGAGGACGCGTTATACAATAATGGTGCTCTGGGTGGAACCGATCAGCTGTCACAATTCCATAACTACCAACAACCTCAACCCCAACCTCGTCTGGTCAGGGCATCAACACTCAATTTGACAGCCCAACAAATGCTAGTCAATGTCCCTGTTACAGTTGACTTTTGCGGTGATATCAACACAATGGCCACAGGATGGACGGAAAAGGAATTGAGAGATTCGAGACGGTTGGTACTCATTAGTTGCATTCAAAATTACAATCACCTTAGTCTGCAATTTAGACCGATCGCCCAGGAAGATTATGTTTCAGGATCCGCTGTGATAAGCTGTATCCATTGGAAGAAAACTGGTCGCTTCTATCTTACTTCTGTTGAATTAATCTCACTGCTAGAACACTTAGTTGCATCAAAGTTCCCTGTTGAGGAGAAAAATAGAATTAGAAGAAATTTGCAAAGTATCAAACCATTGACTATCTCTAAATCCAACGATGAATACCACGAGTTGTTTGATTTGATCATGAACTTCACCAATCCAAAACCAAGGAGGATCGAAAAGGATGTGAAAGTAATTTATTGGGATCATTTGAAAGAAGCTTTGGCAAAGGTACTATCAAAGTATATTGTTGACCCAACTAGTCAAGGTGCGCAAAGAAATACCAGTATGCCACAGTATGATCCACACTTATCGAATTCTCAATCTTCCTCTTCTCTGCCTCATCATCATCCGCAATCAGCTGCCTTCGAACAGCAACAACAGCAGCAACAACAGCAACAACAGCAACAACAGCAGCAGCAGCAACAGCAGCAACAACAGCAGCAACAGCAGCAACAGCAACAACAACAGCAACAACAGCAACAACAGCAACAGCAGCAACAACAACAACAACAACAACAACAACAAATATTCACTACTCAAATGCATCCAGGTCCATCTCATCCACATTTACAACAGCCAATGTACTTTATGCCTCCTGGTGAGCAACAATACACAACTACTCCACTGTTGAACTATCCTGGAGTTTCTGCTGGTTCGACAAATTCCTCATTGACAACATCTTCTGCTTCATTCATTGAACAACAGACTATCCCTGGTGTGTATCATAGTGATAGTGTTCTCAACCTTTCAGTTGGAAATGGTAACCAACAGCAGCAACATCAGCAAGAACATTTGCCTATCATGTCATATCCTGTTCACAGTCAGTACTCTCAACACTCAACCTTGTACAGCTCATCATCAACTACTCCACCATCAGCCCATCTTCAAAGTGTGAAAAGAGAGGAGACAAATTATTTCTCAAGCTCAGCACCATATGAATCACTCAACAATCAAAGTTATGATTATGATAGTACAAGCCAATCGGAGGAACAACAACAGCATCTGCAATTGCAGCATCCACAACAGCAACAGCATTCGCAACAGCATCAGCATCGACATCAGCCACACCAACACCAACATCAACAACAAGGAGAACGACCACAACAAGAACAACAGGTTGCTACTTCAAACAATAACTGGGGTGTTGTCTTACAATATGATCAATACGGAAATCCAATGTTCAAGAATTATGAATAGATTTACAGTTCATCTTCTTTAGTTTGAGTCTTATGAGTTAGTTTTTAGTTATCCATTTATCTGTCCTGTCTGTTAAAGTTATCTGTATCTCAATATTGTCTTCAAATAATATTTTATTGGCCAATTATAGAATATCAACCTTCTAGTTCTGTATCGTGTGGCCGGTGGTTTTTTGATAATTCATTTGCATCATATTCGTTAAGTTGATCTTAAGCATTTATGTGTTTTTTTGAAAAAGTACCAATGCTCTTAAATTAGAGATGGCTCAGTCGGTTTGTTGATAATTCATGACAATAACATGTTCTTTGTTAATTTTTTTGTGTGCTTAGATTCACAAGTAGTTACCTAAGTTGGT
The DNA here is from genome assembly GCA_003707885.2 of Komagataea salicaria. Lineage (NCBI taxonomy): Eukaryota > Fungi > Ascomycota > Saccharomycetes > Phaffomycetales > Wickerhamomycetaceae > Komagataea > Komagataea salicaria. Next base: position 1,395,325 of record PPMB02000001.1, read on the forward strand.
TGTATCTTCCAAAAGCAATGTCTTTTTTACGATCTTGCTTTTTCAATTGTTGTTTGTACTTTGATTTTGATGATTTAGCGCATGTTTCATATGGCTCATATGGTATCAGCAGTTACCTGTGCTTTTTTAGTTTATTGTGTTGAAAGAGTTTCTCTGTCTTCATATTCGCATCATCTTTGTCTTCAATTCTAGCCACCCAGAAGATAGATAGAAGCTAGAAATTGCTCCTTATTAAGAGTATATTAATCTGAACAAGCATACGTGATGCATGTCGGCCTATATTACACTGCACTCACTCATTGTTTCAACAAAATATTCGAAGAAAAAGAAGCAAGAAGTAAATATAAGCCCAGTAGTAATACAAAAAATAAGGATATTACTGTAAAATTGTGTATGCATAATATATATAATAAGGTATCGAACCGATAAATTTCGTGCTTATTCATTTGACTATATCATTTTTTTTCAAGATGCTTTCTTCATCTTTCAATTTGAAGAAGTTTGATTGAGCAATTTGGCTTTTGATAAGAAGTGTTCTTGGTCCAGAAATTTTGATGTATTCGTTGTTTGAAGGCAATTTGTCATTGACAAATTTGATGAATGTTGTAATGTTTGCAGTTAATGTTCTCCAAGCTTGTTTGATCTGCTTGAATGGATCGTCCTTTTGCTTAACTACATCTCTGGCAACATCGTCTGGAGCAACCATCTGTTCAGCTGTGATAATGGAATCTTCGTCAATAGATCTGATAAACTTCTCAAACTGATATTCCTGTGCAGCCTCTGCTAAATCACCATTGACGCTAATACCCACAACATTACCCCTTTTGGCCAAGAACTCCTCGCCAGCAGCCAATTCCACAGTATAAACCTCACCTTCTCCCCTTACCACAACATCTCCTCTACCGCTGATCAAGGTGTAACCAGGTCTCAATGGACCTGCAAGACCTGTTTTGATTCTTGTTTGAAGTTGATACCACTTCAATCTCTTGCTGACTATTTTTGGTAGTGCAAGTGTATCAATCCTCAAAGACGACCCAGTATACGCCAAGAGTGCATCTCGAGGTAGAAGGGCCCAATCTCTCGTACCATCCAACTTCAAAACATGGGAACTGGACTTATTTTGCAAAGATGATGAGACCAAAACTGTAGTAGGTATTGTGGATTCCAGTTTCTGGAAACGAAACTGGTGAAACCCTTGCACTATACGTCTTAACGGATGTAAATAGTGGTTGGATATTGAAGTTCCTTGAACATTAGAAGAATAGAGTGAAAGCAAAGACCCCCTGGCAATATACAGAGGGTAAGAAGGCACCAGCTCCACCTTGGTGACAGTTCCACTCAAATTGCTCACAAGTGGTGTTGTCGCAGCTGCCCCCACTGAACGGGCACTTGGGGATATGATCGTTGTGCTCAGTAAGCGCACAAACTGTTTCACCATGCTTCTCGGTGTTTGATTTTAATATGTTTTCTGAATATTAATTTATATATAAACTTGGACAATATATCTCAATTTTTTGATTTTTCCTTTCTGTTTTTTACATTTATGTAACTTGAACATTCAAGATAACAGGTAAAAAGGTAAAAAGACATGACATTGATTCCAAAGTACTTTCAATCCCATATATTCCCACGTACACTAGCATTGTCCAATACGGTTGAAATATATGTTGACTACAACTGCAAATTCAGTGCAGTTCTATTCAAAAAGTGGTATAAGGAAATTTATCCTGAAGTCGAGAAGAAATATAATGGCACAATAAAGTTAGTGTTCAAGAACTACGTTCAACCATGGCATCCAGTGTCAACGATGCTTCATGAGGCTTCACTTGTTGTTGCTCAGCTACAACCAACCTCTTTTTTAAAGTTTTCCTACACTTTGTTTGATATGATACAAGAGTTTTATGACTCAGAAACAGCCGATTTGACAAGAAATCAAATATACGATAAGATATATCAAGTTGCCATTGCGAATGATGATGAGTATACGTTTTCTAAGGAGGAGTTTCTGGGAAAATTACGCATCAGCAAATCTGTGGAACCTACTAACGATGGCAATTCAGTCACCAATGATATGAAGTACTTTGCGAAAGTTGGAAGACAGAATGGTATCCATGTGACACCGTCCGTGGTAATCAATGGGTTTAAAGATGCCTCAATCGAAAGTTCTACATCCGTTGAGGATATTTTCAAAAAATTCGATGCTTTGGTCTAACCTATTAGCAGGTACACCACAAATGTTATTGTCAATGCACTCAAAATTCTCATGATCCATCTATTTCTCAGTTTCACTGACTCCATCGTTTTTGCATTGCACTTTTCAATCAGTGAAATTTTTTCGTTGAGCTTGGACAATTTGGCTTTGTTTTCTTTCAATTTTTTCTGTTGTTGGTTCAGACGCTCCTCTATAACGTCAAGGATTTTCAGATATTCCATGAAACTGTTCAGGAAGTCGTACAAGAACTCTTTGAATCTTTTTTCTATACTTTCTATGTGGTCGTCAATGACAAAGATACATGTTTCAATTCTCTTTTTCAGTATTCTAACTTCATTCCTCATCTCTGTAATTTCTCCAAAGTCGTATTCATACTTCTCATGTGTATCATTTATCACCCCGCTCAGCTCCTTCACCACATCATTTTGAAGATCTTTGATTAACTTAACCAAATTTTTATCGTCGAATCCCTCTTCTTCGTTACTATTAATAGGAAGTACGATCTCACTGGTATTCAGCAAATCTATTGATTTGGTTTTCCCATGATTTACATTCTTATCAGATGAAATTGATCTGGTACCTGATCCCGGCCTCGTACCCCCTATCTGGTCGTTATTCTTTCCAGAATAAAATTGGTCAACCAATCTTCTCTGATCATTTATTGATGATGACGATGATGATATCTGTCTGGTATGAAACCCAGGAATATTCAATGTACTGGGACTCATTATTTGCGATGTATTCTTGGATATACCTCTGCTGGTTTCCCCATGCATATCAACACCACTCCAAGCACCGATGAGTTTTTGTCTCACATAAACATGACCAACTATGGTATATCCGACCAAATAATGTGTCAACATATAAATAGAAAATGATGTCTGGGTGTAGATCATAGTTGAGAATAGCTACAACAAACGAGATGTGTATAAAAGATTAATGTATCATATCTGATTGTTGATCAATGGTTGAAGTGTTGGCTATAGACTCCGTAATAAATCGAAGCCTTTTATTTGAAAAGTTATGTTGCCTTTAGACAAGTTTTCGGTTTCACTTCTAATTACAGTAATTAGAAATCCTAGTTTTGATTATTGAGTATATACGCTTCAGATCATGTATCAGAACGGATACGATATGTTCATGGAAGTGATCCATCGCTTGATTAGTAGAATGATGCAAAGATTCAAATCAATACGACATAAGATATGTTAATATATATTTTTCGGGTACGACGGCATGCCGACGCTACCTCTTTTTAACTGGATGTATGCTCCAGCAAATTCACTCATCCAATTAGTATCATAAGAGATTGTTTATTAGAATCTCAACTCTTTGACTAGAATCACACAATTATGGCGGTAACCTACACAAACGTCTAGCTACAAATATGCTCCTCCCAATGAACGGTTGAGCGTTTGTCAAAAACTCTTCCGCATTGAATCCTCTACCATTGGGATAGGCTTGGTACCCAGTTTACTCATTGATCAGCTACTGAATAATAATGCAATTCTTGTTCAGCCATACACATAGTTTTATGGACGGTAAAGTAGTAACATACACATGGTAAAATTGGTTATAAGGTATGAACTTTTCATAACCGTAGAATTTCGTACCAGATGCCAATAACTTCGCTCATCATTGGGTTCCACAGGCTGCAGCTGTACATAGTAGTTCACCAAAGCCTTGACGAGGCAGGCGTAGAGGTTTAGTGGCGAAGCCTTTGCAGTGATACACTATAGACGGTAATCTTAGAACAACTTTACTGACCTGTTGCCATACTATTCCACCACAATAGAACTGACAACATCAGATAGATTGTGATAGAACAGATTCTGGCCTAGAGATTAATGATTTGAAACATAAATTATTCTCTTCAAGATACTCTTCAAACCAGGAATTTACCGACGTCTTCGAACACCATTAGCTTATCAGTCAGCAATTTGCAACTTTATAGCTTCCACTTTGAATTCGATAATCTTTTTCAAAGCCTCCTTCCTTCTATTCTCCAGGTAGTCTAGTGTTGGCTTTGTATCTATCTGTAGTTTTCTTCTCTTATTTTCTATAACTTCTATCTCATCATTTTTCCCTTGCAATTTCCTCTGGATGTCCTCAATGTCATATTTAATAGAGTCATTCACGTTTTGCCAACATTGCTCGTTCACATCTTTGGCTACTTCAATGGAGGCTTTTTTCAATAGGGCGTATATAGTTGATATAGCAAGGGACTTGTCTGTTATCTTGTTGTATTTCTGAAGATCTATGCCTCCATAAGAAAACTCTTTTGGGTTGGTGAGTTCTTCTGGCATTTCGCTCTTTTCGGGTACACAAAACCGACTAGCTTTTGGATGTAGCTTGGTAGTGTCTACATTCAGTAGCTCCTCCTCTATAAGCGATCTGATTACTTCTTCAGACATGTCCAACTTCCAGCTTTCTCGCCCGTCACAACAATTTTCTTGTTGAATTGATTGTCTATGTTTTTTGAGATGAAACTTTATATTTTTTGAAATTTTCTATCAAAATAGGTTCTATGTAGCGTATACGAGTACACACAATACACATGGCACCAATGTAAGTAATGAGGCTTGACAGATGATATTCTCTCTTACTGACAATGACATAGACTGAGCTACCTAAAAGTTAACTCACAGCTTACAATTCTTGTTCGCCTTACAATAAATCTTCAGAAGCAACGCAATCAGGAATTTTTTCAATCAGCTATCAATGTTCAAAATAATACCAGATTAGTGAAACTGATAAAGACACAAAAGGTCTACCTTTCCAATAATCAGATCCGTGATATTCTCACAGTATTCAAAGATGACTTGATAAGAATTTTGATGTCAGAATCTGTTGATGTTTTGAGATTGAAGAATGATAACATTTATAAAAGCAAGAGTAGAGATGAGCTGGGCATTGTATTGAATGACATCACTGAAAGTGGATGGAAAATCAGAGTAGTATTCACTGTACAGTGGCTAGAGTCATTTAGAAACGGGACTTATGAGAGCGATGATCTTATAGTTAGGGTTCCCAAAGATTCAAAAGGAGAAGGTAATGCAATACTAAGAGAAGATGCCTCTAGATCAATACCCATAGAAGGTGAAGTCATAGAGATATCCGAAGAAGAGGAGAAGTTTCAGCAGAAGTACGACTACAAAAGACAAATGCTTTTCAGTCTATCTCCTTTAAAAATCGAAGTACTACAGGTAGCAGTCAGAAGACAATAAGTACAAAACAGCTGATTGTCGCAATTATGTGGTAATAATACATTGCATTTTCTTAACTAAATATCCATCAAGTATTAGTATAGAACAACATGATTTTGATTCGAACAAAAAAGAAGCGTGTATACAGATAAAAACATTTTCAATCAATGAAATAAGGAACACATTCAAAAGAACAATGTGATATAACAGAAATCGGAACACATGGATGAGGATGAACCGTAGCATAAGAATGGAAGGAGAAAAAAACCATAATAAAAAGTACAAAACAATTATTTCAACCTAATTCAGTCGGGCAAACGATAAAAGATAAGTTTTTGAATTGGTTATCAATGTCTTTTATTCCGTTGATCTTTTCAGTTAGGCAGCAACTTTGTTGTCTTCCTCTGCCCATTCTTCTTCAGCCAAGTTTTGTTCTTCAGTCAAGTCTTCCTCATCGTATTCTTCGTCAGTTCTTCTGATACTCAAAGTTGGTCTGACTTGTGCTTGATCTAAAGTCCAAGAAGCCAAAGCATTTTCGGCATCAATGATGATCTGTTTAGAAGCTTCGTAACCGTCATAGGCAGGTCTTGTTTCACCTGGAGTGACTGGAGAATCATCCAACAATTCTAACAAAGCTTTACCGTAACCAGCAATCAAGGCCAGTTTTTCAGAGTGTTCTCTCAAAGAGTCAAATTGATAGTTGAAAGCAGTTTTCAATTTTTCCCTAGTGATATTGGACAATTGAGCTTCGGCAACCAATGACTCTGCTTCAGCTCTAACCAATTCTTGTTCTAACACAACAATTTTTGGAGATTGAGGGTCCTTGTACTTCAAGTAAGCAATTTTGTCAGTGATTCTTTGTTTACGGTCTCTAGATGGTTGAACAGAACCTTCAATATCTCTAATTGATTTGATAGTCAATCTGTATTGGTCATATCTGTCAATGAACTGGTCCTCTAACTCACCAATCTCGTAGATGAGAACTCCCAATTTGTCAGTGATATCACTAACGTCATCGTCGTTCTCTTCACCCCAGATAGACAATTGTTTGGCGACTTCTCTTCTTTCATTGGCAACAACCTCGATACCCCTTAAAACATTTTTCTCGATTTTGACTAAAGTGGACAGTTTTCTAGATAACTCTGGTCCAAAATTACCAGCAGTTTGTCTTCTCAGAGTAGAAACTAATCCCCCCTTACCGAAAAATCTACCGCTTTTAGTGGTTGATGGTGGTGGTGGAGGTGATTGTAAATCTGAAGCTGTTGGTGCTCTGGAATTTCTCAAGGAGTAAGTTCTGTGCATTTTTTTATTCTTTTCTTGTCAAACTTAAACTTTACTGATAACCTGTTAATATCTAACTTCAATACGGATTGACCTCAGTGATAACAAATGACTGGTATAACAATGGAATGAGACTTACCTTTACGTTGATTCGAATTGTTTTCTTGCGGCGGTTGACAAGTATTTATGAGGAAGCAATTGAAAAAAGGTGAGAGCTTTTTTTATATAATTAGCAATCCACCAAACAGACGCCCAGCCCAAAAATGCTTCTGCAACAAATGGCGAACTTTTACGCGAACGAGTTTTTTATTTATGAATAGTGAAACTGCCCAATTAGGAAATATTTTCAAGAGAAAACTTGGGACACGACTTCGAAATGTCTGGACAGAAGATTACGAATTTTATGACACATATGCCTGATTATGTGGATATATCTTAGTACGAGATAATCTATGAGGGTTAACAAATGTCCGGGTACAATGTGCCAAATGAGGCGCACAATGCTCCACATATGTAGAAGCACCACGTATGTTGCTATTTGGGTGAAATATCTAAGATGAAAACTCTGTGAGCTTTAGTAATCACTTCTCATCATGCCAATCGATTTTTCCTGACCCACTGCTCGAAAGGCGGCGCTGCTTGTATGCGGATAGTGTCTCGGATAACTTAGATAGGGAAAAAAAGTCTCTAAAGGAAGTTCACAGTGGACAGACAGGAAAAGACACCCATACACCTTCAACTTTCACTTGAAAGGTGGGACTAGACATTTACCGTATTGGGAAAAACAAAAACACAGCATTGTAGTACAGCGTAAGCGGCGGCACAAGGTGCACTTTGAAGTATGTACTGAAGATGGGATAGCTAACCCTAACGGCTTTCCAGCGCGGTTTTGCTGATAATAAATAAGTGTTCAAAGTCTGTGAACATTTCTTGTATGATTATTGCCTTTCATTCAAATTTAGTGTTCTCTATCACAAAAGGGATTTTATCAAAGTTTACATATAGAGACATACACACTTATCTAGGGAAATCGACTGCCCTTCGAAATTTCAATTAGTGCTGAACAAAGTAGCTTAGTTCCTGGGTTACTAACTTTAGTCAATTATCAGATCTATTTGCTCTCATCAACCGACCTTTTCGAGAGACTGAGATTTATTCATCATCTCCAATAATTGCATTGGATTACTGTACTACAGACAATTTTGGTACGGACACCTTCTAATTACCACTGCTATACAATTCATGAAAAAAGTTGAAGATAATTTTTTTTTTTCACTTCTGTTAGTTTGATTACAGCATTTTCGAGGCTAAACGAGAAGTTAAACTCTCACTTTATAACTCAGCACTGGCAGGTGTCAGTGATGTTTTACATAATTCACTTCCCTATGATGATTTCTATTAGCACGTTATTGAGTCTTCACTATGAAACGTTTATTATAGAACCGCTACTCTGAGGGTCCGAATTAGTTGTGTTATAAGCTTGACTTATTTCTCGTGATGCGCCTATTCCTGTCTCTTGACCGAGCATGCAAGTTGGTGTACTACAAACATGAAACTTTCTTGCAGAATCATACCCGTAGAATGAAGTCGGAGTTTACGTTTCTTTACTTCTATATATGGTAGAGTTCCAACAAAAGTGTGGGAGGGGTATACTATCATCATTTGAGATACTCACATAGCTGTTTCGAGTATGCGAATTTCTGTGTGGAATTATCTTAACTTTCCATCTTCTTTGTTTTAACAAACTCTTCTAACTCTCTCCATTTCGCTTTTCTAAGTTCATTATTTTTGGAATTTTCCTTCACTGATTGATGATACAATACGACACAGTGATCATAAAGAATTGGATTAGAATCCATGAATATTTTGAGCGCATTGTAAGCAAGTAAATGTATGGTTCTGCTCCAGTTCATGGATGAGGTTGCACAAGAAAGTGATTCAAAATCTTTCAAAAGTTCTGCACCTTCGTTTGCTTCTTCTTGATTCATCATACCATCTTTGTTTAATGTAGAGATTTCATACAACGAGCTGAATATAATTGGAAGTATTACTTCTGAGTTCTCTGTAATCAGATTCAAAAAATAGTCATTTTTCCAATAATATAGAACCTTTTCTGAGACTTGAAAATGTGGTGAGCTTATACATTTGCTTAACTGAACAAACAATGGAACTTCAATCTTCAAGAACTCTAACGGTTCAATAACTTCGAATATATCTTCAATCTCATTCAAAAACATGACTTCCTTAGTAGAATTTGTTTTTGGCCAGAACCTTAGCAAACCCATAATGACTTCTTCAGTCAAAGAGGGATCCTTTTCTAAAAACTGAACAACGCAATATGCTAATTGTGGATGATATATCGAAAATGACTTCACTTTATGTAATGGCAAGAGGATTCTAACTAAAAATATCTTATGCTCTTCTTTCAAGGGTAGAGCAAATCCATTGATAATTGAGCCCAATATTTCGAGTAGTTCAGCCACACCATTGAACCTCTCGGTTTCGTAGATGAATTGTAGAAAAACATTGTTCATTGATCTTCTAATGAACGATCTTAGACTCAAAAATTTGCCATAAATACGGTGTAATGTTGTCTTTAAACACTCGCGCTCTCTCGGATCTTCACTATCAAATAATTCCAACAATTTTAGTACAAAGTCATGATCCACATATTGCTTGGCAACAGTGTGGTTAAAATCAGGACTTTCGATGAACCTTAGAAAAAATTCATAGACCAGTTGCATATGCGGCCATGAAACTTCATTAATCGGTTCGTCTTCATCAGGATCATAGATATCACCGACTGGGTTGACAGGAGGTGGTATTGGTCTTAATAAATTCTTCTTGAACATGTCAACAACCTTTTGATACATTTCTTCTGTTATGTGAAATCTATTTGAGGAGATAAATTCGATCAATTCCGTAAGTGTTATTCTTTTGATTTCTTTGCCCCTGATATCAAACGAGGGGTCATTAAAATCAAACATGATGTTACACTGTTCCACTTTCATCAAAAACAAATCCAGTTTCTTATCCATTGGAACTTCATCAAAAGATGGTAGCATGTGAATTTCTGTATAGGACGAAGGTTCGAATCTAGACGAGGAATGACGTTGAGGAGTTTTGATTAAATCAATATCCTGTGCCACCAAGGGTAATCTTTCAAAAGAATGGGATGAACGTGGCATTGAAACATCATGTATATGTCCATGACCAAGGTGAATATTTTCCTGTGTCGGAGTGGTTACAAGAATTTCAGGTGTATTCTGCTGTGATTGTGATTGCGGCTGTGATGGGGAAGGTGTTTGTCTTGGAGTTGTTGGTTGTTGTATTTGTAATTGGACTGTCGGAGGTTGTGATTTTGTATTAGGACCAATCTGTGGAGTAACATTTTGTTTCTGTGTCTTATTTTTATTCGGAGAGCTAGAGTTTGATGATACGCTATTTCTTGGAGACGAATTGGATGAATTGTTAGTCGAATTATTGGGTGACACTTTCAAACTGTATAATGAATTCTTCTTTTGTGATGAAGAAGTTGCCTGACTTTGTGATTGTTGCGAGGACGACGTGCTGTTCTGATCCTCTTTTTCTTTCTTTTTAGAATTTAGTGATGTCTTTCGAGAAAGCTATTGATACAGTGTTAATAGAATGCTACACATCCACAGTGGGTACAAGATCATACAACACCCCAATCAAAGGAATGTTGCCATTTCTCTTTCCAAGCTAAGAATTGTATTTGCAACTTACTCTTTGCTTGAAACCTTTCATCATCTTGTCGGTTTGCCTTTCTGCTTTTCCAAAGCGCCTTCAGCCAACTGCCTGATTGTTGTTTTCCTACCTTAAACTTGATCTATTACCAATGATTTTGCTTTGTTTATTTTGGTTGATTGTTTTTTCGACGAGTTTCAAAAAGGAGAATGATTATGACATAATCATCAACATGTCATTTGTCGTTTGTTACGTAATTGAATACTAACAGGTACATTACATAGTTACTATTATAGACGAGTTTCTTGTATTTATTGAGCCTTGTATTCTCTGAGAATGACTGGAACGGAAGATGGAGGAAGTGCACCAACCTCTGTGATGACCTTTTGAATGTATTCTGGTGGTGTTAGGTCATACATAATGTTTAAAATATTTAGGTAATCTATACTTTCCCAATTTTCTAATCCACTGGTCTCTGGTTTGTCTTCTGTTCTGTGCTGTTGCTGCTGTTGGCCCTTCTTCTTTTGCTGCTGCTGCTGCGTGGATGATTGTTTTTCAATTGATTCAAGAAACTCCTTCAATGCCACGTTATTTGACTTTTCTTTAACCTCATTTTTAGGATTCACCAATTCATTAGTATCGCCTAGTTCATTCAATGTGACAGAGTCTAGTTGTACGCGATCCGAAAATTTAATACTTTCACAGCAGACCAATACCGGAATGTTTTTATTTTTAGCTTTCATTGCAATCAATGCAGTTCCAACCCTAGAGTAAAGAAAACCATTGGATAACATGGCATGTGCACCTAGGAAAACAAAATTGATATGATTATCCTGGAAAATAGACGATACAGAGTTCAACAAAGAATATTTGACCTTCAGCCCAGCATTGGTCAACTCGTTGGCCAGCTTTTGACCTTCAAATAATGGTCGAGAGTCAATAATGATCACTTGGAATTTCTTCTTAAGGACTGCATGGTTGTACAGGAACAACTCTTTCAACACATTGGAATTCCCAAATGTTAAAATGGTAGAGTTTTCTGATATGTGATGTGATGATGTTTGTATAATCAACTTATCAGAGAGTTCAATCTTTTCCTTCATATAGGAGTCAATACCTTGTAATAAATCCTCTTTTGCTTCACCTTCAGGTTTATCAATAGGGATTACTGAAATTTCTTGCTTCAACCATCTAATTGCATTACCCATTGTGACTGAAAGTGGCCTAGAGGTTTTTAAAAAGTCGATTTGTAATGATAGGTAATTTGTCAAATTTCTTGTCAATGTCGTGTTATTCGGAGTCTTATAGTCTTTAATCACAGCTTTAAATGCAATTAGCATTGCTTTGCAACGAGGAATAGACCCAACAATCGAGTAGGATGAGTACTTTAATGTGAGTTTCAAAATTGAAGGATGAATTGATTTATTTATCTGAACATTTGTCAATGCTGTTTCTTGTCTTTGAGATTTCGATTCTAAGTGTGAAAATAAAACAACCTTCTTTGGTGTTTTCACTATAGCTGCACTGTTTGCAGTTTGTTTCTTTCCTTTGTTGACTTGTTGAGAAGCTAGTTGACTTGTCTTTCCATCGGTCTGAGAATTTATTGGAACACCAGCGGCAACCTTTTTTGCTGCTCTCTTCTCCAATTTTTCCTTCTTCTTCAGCTCTTTGAGCTCTTTATTAGTTAACTGTTTTTGCTCACTCATATCACCCCAAACTTCCTCTATAAAAGAAACAGCTTCAATCAGGATAAAATCATTACTTTCTTAGGTTTATACTTTACCAACTCGAAAGAGGAAAAAAAAAAACCAGCGATGAGATATTGGTGTACGGGTGTTTAATACACACCTACTGAAGCATAATGAAACACCATCACTACTACAAATGGTAAGATCCAAGGACCATTACAGAGATGCCCATATTTACAAGTTTATATAATAATCGTAGTTTCGTTCTGTTATGGAAAGGGGGTTGTTCTGATTATTTTTCACTGGATGCTTCATTATCCTCAATCGATTCAGCTTCTGATGATGGTTTTGTGAATACTGACTTGGATTTGATTTGCTCAAACACATTTTGCTTTTCTAGTTTCTTTTCAATGCTCTCATAATCTTGGACAAATTGTTTGATTTCCGATATGTTTTCAATATCTGCAAATCTGGAATCGTGGGCAATAGATTCTTCAATTGGCTTTGTTACAAAGTACAGGAATCTGTATTTGTTGAGTTGATGAGAAGAAGCACCTGGTGCCTTTGCAGTATCAAGAACTGGCAACTGCAAATAGTCGTCATTTTTGATCTTCTTGACTAACCCACGATAAGAAGCCTCAGGTTTGAATTTATATTGGATCGCTAGTCTTAATAAATGGGTGATCGGATTGCGTTTAGGGATTTGGTCAAGGGCCACTTTCACTTTTTTCATTGAGTTTGGGTAAGATTTGTGTGGGTTGATGTATAGGAAAGTTAAAATTGCGTTCAAGACATCAGCATCTAATAAAGCTGAGAGTCGCTTGTTCGAGTAAAGCAAAGTCAAAGCATGAGGAAATTTGTTCAATTCAGCTGACTTCTCTAAGAAATCAATCAAATGTGTTGATCCAGTGTATTTGATTTTGGGATAAGCCAACTCAATCATTTTCTTTTTTGAGTCCTCCAATTCATCAACAGTACTTGAACTTTTGATGATCAAACTTAATTTGGATGAGGATGGAATTATTGGAGCTTTCAAAGGTAATACCCTTCTCTTGTTGACTGCATCCCACAAATCTCTCGATATCAATTCCGAAGCATTCTTAGGTCTGTAGACCAATGGTTTGAGTGATTTAGGAGTTTTAAAGTATTGTAAGTAGTCTGCAATTTGAGTCTGTGCCTCCTGTAGTAAAGGCTTAGTGTGTATCTGTCTCAAATGGATCATCTCGAGAAATCTTGAGGACTTCTTCCCTACAAAATTGTTCTTACCACCATAAAGAGTTGTTGATTTTTCACGGTTCATTGAAAAAAAAAAACAGAAAACGAGAATTAAGGCACGTGATTACTGGCCTGAATATTACGCTTGAATGGAAAAGATGATTACTTCCTCAGAAGGAAGTATAGCGTAAAAGCAAGCATACTGAAAGTCTCATACATCTAGTCTGATAAGAAAGAGAACTCCATTGATAATGGTTGTTTGCAGCAATGGGGTCTCCGTTCAAATCGAGAGACACCACTTACTTGTTTCGCAGGTTAAGCAGTGAGCGCAATCGAAATACAACGGGGAACTGATCTTTCCTTTTTTCCTCAGAGATATACATGGTTCATACATGTCCTTACTATTCCAGTCATTTCATCCAAATTGAAAGGCCTGTGTATATAAACCAAGCTTGGCACCACTACTATGTTGCGACAAGATATTCTTGCTCATTCAATCACTTCATTCTTAAGTAGGAGTGCTATACGTTTATAATTGACTAAAACGTGCATCAAAGAGATCATCTCTTTCTTTTTCCGGCCTCTACACAGAATATTGTTACCCGGATCTCAAACTGTGAACTCCTGGCTTCATAACACCGTTTGCCAGATTTCTGTACAAATTTTAAAGCGTCAAAACAAACATACAGTTTCTCGTCAGTAGAACAGCCCGACAATACGGCGGTAAAAAAAAGTTCAGACTGCCAATGCGTTGCTGAATATAAACATACAAGAGAGAAAGTTCACATAAATGAAAGACAAGTCGAAAGAGAGCGCGCAGCTCACAGCGCGTAAGGCAGCGCATTCATTCAGACTTTTTAGAAGCGATAAGAACAAAGAAGAAGAACAACCTGCCACATCCTCAGATTCTTCTACTCTCTCACAACCACAGCGGCAATCCAATCTTGAGCAACAGGGTTGCAGGCTCAAAGAGTTTGCAAAAGACGCAGAAATGGCAAATACAGCACCATCTGAGTCGCTTACAGATAACATCAACACCAAAAGTAATAGCAACACAAGCCCAACCATACAGCAATCGTTCGAAGAACACTCCAACCATAGAAAGTTGCGGCAATCATCTATAATTCCTCTGGAGAATACAAATTCGTTGGAGAAACTTGCCCTTGTGGAACCGCTTTCCAGTGCAACTTATATACCAAAGGGTCAAACTCAAGAACAGAGACAATTGAAAGAAGATATAGATGGTGGTAAGATCCAAAAAATTAATGAAGAATTGATTCAGCAGAACTTAACTCAAGATGATTATAATGAAATAGACCGAAATCTGAACCAGAATTCTGCTGATGATGAGAACTTTTCCCTTGCTGTCGAATTGACTCCTTTCAATAATAAAGTTGGGGGTCATACTGCAATTTTCAGATTTAGTGAACGTGCTGTATGTAAGGCTCTAGTTAATAGAGAGAACTCGTGGTATGAGACGATTGAACATAACCACGCTGAACTTCTGAGATTTATGCCCAAGTATATTGGTGTCCTGAACGTAAGATATACAACCTTAGTGGAAGACCATGATACTCATGATGACCAGTACGAACTCGAAGAACTGAACCAGAACTCTCTGAATTTGAATTCACCAATTCTACATCCTATTGATGAGGAGAGTTATCATAATACTACACCTCAGGCGAGCTTACCAAAAGCTAAACTTTCACCATCATTTAACGAGGAACTACCGCCAGAAGTTGTTTTGGATGATAACAAGCACATTATTCCAGAATCTTTATGGGATCACTATTCTTCATCCGCACCATCTCCAGCATCATCATTTGTGTCTGAGAAAAACTCTCCATTCTCTAGGCAAATTGTCGAATCATCTCCACATCTATTATCATCTCCTATGACCAGAAACTCTTTGGGCTCTACATCTGTGAATAGAAAGCTCCAGGAGTTGGTTCTACAAGAAGTATTTGCACCAATTCGCTCCAAGAGAAACAATTTAGGATACAGGAATCTAAGACATTCAACTTCACCTAAGTTCTCCCCAAGCTTGAGGAACAGACATACAAGAATGAGTGCAAGTTCTTCTGATCTAGAAAGACCGAAATTGATGAATGAACTTAAAAAGTCCTATAATAGTTTAACAAATCTCAAGGATATGGATACCGGACAGTCAGATCAAGCATATAGTGACTCAAACACTACAGAGAAACCCATAACCAGTGAATGTGTAATAGATGAGGAGGAAGATCAGGGTGCATCAAAATGTCCAACTCATCTACAGAGATCAAATAGTGACTCAATCTTTGTAATGGATGACATGGAAACTGAATCACAATCCTTGAAGACTCCTTTACAAGCAGCAGATTATGACAGGAATGAGGCACTATCTGAAGCTGTATCACCATTGATAATGCCATCAAGATCCTCGTCACGTTTCAAAAAAGTACACCGAATTGAAAGGTTCATTCTTCTTGAGGATTTGACTACTGGAATGACAAAACCTTGTGTTCTTGATTTGAAGATGGGTACTAGGCAATACGGCATTGAGGCGACTCCAAAAAAAAAGCAGTCACAGAGGAAGAAGTGCAAATCCACTACATCTAGGAAGCTAGGTGTAAGAATCTGTGGTATGCAAAGTTTCGATTCCAAGACCAACAAGTTTATTTCCAAAGATAAATATTTTGGTAGAAATGTCAAAATTGGATTCGAATTTATCTGTTCGATTCTGAGATACTTGTACGATGGTAAGTCATTATTCTCTATTCTTGCAAAAGTTCCGATAATCATCGATAGATTGAATGAGCTGTTTAAGTCTGTCAGAGCATTAAAAGGTTATAGATTCTATGGCTCTTCTCTACTATTCATATACGACTCGGATAATCACAAGTCAATGGAAATCCATATAATTGATTTCGCGCAGTGCTTAACAGACAATTATAGAGACTTCATCGAGGATCATTCAAAAATCAGGTATCCTCCTAGTTTCGGTAAGGAACCAGATTTAGGCTACCTAAGAGGATTAAACTCAATCATATTCTACATGTTTACGATTGTTCAAAAGTTTACTGATTTTCCAAGGTTTGCTGGGATTGGAAATGAACAACTTGAAGATCAAATACCAAAAATAGATGATCAGTTCATACATGAATTAACAGAATACATTGAGCAAAATAAAGAACTTTATACCCAGAAAGAAGTTGATTGGTTGGACAAATTTGAGTTCATCAATGATACAGATGAAGATAAAGAGAGTAGTATCAGGTTTAGTGATATTTATCAACCGGAGTTGGACAATGTTCCAAGTTTTGCTAGAGATGATGATTACGGATATGTTTCAGAGTAGTATTTCATTCAGTTTTGTTTGGTTCCTTTTCCTTTTTTCCCACATAACGACAAATTATGACTTTCTGCATGTGTTTTTATGGGCTAACAAACTGGCATTTGATTGTTTTGATGTCTTTCCTTTTATGTTTCATACATGTATAGAGAAAAAGTGCGAACTTTTCAATTTAATTGAATATTGATATGAGAACTACGTGATTCCTGTTAACCCAAATTCTTTTGAATCTCTCCTTATATTAAATACAAACATGAAAAAACTTGTGATACATCTATTTGTTTAAAACATCAGCATCGTATTTTTGTTTGAACCAAGCGATGGTGTCTTCTTTAGAGGTTTTATGAGCGTTACCAACAACGGCTTGAGCACGTTTTCTTCTGGCAACTCTGTTACCTGGTCTACCCATGACAACGTAGAAGTCCATACCGTAAATACCAATAGATGGATCATATTTGATACCTAAATCGATGTGTTCATCAATACCAAAACCGAAGTTACCTGTAGCACTGAAGTTCTTGTTTCTCAATTGGTATTCTTTGACTTTCAAACCACGTTCCAAGATCTCTTCAGCTTTTGGACCTCTAACAGTGACGTGAACAGCAATTTTTTCGTTTCTTCTGATACCGAAAGTTCTAACAGTGTATCTAGCTTTGGATTGAACTGGTGTTTGACCAGACAATTGTTCCAAGACCTTTGAGGCTCTAGTCAAACGATCACCAGATTCACCAACTGAGATGTTTAAGACTAATTTTTCAATTTTCAATTCACGCATAGGATTTTGGGCTTTTGAAGACTGAAAGTAAGTTAGTATTTTGTTCAGACAAGATCTGCCATTCAAGGAGACAAACTGAAAGATCCAAGCATAAAACGAGTAGAGGTGAATACCAGTTAGCAAATTACAACGCTGCTGTAGATGCCATTACCTTTTTCTCGAATATTCACCTTTGATAGAGGGTTTCCCGTTCTTGTGATACATATTTACATTGGTACTCATTGTGACTTGCGACTGTTTCACTTTCTCATCAGAATCAGAATGACATTACTTCGATTAAAACTCATATTTTGTTTCCATTGTTTCTCTTTAGCTGGGCCGTTTGTTTTAACAATAATTTTATCCATTCACTTCAAAATGTTTTAAAATTCATTATGATTGATTCATGACGAGCCACTGGTATACCACGCTATTGCTTTTTTCCTCTTTCAAATGATTCCCTTGTGTTTTGAGATTTGAAACATACCATTTTGAACTGATGCTTTGTTGAAATAATCCAGAAGATGAATGAAGAGTTTATTGTCAGTCCCAAAATCCCACACAAAAAAAAATTTCAGTTTCCCAGCATTAGAACGTTTCGCGACATTTGAATGTTTGGGTGTATTTCTTATCATTTCAGGTGTCATATACCTTAAAACTCGTTTATTAAGCAAAAAAGCAGTCACGTAAAATTTATATTTCAGATTTCGCGAAGCTCAGTTAGGTAAGCCTTCTAAGGTTGGTTAGCTTTTTGGTTTGGATTTTCAGTGAACTGATCCACTAATAACTGTAATAACCAATGACAATTAATCATAAGCCTAATGATTAACCGGGTTATATACTCAAAGGCAAGTAATTAACTAAATGGTTGAGATTAACTATCCAATAAAATACAATGCTGTAGAAAAAATCCAATCATGATTACTCAAAAACCTAAGTTTGAAATCCCACGAAATGGAGGGTTGGCCGAGTGGTCTAAGGCGGTAGACTTAAGATCTACTGGACAGTTGTCCGCGCGAGTTCGAACCTCGCATCCTTCACTATTTTTATTTTTCAAGTTTATCTACAAATAACATGATCAAGTTGATAAAGAAACTTCATAGATAATCAATAGTACCATAATTCAGTGAAAAGTATCATGAAACTACTCACTGTCATTGTTCGTAATATATTTCAGTATACTTTCACATCTTTCCCTGGGTCAAATTGTCAGCAGGTGTACCTTTGCTGCTGTTATTAGGAACTTCGTTTGCGTTGAGCCAGTTGAACGATTGATTCAGATTATCCAAAGTGAAAAGTGAATCATTCATTAGAATATTTTGAAACAAATCGTCAACTGGTTTGTTCTTCCACTCGAAGAAATCGTAAGGATTCAATGAATCCGGTGTAGATGTTGTAGTAGAATCAGAGAGGGAATTGGATACAGATGGAGCGGAGTTTGTTTCAGATAAGGGCATGCCTGATATGTTTATATGCGCATCAGAACCGTAGCAGGTTTGTTGATGATTCCGGTCGCTAAAATTTTGCCCAATATTTTGACGGACATTCCAATTGCCTGCGTTGTAGTGCTTTGTACGGCCATCAAATTCTATATTTTGTATAGTATTGGCCACATTTTCATCTCCTTCGAAGCCAGAAGAACACTCTCCCTCTGGACCATCGTAAGAAATTGATGGTGCCTGGTGAATGGTTGATTCCAACTGCTCCTTCGTTAGAATCTTAGTCAACAAGTTATTAAAGTACTTGAACAATGAAATGACAGCATAAACACAAAAGTTAAAACCAAAAACTTTACCAAATGACTCGTTATGCAAATACAACAAGTGTTTGCATATCAAAGTTAGCAATCCATGTAGAATTGACGGCGACCTAAGCGCCACAGCCAAGGAACCTGCGGTATCTCTCAAGTCAAGGTTCTCAAAATCTTCAACATTCAACTTTGATAGAGTAGCCTTTTTCCCTTCTTCATTCGAATCAGGATTGACTTTGATCCGTTCCAATACGTTGTAACAAAGTGTGACAAATGTCTTGAAAAACACTATTCTTGATAGTGCTGTCAACGAAGCTGAGATTTCCACCAAGTTGAAGAGTTTTGATCTATATTGTTTCGGAGTTAAGTTTGGTATTGCATCAAGTTTTTTAGAGTTAAGCCTGGACAGCAACTCGATCAAATGTGTCACAGTCAAGGATCCATATTTCATCAAACCACTGTAGTAATATTCTCTGGAAAGCTCGGTCGATTCTGTTGAGAGATACAGCACCTCGTATAAGACATGCAGAGAGTAATCTTTGAGCATGCGTAGTTCCACGTAATCAACTTTATGGAAGGAGTTGACAAAATCATCAGGATTTTTCAAAGTGTTGACAATACTCGAAAGTTTTATATCTTTATCTAAAGCTTCCATTTCATTGATGACCTGTAGCACCTGCCCTATTTTACAGCCCCTAGATCTGTTTAATAGCTTTGAAGCTTTTCTGACACTCAAAATCAGAGGAAGACAGGAGTTGTTCATATCAATTGCGTCAAAATCTATGAAATCATCATCAATACTGATGGGAATACCTTGAGCGAAGGATAGAAACGCATCATAACTCAACAGCGTTGTCCAAATATTCTCGAGAAGCTGAATGGTAACAGGTGACTCTGTAGCATATAATTTTTTTATATTTCTGTTCAAACCAAGAACCATAGCCATACTTAGTGCTGTTTTGAAAGACAGAATGCTATTGCTACCATCACCTGCACCATCACTTTCAACAGGACTCATCCTTCTCAGCTGAAACAACAATAGCAGTGCCTGTAAGCAAGGTATGTTTGCCTTAACAAGATATTTTGAAAAATCCAACAACCTTTCAATATAACGAATAAGACTATCATTCTGGTCATAAAGCTGTGATTTTCCATCGGTTTCGGTAAGCGCTAAATTTCTGGTAGTTACTGTGAGCTTAACACAAGCAATGATCACGGCAATTTTGGCATAGTCGATAGTTTTGTTCTTGATATTGAATTTCACCTTATTAGTGCTGTTGAATTCCTTCTCAAAAATTTCGTGGAAATCTTCGAACAAGAGCTGTGAAGATACAACCGGCAACCCAGTTGCCCAATAACTTTCCACATAAATTTGCAAATACTCTTTTACTGTATAATAATCTGGAAGATAATTACTCAGACTTTTCAGTATTAGATCTGGAGTACTTGCTTGTATATCTTTATATTCGTCATTTGTTATCTTTTGAATTTGGTTTTCAGCTCTCCACTCCTTTCTAGCGTTGGTGACAAACTTCTTTGCAGTCTCCACGATCTCATTGTATTCGCTATCACAATCTAGCAACGCCCTCCAGTTCGAGGGTCCGTTGTAGTTGAGCCTATTCTTCTTTCTTGTCAAAGACTCATGACGCTTCACAGTTGTGTTTAAATGGCTTTCAGAGAAAACAGGCGTATGATCTTGTTTTTGAGACGCCAATAAAGAACGCCTTTTCAAGTCATCAAGTTGAGTCTTGAGTCTATTGTTTTCCTCTGTAAGCAACAACATCGCTTCGTTTGGGTCTCTAGCTGTAGCAGGAGATGGTAAAAATGGGGAATCCTCATAAATGCATAAATGTGCTGGTATCAACTTCTTCACACATGCTGAACAAGGTCTTCTCTGATCACATTTGATCTTTCTGGAACGGCATGATGAACATGTATGCGTGATTCTCTTCCGTCTCTTTTTGCTGTCATTACTAGTGCAGACAATTCTTTTTCTGGCAGCACTTTTATTCCCAACCGTTTCCATGTGATCAATCTGACAGTGATAGTTGTATACAAAAAGGGTCTATTCAATTTACAGCCCAAGATTACCAACAAAGCTTCTAAAGTAAAGTAAGAGCTAAAACTCACAGGGTCTGTTGTGTCGTGTCTAAATAACTCGGTGCTGAGAGAGGTATATCCGACTAATACCGAACAGGGGCAACAATGTATTTCTCCACAAGCACGTGACTGAGCATCTCCTAAGACAGATTCTTTTTGAATTGGATCTGATTTCTGTACAGTTGTTCTTGTATTTCTCTTGACACATAGATATACACAGTATTAGCTGAGCAGTATGGCTAAGAAGAAGTCTGGAAAGCAAAAGAAGGTCAACGCTGTTAATGCTGGGTCTATGAAAGATGAGAGTAGTATTGTTGTAACTGGGAATGATAAGACAGAAGTGAACGACTATGTTGATACTACCGGTCATAAGAGGGAAGAGATTTTAAATGATGGGGACGTTAATATTGAAGGATTCAAAGAAGTAATTGGTACGGATGGAATTGATGAAAGAGGCGAGAGAGCTCCAGAAGGTATCAGTCAAAGTGACAAGATAGATTATCAGACAATGCCAAAGGATGACATGAATGAAAAGAAACATGCAAATCTGAATGATCAAGGAAGAGGTGAAAGCAGCAGTCGTGAAGCAACACCTGAAACTTCAGCCTCTGCAGCTCCAAAAAAGCGATTGACGCTTCAAGAGAGATTGGCACTTGCTGCAGGCAAATCCAAGAAGAAATCATCAAAGAGAGTTTCATCTGAAAACTCCAAAATTCTGGAGTCATCCACTAGCCCGAGATCATCAATTGATAGTCCTAGGCTATCTCTTGATGTGACAGAGACTCAATTAACTAGTAAAATTTCTGGGTTGTCATCTGTACAACTAGACACTAATACGAATTCAGTCAATTCCTTGTCAGCCCTTTTGTCAAAACCAGAGGACCTTACACAAGAAAAACTGCTGCAATTAGTCACAGAAATGAACCAAAAGCTCATATTCCGTGAAACTGAAAACAGGGCGTTGGAAGATGAGAAATTTTCTTTACAGAGCAAAATTGATGGCTATCAGAATCGTAAACTATTCTCTAGTTCTAACAGTGTATCGGAACACCTTTTAAAAGAGAAAGATGAAAAGATAGCCCAGTTGTTGAAAGAAGGGGAAGAATTATCACATAAAGAATTAAAACACACGACCATGATTAAAAAATTTAAAGCTGTTGAATCGGATCTGGAAAAGAAGATTAGAAGACTTGAAGATAGTATAATGGAGTTACAAAAGGCCAATAGTGAGGCTGATGAATCATGCAAAGCATTACAGATTTCAGAGAAAAACTTATTGAAACAGCAACGATCTTTGGCATCAAAATTATCCGAAGCAGAGCTGGCTTTGAAAGAGCAGATTGAATCCAAAGCTGCTTTGGAGAAGGAGAAGGTCCATTCTGATAAAGCAATTGTGCAACTTCAAAAAGAATTGGATCAAGAGAGGGACAAGGCCTCGTTAAAAAGAGAAGAATTTAGCAACGAGATTAAAAGATTGGAGGCCAAAATCGAGCTTTTGAGACTCGAAGCAGAGACCTCACAAACTGGTAATAATAGAAATCAATTATCAGACTCCAGCGATGAGGCATACTTGAAATTGGTCAAACAACATGACATGTTACAAAGTCAATACACTTCTGCCACAGAAAACTGGCAAAGTATCGAGGCATCCTTACAAGGAAGGATAAATAATCTTGAATATGAAAAGACTGAGCTCAATTCTACGGTGAGTGAACAAATAATCAAAATCAATGTTCTCTCAAATGATTTGAGAACAAAGACAGATACAATGGCTAGACTGGAAGAAGAGTTGAAACAAAGCAACTCCGATAAAATGAAACTTGATAAAAAGATAATCAACCTGGAGAGATCTTTGCAAGAATGCGAAGATCTTTCGCATGAAAAGGAGATAAAGTTCATCCAAGAACAGAAGGCGCTTGAGTTCAAAATTCAAGACTTGAGCAAGCAGCTGAAAGATGCTTCTTCTACAACTCAAATACAGACCGTTCCAATCCCCAATGCATCTGGATCCTCTCCACAACCTTCATATTCTCGGCATTCTTCTATGGGATCATTTCGTAAGGTTTGGGATGGTAAAGAAATCACTTTTGGTGAATCATCTTCCACCCCTTATCCTAGTCGGAAATCATCAGCCATTTTGCCAACTTTCAGCTCTTCGGATGTGAGATCTTTCAATACACCTTTTGATGAGTATGATATTCACACACATGATGAGAAGGATGAGGATAAGTTCATCAATAAAGCTGATGACGATGATAGTATTACGTCAAATAATACTGGTAGTCATCAAAGCTCAGTTTTCATGACTACTCACACAAGAAATGAAAGTCAATCAGGGCCAGTCATAGCAGGAAGCTCAGTTCAGCTACTAAGTAAAATGTCAGGACAGGTTCGTCGTTTAGAGATGGAACTAGCAACTACAAAAGATGAACTGTTCAAATTAAGTGAAGACAAAAGATTGTTAAATGAGGAAATCATCAAATTAATGAAAGAAAACGATGAAATAGATAACTACAAAGCCAAAATAAAGACTCTCCAAGAAGAATTGGATGAAGTAAATGAAAAGTATGAGCAAACACTAGTGATTTTGGGAGAAAAATCTGAGAGAGTCGAGGAATTAATGGCTGATGTTGATGACTTGAAAGACTTGTGTAAATTGCAGGTCCAACAGTTGGTTGAGATGCAAAGTAAACAGCACTAAAAAGGCTTGATTAGTTTTCAGATATGAAATGAATCAATTCTAAAAAGAAAGTTTTTTTTTCTTTTGATAGATTGATTCAAAAACTACTGAAAATAATAGTCTTATTGAGTTCAAAGAAATCTTAAGTGATTTGAGTCATCTTGATTGAATATGTTTTTGTAGTTTGAGAATTCTCTAAAATCGGAGCTACAATTCATTCTGATAAGTATGCATCTTTATATTTCATCATGAGCTCTCTGACATGCACTTTCATTCTTCATCTTCATCTTCCTTTTCGTATTCATCTTCAGTAATGTCGCTTTCTGAATTTCCTACAGCACCAATTACATCATCCACTGCTTCTTCATCATTCTCTCCATTGACATAGGTGATATTATCTTCTGTTTTTGCCAACGGAGTACCTTCTGTTACATCATGTACATGTACAACATCACCGTTTTCCGCTTCGCCGTTCGCCAACAACGCTCTTAGTTGTAACTGAGAGAGCAGGAGTTCTAAACGACCTTGGAGACCCAACAAAGTAGGAAACTGTTTTAAATTAGAAGATAATTGCAATCTCAATCCCTTCAAAATTGAAGCAGATCCAGGAAGACGCGTAACAACAGAAGAGTGGAAAATTAGTAGCCATTTTAACCATGTGTTGAGTACAGGGTACACCATAACAAACTCAGCTTTATCAGTTAGTGTGTAAAAAATTTTTGAAACTAAGACCACGTTAGCATCTTGGACTGCATCAAGCTCCTCATTATGATTGAAATCAGTAATAATTTTTGACATGACAAATTTGACCTTATCTTCACTCGAATTTGAGATGAATATCTTGAGTAGTTCCAATGGATCTGATTGTTTAGCAATGATCAAATCGTAAAGATCAGGCTCTCGAAGGTTGTATTCGTCTACCTTCTCGATAGTATCGACTTGTGGGAGATAAATATCAGGTTTGGTTAGTGCTTGTTTAGGTTTGTTTTGTTGATTGTTCACCTCAATGATAAAGGGTGTACCGTGTGGTAAAGAGCTGATTTTGAGTACTTGAAATATTGGCTCAAGAACAGAATATGTTACTAAAACTTTGGTATGATCATCAGAAGGTGCTGCGATTGCGTGATTTAATCTTAGCTTTTGACTATTGGTTTTGACGACAGAGAATTTCATATCGTTCAATGACATACTAAGTATGTTTGTAATAATTTCAGCTTCACCTTTGTTGGAAAGAACGCATATTGCAGTAGAATCTATTTTGTTGACATGTCCAATACTGATGTTTGTCTTGATTGTCTTGGAAAAACTCTTAGCTTCTGTATCGTAAAGGATAAGGCTGTTCGTGAATTTCACAGAAAGCAACAAATAATCACCTAGTTGTATAATATCTCCGATTGACTCTTTTTTTGGAATTCTATCATCTACTAACTTTTCGGTCTTGTTTTGCTTGATGTCAATGATGAGAAAAGAACCTCTGCCTCCAATAATCAATGATTCCAAAGAATGTATTGTTATAATCTGGATAGACGAACCCTTGAAATCTTCAGGATATTCAACCGTTCTCAAAACCTCGTTGCTACTGACTGTATATAGTTGTGCTTTTTCCTGACCACTGACCCAGAAATGTCCTTTCTCATTTGACATGGAAACAACATCAACAATTTTGAAATCAGTGGTAAACTCCAAAATTTCAACATCCTTGAAAGGAGAATATACATAGTTTGAGCCATTATCTAAAGAAACGAGTAGGTAACATTCCTCATTGTTTGAAGTAGACGACCCGTTTGTATCTTCTTTGGTTTCTTCACCCTCTTCGACAGTACCACTGCTTCTTGTTCTTCTTCTACCCTTTTTCGCCGGGCTTTTGGTACTCTTGTTCTGCCCATCAACATAGATCCATTCGCAATGAGAGACAGGGCCATCCAATGGGAAATTTTTCGTCAAAAGTTTTGACACCTTGTAAACATCATTCTTTGAAGACGATAGCGGATAAATTGAAACCTCCCATTTTCCCAATTTACATGTCAGGTGTGCGTAAAAATTTCCTGATCTACTAATTCTTCCCAATATGAAATTGCTGTGGGCTCCTTTTGCCGCCGTCTTCGCCATCTCAGTTTCAAATGACCACTTATAAATCAACTACAATAAAAAAATCGGATTCTTTTCGAGATGTAAATAGAAAAAAATTTGCGATGAGGAGTGGCTGTACCAACCAGTTGAATAGAATGCTAGATAAATGTACTTAAAAGTTGCTTTGCAAGGAAATTCAGCTAGGTCAAAGCTATATGAATTGGGGTAAAAGTAGTTCGGAAGAAATGATACAATGAGAAACCAGTTTCAAGTTCTGAAGACTGATCAAAAGCTTGACCTGCGAGGTATGTATGGCCTTGTACACTCCTTTCCATTTAGGTAAACATTGATACTAATGATTGGCGTGAAAGCTAAAATGCGAACATATGATGGTAGTTACACGCGATGTGCACTTGCGATTTGGATGTTTGCAATATTGATTATCAAGCTGTTTTCTCGAGAGTTCCTTTCTGTTGGGACTGTGTATATTGTCTATGGTGCGTTGGTGTTTCTTGTCTCAGTGTGGAGAAACCGGGTATTGAGTGAGGGAAGCCGAGACGAAGAGGAGGATGAACCAACAGAACCAATTGGTATGAAATGGTTTAAAACAAGTGGAAATGTTGTGTTGATGATGGCTGGGCTCTCTGCTGTGAGTTATACAGTTGTCTTTGTTCTTCTAGTACGAATGTGAATAGATACAGAATACTATATACTACACGAAAATGGTAACATCAAGCACCAATTGTCTTTCTTATACAATAGCTGGTATACGGTATGATCAGTCAATGATCAATCTTTTTCTTAGTCGTAACACATAATTAACAACGAAAATCAGGTAAAATAAAAAAACAAAAGAAGCTTTTCATCGCACCAAGAGGAGGGTATCTGGTTCAAAGGTCCACAGCTTGTCTCTGTTGTTTTTGACTCAATAAACTAGAGCTATCATTTGCACTGCCTGTGATATCTGAGCCAGTGAAAGATGCGGAGTAGACAGTTTCCTGGGTGACATCACCAACTGTTATCTCTCCCCCACTTTGTGGAGGATATTTTGAATTAGTTTTGAGAATTGAAAAATTTGAATTTTGAAATACCAATTTCGATGGAGACTCATATTTCAGTGAGCTTCGTGATGGTGATTGAATTCTAAGGCTTTGTCCGGGAGTAGTAGCATACATATGTTTTGATGATGTGGATGTGATGGAAGCTGATTCATATTGATTCGCAGTGAAGTTGAGTTTTTCTGAATCATGTGAGTCTAGTAAAGACTCGTGTCTCTCAAAAGAGTCTGGCGTAGACATGCGATCAATCGAATTGCTGAGATCTTGGCCAAATGATGTGGTGGTGGTTGAGTTATAACTTTCAAATATTTGTATCTCTTCGAGGGATGCCTTATTATCAATAGAGCAGACATCCATCAACTGATACAGCTCACCAGTCGCCAATGTTGAGTCTCTCAATCTTTTTTGTTGAATTTCTTCTTGCTCCTCCAATTCTTCAGTGAAGGAAAGCCATCGGATCAAGCCTATAAGCAAAAATATGAGCAGGAGTATGGTGAATATTTTAGTCTGTGTCTTGGGATCATTGATATCTGAAAACTGCTCTTTGATATAACTCATCACCTCAGTCAACAAGTCGTTATTGTAGTCATCTTTAACCACAAGTCTCTGTTTCACTGGATGTGGTGCCAAGCGGGGGATATGAGGAGCAGCATAAACCTGTCTCATTGTAGAAACTCCTATTTCAGATGTTTCACTCTTCGCAGCGATCAATGGTTCCTCCTGCAATAGATATTTCAAAGACTCTGTCAAGCTATGCATTGAGTCAGACAGATACACTGACACATCCGAGAAGAGCAGCGGCAAAACTATAGCTGCAATGAGCCCAACCAACGGCACAATAAGCATCACAGAAGAACTTACAACGGCCTGCAAATGCAAAACAAATGACAGGCAATACCACTTCTTTCTGGGCAATACTTATAGCATAACTGCTACTAAAATCAAAACAAAACAAAAGAAAACAAAATAAACAAGAGAGAACTATATACACCCATACATCATCTTACCCTAGTTGTACTTAAGAATTGTTCAAAATTTGTAAAAAGAGTCAAAACAAAAGAGCAAAAGTGGATCAAAGGCATTCTGGTTAGGTCGAATGTCTTCTTTGACCATACTACGGGAGGCTATTAGTAAGTCTAGTGCTAGTAATGACTCTCCGGTGACGCTTTTAGACGAAAAAAATGAAAAAACAGATGACATTTCCACGGCTACAAAGATGAGAGTCAGCAACAGCTCTGACATATTTTCGCTAGATTCAGATACCGAATTTGTTGTTGACGGTAAACCAGTGCCTCTGCGCGTAATTGTCTATTGTTGGATCAATAGAGATCTTAATGCGGCCGATCTGCTGAACGATTCAGCGACTAAAAATATCAATGCTTTGTCATTTTTACAAAGAAATGATCTGGTGAGCTGGTTGAGTGGCAATTCTGAAGAGAGCCAGTTTATCGTGCAGGATGGTGCGACAGACAAAACTTCAGAAGCTGAGAACAATGCTACTGCTGAGGACAATGATCCATTTTTAGCAAAGGTTCTCAGCAATGAAAGGGATTTACTGAGCCATAACTCTTCATTACGTGGGTTCAAGCCTGTTGACTTCTACAACGTAGGTCGAGAATGTGAAATTAGAATTATAAAGCAGTTGAAACGTAATAAACAGCCTACAGAATCCAATTTGAGCAAGAAACAGAAGGACTCATCTCAAATCAAAAATCCAATCATCTTGATTTCTCCTGCCGCGTCTGCGCTCCTTTCATTGTCAAATATCAAGGCCTTCTTACAGGATTCTATTTATGTGGATCCAAACACAACTGACCCTGAGTTACAGCAGTATTTATCAGATCCTACTTCTGTCAGACACATTACACACAACTTTAGCAAGATTAACAAAAAGTATACATTTCTTGTTGTCAACAACACTGAAAAGTTCACAAGGCCAGAATACTGGGACCGTGTGATTGCTGTCTTTACCACCGGTCAAGAATGGCAGTTCAAAAATTACAAATGGTCGAACCCGAACGAACTGTTTCAAAGGATCAAAGGATACTACTTTTATTATAAAGGTGATGCCATTCCACCAAATGTCAAAGAATGGAACGTTGAAAAAATTGCCCTTGATAGAGTAAGAAGGTTTAAAGATGCTGAGGTATTGAACTATTTCTGGGACGAAATCGAGAAAAGCTTAGTTTTAAGAAACTTTTGATCGTTCAAAATTATAATTGTATAGTATAGGTACTCGCCAATTATATACTTTGTATATTATATCCAAGTGCAGCACCAATAAACTTCCAATAATGTTGTTACTCACAAAGTAAAACCTCAATTTCCAAATTATGAAACCCCAACTCTCTATGAACCATTGTAATAATTCATTAATCGAAGCGCATCATAAAACAGGTCCAACTCACTAATGAGATATGTCTATTTCGGGTAAATTTCTATATTGAGCTGTTTTCTTCCTTTTTCCCCTTCCTATATAATAAAAAAAAACGTTAAGTGTGATATATCTTTGTTACAGTGTTCAAAGTTTCCTACAGCGGTCTCTATTTGAGGGTAGTCTGAATAACTCCTTTTGGGCAATTAAATTCTGACTGAGCTGTGATGTACTTGCTGCGACCTTTGAGATCTGCCCCATTTTTACCCAGAAGGCCATCCCTTCTAATTTCAAGTCATCAAATGCCCTCATCATCAAGTCTTTTGAATTATGTCACTAGCCGAACTAGTAGTTACGACAAACTGATCCAAAGGGCGCATTTTTCACGAAACTATACTTCTGAACATAAGAAGGAACCATTTGATGGATGCAAGAGTAAAAGGAAAAACGACCAAGTTTCAATAAGTGAAGACAAGAATATCAAATTACAGGATGAGGTAGAAGAGAATAGACATTTCAAAGAGATCTACTCTTCTTCCAATTTTCAGGGTCTTGTCAAGAAACAGACATTCAATCACCAATTACCGCTAGAGAGTAAAGCGAAGCATCACTCGAGAGATGTATCTACAAAGACCATTATGGAATCCGATGGAAGTAAATCATTATTTCAAATACTAAGGCATCATTTACGACCTGCAAACCGTCGTTTCACGGTGGACGACTTTTCAGCATTTTTCAGTTGGCTCATGATCAGTAATTTCTTGCTAATAATACTGGGGACTACCACGTTTGCTTCGTTGATAATTTACCTGATGAACACAGTTTTCGCTCAGGAATTGGTTGCACGAACTCTTGGTAATTTTATAACAAAGAACAGTGGTATGAGAGTTGTCTTTGAGAGTGCCATTGTTCCAGACTGGAGAGATGGGAAAATCAGCTTCAATAGATGTTTTGTGTCCAGAAGACCTAAGAAGAAATATGCTGGATTTGAAAAGGGTAAATTAAGTGATGCTCTTGCAGAAAGAGAGAATATCAGTGAAGGAAGGCGGGAACAGTGCAATATCAATGATGATGACAATGAGATTGAAGATGATGGGAACTACACGCAATTTGATTTGACGATTGATCAGGTGAATGTTTCATTTTCTTTCAGAAAGTTTATCAATGGAAAGGGTATTGTTAAAGAGGTAGAAATCAACGGAATGAGAGGTGTTGTAGATAGAGGGTTTGTCCACTGGGATCCTGATGATGATGCTAGAAACTACAAAAATGTCTATAAACCTGGTGATTTTGAGATTGATAATTTTAAAATGTCAGATGTTTTATTTAAACTGATTCAACCTAATGGTTTCAGGCCTTTTAATGTGAGTATCTACAACTGTGATTTACCAGTTTTACGAAAGAACTGGTTATTTTTAGATTTCTTGAATGCCAATTCTATTTCCGGTTCTTATGATGATTCGTTGTTCACAATCCATAAACGTCATATAACTGACGATGTCACTGGTGAGGCAAGGAAAATCACGCAATGCCGAGTTGATTCGTTGAATGTCGATCATTTGAATACAGGCCTGGAGGGACCATTTGGGTGGATTACAAGTGGAGAGGTTGATATGATTGGTAACATCTCGATGCCTCAACATGATGAAAACTTCAATGTAAGTGAAATCATTCAAACGATAAGTGAGAATATTTCAACCACACATGACTCTAGTTATAACAGGAAACGCACACTACAATCAAAAAAAATAGGACCAGAGAATCAGAACTCGAAGAACTCGAACAAAATTTTTACTTTGGATCTACAGATAAAATTGAACAACGTGAAAGCTGCAGTGCCCTTGTTCACCAATGATCTTTCATATGTCAATAATGCCTTGATTCGCCCAATTGTTGGATACATCAACTCCAGAAAGACATATATTCCAATCAGATGCAAAATCATCAAAGATATTGAAGACTTTGACGGAAGCTGGACAGTCTATGATTCATTATTGATGGATGACATTAGTGTCGAGGTTTACGATGCATTTGTGGAGTATGTTGCCAACGAGGAAAGAAGAGTCGAAAGACTTAAACGAGTGGGGTTTTGGAGCTTGCAGCTGATTTTTCAGGTTTTGCTCATGAGTCTTGGAATGATTGCGTAGACTACGTTCATCATCTATTCCTGTATATAACGCTTATTAACGAATTCACGCTAAACTGATGTGTAATGTATGTATAAGACATACATGTCTCGAAAATTACCTCATATAGAATTTGCAGCTCATCACAAACCGAAAAAAAAATATCTTTCCTTGAACAAAAAGATTTGATTTGATTGGAATATATAAACGAAATTAGTTAGCGCCCTCGCCAAAATGGACGTTTCCGCCCTCCATGAATGCTTTGCTGCTACACTGAGTGCAGATCAGCAGCTTCGTCAGCGTGCGGAACAACAGTTACGGGTTGTAGAGGCCAAGGTTGGCTTTCTTGGTGCATGTTTGGATATCCTTTGTAATGATCAGGTTCAAGTTGGCGTGAAGACTGCAGCCGCCGTCTTTTTTAAAAATCGAATTGTTCGTTACTGGAATAGCTCATACCCTGGTGGAGCTAACGAAAACAAAATTGATAACGACGAGAAACCTATCATAAGAGAGAGATTGTTGAAATGTCTTGTTGATGTTCCACCACATTTGAGAAAACAATTAATTCCAGTTCTCTCTACTATTACTACCTCCGATTTTCCTAAAAGATGGCCTAACTTGCTAGATATTGCTCTAGAGCTCTTATATGCTCAAAACTTAGCGAGTGTTCATACAGGTCTGTTATGTTTCAGCGAAGTCTGTTCCTCTTTTAGATGGATCTCAAATGAAGAAAGACCCGAGCTAGATACCATTATAAATTTGCATTTTCCAACTTTGTTGCAAGTTGCAGAATCTTTGTTGAAAGAAGATACTCAAGAAGCAGGTCAAATGCTAGTCTTATTGTTGAAGATCTTCAAATATTCAACATTTTACGACTTGCCTCTTCCATTACAAGTACCAGACGTTTTCGTTAACTGGGCTAATTTCCATGTAGCTGTTATCAACCATAATACTCCAAAATATGTGTTGGATTTGGAAAACTCTGAAAGAAGACTGAATCCTTGGATCAAATCCAAGAAATGGGCATATGCTAATCTTTACCGTTTATTCACCAGATATGCATCAAACTCTTTGAGTAAAAAATTCGATTATGTTGATTTCAAAAATCTATTCATTCAAAACTTGGCCCCTGAATTACTGAAATTATACTTCAGTCAAATTGAAGCATGGTGCTCCTCTGAATTATGGATTGGTGATGAACCTCTATTCTATTTGATTAGCTTCATTGAAAATGCAATCACACAAAAGAAAACTTGGGAGTTGATCAAGCCTCATTATGAAATTTTGATATCCAAGTTTGTTTTTCCTTTGTTATGCCCTTCTGATGAAACTTTAGATGATTTTGAAAACGATCCAGAGAACTACATTCACACAAAACTTGATATATATGATGATAACAACTCACCTGATCTGGCAGCAATCTCTCTCTTGATCACGTTAACTAAAAAGAAGAAGAAGACGACTTTGGAAACTATTCTTCAGTTTGCTTTCAATTTGCTAAATCAATACAAGACACTAAAGACTTTGGAGGATGCAAAAAAGCTAGAAGGTGCTTTGAGACTTATTGGATCTTTATCTGATAATTTTACCAACGAGAAGTCACCTTATTACCCACAGATGGAAGAGTTTGCCTGTAACTTGATTGTTCCCCATTTGACTAATAGTTACTCTTTCATTAGAGCGAGATCTTGTGAGGTCATGTCTAAATTTGCTGATATTGAGTTTTCCAATGATGTTAATTTGGGAAACCTCTATAATGGTGTTTTAACCAGTTTCAATGATGAACATATACCTGTCAAACTTGAGGCCTCGTTGGCCATTCAAAGCTTCGTCAAGATTCCGAAATTTCAAGAAGCACTAAGTTCAGTAATTGTTGATGTAATGCAAAAACTGTTGATATTATCAGACCAAATTGATGCTGAAGTTATTTCAGGGGTAATGCAAGAATTGGTTGAAGTTTACAATGAACAACTACAACCATTTGGTGTTGAATTGGTCAATAACTTGGTTGATCAATTCATGAGATTAGCGAAAGAGTTGAACGATGCTGCAAATGTTGAAGCAGACTCAATAGACGGTGGTAATTTCGAGGATTTGACTGACAAACAGATGGCTGCATTAGGTCTATTGAATACCATGATCACTGTTTTATTGTCCTTTGAGAACTCCAATGAAGTTGTCTTCAAATTAGAGGAGATCTTCTTCCCTGTGGTTCAGTTCGTTTTCACTAATAACTGTGAGGATTTTTTCAGAGAAGCTAGTGAACTGATTGAAAATTCCACATTCTTGACTAGAACAATTACAGAAGTTGGTTGGAAGTGTTTTGAATTAATCGTTAATTCACTAAACAACGGGATCGCAATTCTATATCTAGAAGACCTTTTACCAACGCTAAATAATTTTCTTTGTTATGGCTCAGATGTCTTCAAAACGAATGATACTTATGTTAAGGCCATTCTACAACTATTCAATGTTGTCTTGGCTTCTGAAAATTCAGAAGTTGCTGATTTGGGATATGCAGGCGATATAATCACCAAGTTGAACTTATCCCTTGGCTCGTTGTCTGAGCCATATATTGAGGAGGTTTTGTCTAAAACAATCACTTCTATAATCAATGCTGAAGCCATGCCGAATATTTTCGCAATCAACATGATCAATGTTATTGTCACGGGCTTGATTTACCATCCTCACAAGACGCTGGCATTGTTATCCAAAGGAAACTTCACGTTGCCATTCTTCAATATGTGGTTTGGTCTTATCGGATCTACTTTCAAACGTGTCTTTGATATGAAATTAACCACTTTGGGATTGTTGAGTATTATTTCATTGCCAAGCAATGAGTATGAGACCTTGCAAATTAACACCTTGGTTCCCCAGTTTGGTAAACACTTGGGTATATTGATGAGTAAACTTCCAGATGCGATTCAGGAGTTGGAGAGGAGAAGAAAAGAGTACGATGGTGAGGCCGCTGGTGAGATAGATCCTACCAAATACTCCATCTATGATGAAAATGAAGAATGGGAAAATGGAGATGTTGAAGATGAGGAAGGTGCAGCAGGTGATGACTATCTAAATTTTCTGGCTGAGGAGGCAAAAAAATTACAAAACTGGAACGAGGATGATGACGATGACGAATGGGCTGACGATGATGTCATTGAAGATGCTTTAGTTCAGACAGTATTGGATAACGTTAATGTTTTTGTGACCTTAAAAGAAGCAGTCTTGAGAATAAAGAACGAAGATCAGGTGAAATACAATACCGTTTTTGGTAATTTAACCCAAGAGGAACAGACAGCGTTACAGAACGTTATTGAATTCTAGCTTACATAACTATGTCACCACTCCATAAGAAGGCATAAGGAAACCTATATAGAAATGTTGTGTTGTTATTTAATATATTGTTACATATGTGTTATGAGCTCATGTAATTGTCATTTTTGTTTTTCACAACCAACCCTGATCCCATAGGATGAGCACGTATTGAGTTTTGAGTTACTCATCGCTTCCCCCAACGACATTAGAGAGAGCTGAATCATGAGAATCATGACAAAGCCAGCTACAAATTCTTTCAGAAATCTTCGACTCCTTGGAGGTGGTCTTCGCTGGTTTTGCAATAAGGCGGAAGTATCAACCCCAACAATCTCTACATCAATATCGAACCTTTCAATCGCTACAAGACAGCAGTTATATATGATTGATCCCATTACTCCTGGAAGTATATTCTTTCTTCCACATGGAACTCGAATATTCAACAAGCTGATTGCGTTCATGAAAATTCAACAAAGAAAATATGGATTTGATGAAGTTATCACACCATTAATATATAAAAGATCGCTTTGGGAAAAATCAGGACATTGGGATAATTACAAGGATGATATGTTTCGTGTTGAGGGAAATGATCTTTCGAAAGAAGAATATGGTCTCAAACCAATGAATTGCCCTGGACATTGTGTTGTTTTTGATCGATTTGAAAGGTCATACCAGGAGCTCCCTTTAAGGTTGAGTGACTTTAGTTCCTTGCATCGAAATGAATCGTCGGGTTCGTTGAGTGGTCTAACCAGGGTGAGAAGATTTCATCAAGACGATGGTCATATTTTTTGTGCAATGGATCAAGTGGGCAAAGAGATTGAATCACAGTTGAAGATGATCGATGAAGTTTATAAGATTTTTGATATCGCTGATATAAAGATCCTGTTAAGCACTAGGCCAGACGAATACATCGGTGATTTGAAAGAATGGAATGAAGCAGAAAAAGTTTTGAAACAAAATCTGGTGACTTCTGCCATACCATATGAGATCAATGAAGGTGATGGTGCTTTCTACGGTCCAAAGATTGATATCGTTTTGAAAGACTCTAATGGTAAACAGCATCAGGCAGCAACAATTCAATTAGATTTTCAATTACCGAAGAGATTCCAGTTAAAATACAACAGCAGTGAGAATGGTATCACGAAACAACCTATTATGATACACAGAGCTGTGTTTGGGTCCTTGGAAAGATTTCTCGCTATCTTAATAGATCATTTCAATGGTAGATGGCCATTCTGGTTATCGCCAAGACAAGCTTTGATTGTACCTGTTGCATCCAAGCATATTGAATATTGTAAAAAACTGGTGTCTGAGATAAATGATGATGAGAGGGAAGTCCCTAAAATGATTGACCATAAGTTCTATATTGACATTGATTCAAGAAGTGAAACTGTCGGAAGCCGAGTCAAAGAAGGTATACAAAAAGGGTATAACTACATTCTTATGGTTGGCGACAAAGAAATGGATAGTAACTCATTGAGTATAAGACGTTATGATGAGAAAAAGCCTGTCGTTTTGAAGCCAGAGGAGGTAAGAAAAATGTTTATCGAATTAGAAGGTAATTATAAATAGACAACCTGTAAATAGATTTACTTATTTTTTCATTGTTGTATGAACTCCTTCGCTTTTGTCACCGTTGATTCATCAATTTTCGGAATCTCGTTGTATTTGACGCTCACCTCACATAGTTTAGTTGACTCCTTTTCTGTATTGTAAAACTCCCGTGGTAAAAAATCTCCATTTTTTGACCAAAACTGCTGTCTAAACCTGAAGTCATCTCTCTGTAAGGCATGGATTTTAGAATTTGTCTCTTCTAATATCTGAATCATCGTTGTTTGCAATTTCCGACGTCTTTCTAGCTCTAAAACTAGTGAATAATACGACTCTTGAAACTTCGTGAGGTCGTTTGCAAGATTCAAAGCCTCTTTGATATGTACAGATAACAAGTTTGTCTTATTATCTGTCTCTGATTTTGTTACATGAAGACTATTGAGTATGGGAGTAACATGCATCTTCTCAAATATGTGTAGATTCTCCAAAAACTCCTCACATTTTGTTGGAAATTTCAGCTTTGATAAACGTTTTTCAATCTTCGAGCATTTCATTACTATATCACTTGAGACCTGCTCAATTTCTGATAGTATATCTGGCACCTGTTGGAAATCATCAGCCAATACGCTGAAAAGCTCAGCTTTCTCCTCTTCACCAAGAATCAAACGTCCTTCAATGACATCCACGCCTTTCAAGCATTGATCGTAATGGTCAGTTAATGAGTCCAAAAGATCAGCGAGTTCCCTCTCTAGGACGTTATTCTCCTCGACCACTCTCTCAACTGATTCTTGCTGCGTGGAATCCGCACCAATTGATTCCAGTTGCCGAAACTCACTGATCAGCCTTGACACACCACCAGACAAGTCATTGACCGAAACAGTGATTCCGTCCTCCAGCTTATGTCTAATCCACCTAGTAGACGCATCATATGCTAGTTGTAGTTCCTCCAACAATCCACCAGAAACAAACTCTGCAAGACTGGGAACGTCATCCTGTCCATCTTTCAGCAGAGCAGGTTCCACCTTCATTCTCTCTAACCTCTTCATTTCTGAACCTAATCGCTCTAAAATAGATGACAACTTTTCCAACTGTGCAGTGACTTCATCCTGTCGAGCAGTAACCCATTTTCTTATGGATTTCAGCAACAAAGATACGATACTCAATAGCTGCTCCAATGCGACAAGTACAAACTCGCTTCGTACTAAAGCTTTAGCATTATCTGCCAGAAGCTTGTGTGTCCTACCTAAAGCTCTTTGTGACTCACTGGCTAAATTCTGTGCGCGCTGCAGTCCATTTTTTGCGTCCTGAGCATAGTCTAATATGTGTTCTGCCATTACGCAATGAAACGATGGTGTGGGAGTAAGTATATTTAGCATACAAAGAAATAAAAAATATTATATTACACATGCATATACATTTATATGTAAATATCAACGTTTGTTCATATTAAAGTGGCTGTTCAGCGGTGAAAATGTTCCAAAAAGGACGGCCTGTGGTGGACTTCCACAGTGCTAAGAATGTTGGGAAGGGGGTCTTAGAAAAGACAGGGGAAGATCAGAATAGTCCTATCAGTTCACAGCTTATAGTTCCAAATGATAACCTTGTCAGGTTTCGAACAAACGCATTCAAGGGAAAGAAATATGGAATAGGTGCTAAACTGATGGCAAAGATGGGATATGTCGAAGGGGAAGGACTTGGCGCAAATCACCAGGGTATATTAGAGCCAATTGAGACACATCCCAGAAGACTGGGTGCTGGTCTTGGTGAAAAAAACGATGAGCTTAACATGTATGAAGATGAAGCCTCGAGCGATGAGGAATATTACAGGGAGACTCCAAAGAAATCAGTTTATCAACTGATCAGGGATATAGAGTCCAAAGGCATTTCAGTGCCGGATTGGGTAAAGCAATTAAGTGATGAGAATTCAGAGACTTCTAGTAAACCATTTTTTGCATTACAAAAGGAACACGCTGATGATAAAATGGTCAAGTTGGATGAGATAAGGCTGAAGCTTAACGATATCAACGACCAGCTGGATAACTTGTCTATAAGTGAAAAGATGAATGAGTTTGAATTAACAGATCTAGAAAATAATTTGAGGCAGACAAATGAACATGTTGAGGGATTCAGACAGTTATATGATACTTTGAAGAGATTCAATGAAAACTTTAGTAATGAAAATATGAATCTTACGCAGATGTTGGAGATAACTAGGCAGATCAAGCCTTTCACCTTTCTTCCTTTCAATATTTCCAAGTTAACAGTCAATATTTTGAGGCCTTACATTTTACAACAATTTGACAATTGGCATCCCTTTGAACTCGACAATAATGAGCCGCTGGTTGAGAGTTTGCTACAACTTCAAGCTGCCTTTCCAGAAAAATCGATAAGGAACAAGTTATCATACTTTGACAGTCTTATATGCTCCCTATGGTTGAACAAAATGAAAGAAGCACTCGAAAAATGGACAAGTAATCAATCTAATTTACTTATTACGATTATTATATATTGGGGTCAAATCATTGACCCTTCGGTAATTGAAAGTTTCTCCCATGAATATATTATTCCAAAACTACTATGTGGGATCAACAACTGGGACTTTACATCAAGAAATAATCAGGACTCAACAAACGGTACTCCTCCTTACTCATGGATCTACGGATGGAATGAAATTTTACCTAAGCCAGTCATGGCACCAGTGGAATCAAGATTTGTTGAAAGATATCTTCACATATTAAGTAATTATAATATTCTTAAGGATGAAAACATACTTGGGTTACAAGCCTTTAAGGACATATATGGATTATCTCGTTACTCAGGTTTAATGAAATCAAAATTCTGGCCATCTCTGAGCGATCTTGTTAGGTCATACAAATTCCATTTCCATTCTGAGGAAGTCCACTTTCAGATCGCACTTCTCCTAAGAGGTCAACACCTTCTCGAAGGATGTGCTGAACTTAAAAATGAGTTTAGTCTCTTATACTGGAACCGTTGGCTGGAAGTGTTGACACAAACACTACTGCAACCCGCTCACGTTGATTTGTTGACCCTTGCTGGTTACATTGAAAGATTCTATCAAACCATCAAACGGCATATGGATTTCTATTCAAAAAGAACATATGAGACAGCCTTATCATACCTCAATCAGTACCTGGACAACACATTCGTTGGACTGAACCTGACTTCCTTCAGGTCTAGTTACGGATACTCCACTACTCCTCAACCGATCAATCTCAGCGCCATGCCTTCCCATAAGCTGAATACCACGTTCAAAGATGTATTGGAAAATTACTGCAATGAGAACAACCTCTTTTTAACTCCAATGAACAATGAACTTGTTGATAAACCGTCATCTGGTAAGGGTCTTAATAACCGAGGTAATCTCTTTTACAAAATAAGTTATGATCCCTACAAAAAAAAAGGTAAAATTGGATATATTGATCAAGATGTTTTGTTTTTGAGTAAAACCAACCCCATTACAAATGAAGACGAGTTCCATCCTGTTTCAATTGATGACTTGCTTAGTGAAATGAAAAACTAGATATCATTGTTATAGAGCTTATAAATGATATGAATAATGAGGTAATCATTTCTTACAATTTGATATCTATATCTCTTTATTGTAGTATTTAAGAGTCAAGATAGGTTTATATACAGAATAATAATTTGTTTATACGGTTCAGCGTTCAAGTTTCGTAACAAATAACTGGCCTATTCTCCAATCTGGGTTGGTGCAACTGGTTATTTGGCATCGACATCAACAACAACTTGCTCGAGTTCTACGGCTTTCACAGGTGCGCCCGGTTCAGTGGTTTTGGTGGAGGCAGTAGATTGAATTGGCTCACTCGATTGTGGTCCTTCAGGTGTTTCCAATTGATCAACGGGAGATTCATCATCTCTGATTTCTTCAGAGTAAACATCTGGATATTTTCTGAAACAGTTCTGCATATTCTTAAACTTCTCGATACAATCAATACCTTTTGGCTCTGCTTCGGAATGAATGAAACAACTGAAAGCCTCTTTGAACTCTTCACCACACGGTCCATGAGCCATACCACCTAAACAAGGACAATCCCAATTGATCTCACCAGTTTCTGGGTTGTAAGCTGATTGTTGTTTTGGTTCCTCACCTTCGTCTCCTTCTTCACCTTCTCTCACATTCTTTTCCTCTTTTCCGCTTTCATTTTCGTTGCCATCACCTGTGGTATTTGCTTTCAAGCTGGTTTCTGACTCTAATTTGTCAGCTTCATTTACTTTCTGAAAGACTGCATCTTTCTTCTTGGTGTCCAATGCTACGACTGGGCTGTAAAAGTATAAACTGGTACACAATAAACCACTTGACAAAAAGAGCAATGCTGACTTTCTTCCACTATAGTATGAATTGTTCTTGAAAGCTTGTGTGCTGAATCTACTTGAAAAAGCCCTTCTAGACGATCTGGTTACTAATTGTGCAGTGAATCTTCTCATTTTTTACCTCGATGGTTTAACCAATAACACTAAAGTGGTTTGATGGTGTGATTGCGTTATGTAGTATTCTAAATCAGCTTCTCTATCAGCACTTCTGGATTTGAAAAAAAACGATTACAAATCCGATGGAAAAGTCGAGCTCTATTGTATCACGTGAAAAACATGTGATTTTACCGGAACTGATCGTAAAAGAAAGAATCACAATCAATAAACAAAACAATCACAAAAAAACGCATTGATCAAGTTTTGGCTTGCTTGATTGTTCTATTTTGATTGTATTATTCGGTTATAAATATGAAGATCTACTACATCGGTGTTCTTCGTAACAGCAATTCTGAGAAGGCCTTGGAACTTACATCCGCTAAAGATATCAGTGATTTCTCATTCTTTGAACGTACGTCTGTGGGGCAATTTATGTCGTTCTTTTCTGAAACCATCGCTCAAAGAACAGAGGCTGGAAAGAGACAAAGTGTTGAAGAAGGAAACTACATTGGACATGCTTATGCGAGATCGGAAGGAGTTTGTGGTATCTTGATTACAGACAAAGAGTACCCTGTTAGGCCAGCATATACCTTGTTAAACAAAATCCTCGATGAGTTCATCACACAACACCCACCTGTGGAGTGGAAAAACATAACAGAAACTAACTCCAGTTTGAATATGAAGGAGTTGGAATCCTACTTGAAAAAATATCAGGATCCTTCTCAAGCTGATTCAATTATGAGGGTTCAGCAGGAGTTGGATGAAACCAAAGTCGTTTTACATAAAACGATCGAGAGTGTTTTGGAAAGAGGTGAGAAATTGGACAGTTTGGTGGATAAATCAGAAGCCTTATCTTCTAGTTCAAAAATGTTCTATAAACAAGCTAAAAAGACCAATTCATGTTGTGTTCTGATGTGAGCTTCTCAACCTCCCATACAACTTTAAATGTCTCTTTCCATGTGATTTTATTCGTTTGCGCT
This sequence comes from Komagataea salicaria, assembly GCA_003707885.2. NCBI lineage: Eukaryota > Fungi > Ascomycota > Saccharomycetes > Phaffomycetales > Wickerhamomycetaceae > Komagataea > Komagataea salicaria. The sequence continues at coordinate 1,437,173 of PPMB02000001.1, forward strand.
GACGAGCCGTGATCTCATGGTTCCATATACACTTTTGTGATGTTCATTCCATGTAGTGATGTACAGGAATCGATGAATTTGAATGTCTACTTTTTCTTTTTGAGTTATAAGATATTCAGTTTCGAATCTGATTAACTTAAATTAGTTGATCCATTTTCAATTCTTTCTTTCACGTATTTCATTGATTTTTCACAATGCTCCAGCAACTCCGCGTGATTGATTTGCACACCTATTTCTTGCTGAAGAATGATACATTGTTCGAGCTCTTCGTAGCTTGAAATTTTTCTGAATCCATAAATAGCAATTTCAAGATTTTCAATGATCTTGGTAATATAATCTAAATCGTCAATATGTTTCTCATAATCCAATATTAATAGCTGGCCGTACTTTTTAAAAAATTTACATTTTAACTCCAAATCAGAGCATTTCATAAAATTTGCTATGATCTCCTCAATTAGGGTCAAGCAGTCATCAAATTGTTTCAAATAGATCAATATGTCAATCAACTTCAAAAATGATTCCAATTTTAATAACTCAATTCCACTGTTAGTCGAGACCTTGATGCACTGAATCACTTTAGTTAGCACTCTTACTGATGTAGAGCTGTTCTGAGAAATCATCAATTCACAATTTAACAATGTGAATTTTATGAACCAAAATTTGTTTTTTGAGATATGAGCAAAATCAGATGATAGAACTTTAGTGATGATTTCGAATGCCTTATCGAGGTTTCCGACCTTGAACTCTAGATATGCCAATAAGTAGTAAAGTTGACCTTCTATGTCTATGTTTCCATATTCACCTTCTTGTGCCTGTAATTTTGATAGATAGGTTCGCGCCTTATAATACTCAGAAGTTCTGATGGCTTGTTGTCCTCTTAATAATGATTCATGACTAGTCAAAAGTCTGCTTAGTCTCAAGTCTCCTTTAATCATAGACCTTTGTGACTCCAAGATGTCAAAACAATCCTCTACATCTCCATTGAGAAATGCTAAACTAGCCTTCCGTATCATAACTGATACTTTTTGGCTGATACTAGTAGAAGAGTCGAGAGCAACAGAGTTATACACTTCCGCGAGGTCTTGTTGTCCCGATCTTAGCCAAAAGGCGCTATTCAGCTCGCAATAACTGATAAACGAAGTCAAGGTCATTCGACTTCCTCCGTTGAGTGAGATATACATCGCCTTGGTTAATGATTCGAGAATTGTGGGTATAGTCTCTCCTTCCATGATCAGTTGAGTTGCATCTGACTGATATGCTGTGGAATGAATACCATTTGCATTGCTCTTTTCGAAATGAGCAGCTTTAGATTTCAAGAACCTCAATAACTGGTCACTGGAGACGAAAAATTCGTGTTTCAAATTAGGTCTGTCTTTCAAAAAATTGAATAACCAGGTCAATAAAAAGTTCAAGCATTCTATATCCTTGTTCTCCCTAGCAACTGATATTGATTCTTGTATGGCTCTTATAGCTTCACCGTCACAATTGAATGCTGCATGCAACGTAGCCAAACTCAATAGAGCATAGTGATAAAAGATAGTTTGTCTATTACTCATCATATAGTCAAAATAGCGATGAAGAGCATTGAATGAACCTTCGTAGTCGGCATCTCTCAGACACTCCAAATACCTTATATAGTGTGTAGAAGGGAGCTTGGCTGTTTCAGACTGTGACATTTTGCTCAAAATTGATCTGAATTCTGGTAAGGATGGTGTGCCATATGTTTCGAGGATATGGACTTGATAGTTGATTAGTTTCGAAACATCTTCTTGTGATAATAACATCAGGTCTTCACCTTCTATCTCTTCACTGACTGACAAGCCCTGGCTCCTGAACTTTTCCAAAACTTCCATTATAAGAGATGGATCGTCATTTGAGTTTTGGGAACCAAAAAAGTCCTCTTTTGGTTTTCCTTTGGACATCCATTGTTCCTCACTAGACGACCTAAAGCTTACAAAACTTTCCCATAACAGTACTGTCTTATCAAACTCCAAACTTTCAAATGATAGAATACAGTTTAGGACAAATTTCCCCAAGAAACTATTATTTGTTAGCATGTACTTTGGAATATCAATTGATCTTGATTTCTCGATCAATTCTCTACCAACTCTCAAGTTATTGACCAACAATGATCTGGATCTCGTTATGAATGTGTGTAGTGAATCAAGTGATTTCAAAGTCCAAAGCGCATGCAGCACTCTCATCTCTATATCAGTGGCATATTTCAATCCGTCCTCACCAACTTTCAAGCATGCCGCCTTGATGTTTAACATCATATCCTGTAAATTGGGTACTCCAACAGACCTCATATCATCGTCATGAATTGATGGGCCTTCAATATATTTCACTATCACAGACAACAATGGTCTGTGTGTCTTCTTGGGGAGAATCCCTGCGCAATAGGCCGCTATCAATGCTAACAAAACCACTTTGTACGGCGCAAAATAAGGCGTCAATAGCACAACACTTGATTTAGAGGTTCTTGTCTCTACCATATTGTGTGGATTTGTCAAGTTTGCCTCACCCCCAAACAGACACCCCCAACAAAATAAGAGTGATTATACCTTCTCTTTGTGGTTAAGTGAGTTCAAAAACAAACAAAATAAACATAGATTGTTTGTCGTTACCCGGACACCATATAATATACTCATTAACCGTAAAGTATTTGACACGCTTACGGAGAAAAGTGTTTGCTATTGGTTTAGTTGACATTGAGGGGCGCTTGTGTTTGAATATTCGCAATGTTTACAACTGTGATTTTTTCAGCAGCTTTTGATCATTCCATTTCCTCCAGGGAAAGTATCGCTTTTCTTACTTTTAGCCAAAGGCGACAACAGTACAATAACTGACAGCTAATTCATCTTTTGTTCCGAAATGCTGGTATTTGTGTTAATAGATTTACTTACTTGCAACGGTCATAGCTCATTATTTGATTACTCACTTTGCATAGATTTCCTATTATCTCATCAGGACCAGGAGCGAAGGAGTTGTTCAGATACACAAAAACCCCTTCTTTCCTTCGTAGTTTCTTTCCAATAAACTTTATGAGAGTTGAGAACTGCTGATTTGAACTTATTTTGAAAACATTAGGTCTCAATGCTGGCGTGGATCCTATTGGATTGCATCTAACTGTTATTTTAGTTACCTGATTCGCTTTCTGGTCCTCCTCCTTCAAGTTCTCAAGTTTTGAAATAGCCCTTGTTGTAGCTTCTGGGAGTTTGGTGAGTACCAGTGAGGCACTCATCGGTATCTTGGACAGGATCATGTCGTTCTGGATCTGCTCTTTCTCAATACTATCGTTTTGGTTGTTGTTATCATGTGTCTCTGTATCTTCTTCCTTCGACTTCGACCCTGCAAACCCTGTCCTAGAGACATCAACTGGTAACGCTAACGGTACATCATCATCTGAAAGCTCCGTTTCCGAAACTAATGGATCAAACGACATCTGCAACCGCTTTTTCTCAATATCTTGTGCACATGCTTGGTTCAATTTTAGCTAACGACTCGCAACTAACCTCAAAATATCGCGAATTTTTACTTTCACATCATATAACATGATAATACAAAGGATCATTAACTATCAAGAAGAAACCTCAACCTTCTTGTATTACGACTTGTATTACGACGTACACAAAAATAAAAACATACAAAATGATATTATTATTCGTTTAAATGAAAGTTTCGTATGGAATTGGTGCCAAAGTTTGTGGCAAGTTACCAGCAGTAGAAATAACTCTAGCTTCTCTTGGTTTGGCTGGTTGTCTTTTCAATTGAACAGCGGTACCGTTGGCCTTAGCTTCGACTCTCTTGGCAGCATTGCTTTTAACACGGTCCAAGAATTCTTGACGACATTTGGAGTGTTTGATATGCTCAACTCTCAAGTTGACACGTTTTTCGATGTAACGGTTACCAACAACTTTGTTGATGATAACACCAACAGCGGACTTGGTAACGTTGTAAACAATACCAGTTTTACCGTGGTAGTATTTGTGTGGCATACCTTTTTGGATAGCACCGTTGGCTTTGATATCGACGATATCACCAACTTTGTAAACCTTCATGTAGGTTGATAAAGATGGAGGACCATTTTTTCTGAAGTCACGTTGGAAAGCGTAACGAGTACCAGATCTGTAACCACGACTGTTTGATTATGTTAGTATCAAATGATCCTTGCATGATGGCTTTGTTGGAGTTGAGAGCACATTGAAAAATTTTGGGATAACTTGTACTCTTCGAAAAGAGGATATCGGACTAGTCCAGAGATAAAGTTTCATTTCTGTACTGCATGTGTCTGTTGCTGCCCAAATGACTTAGTCGGTTGTCTCATTATCAATCTGATAAAACAGGCATCAAAAGTGATGACCTTAACGTACAATATTATTCACATGGTACAAAACAATTTCATGAATTCATGAACTTCATTGACTCTGCTTATTATCGCTCTTGCTTTAACCAAATCTTTGCTTCCAATATCTCTGTCTCGATTGCGACTTATGAATCAAATTCTCTAAAACTAAATTGCAACTAACAATGAACCATCAGCACCCAGTCCTTAAAATGAACTTTATTCCGCATGCTCGTGTCCATCCCTTCTATTGAATCTATATGTTCACTCGATAACCCATTGAATATCACTTACCTTTTACCCATTTTGATTTATTTCTGTGTTGGTTGATATGCAATAGAAGAGTATAAATCGTAAAGCAATTTGAATTAATTTGTTTGGTGAAAAAAATGATGAAAATTGTTTGATCACATGACTTCAATATACTCTTTTTGGTAAGTATCGCGATCACTACTTTTGAAGCATTCGCGAAATGTAATCAGATTCTCCTTAACTCATAGAAAAAATCTTAAATAATATGGTGTCCAGGTGTATAGCCAGCCCTAATGATAGTCACGAGGTGTGGTGTAACCTATTTTTACAACCAATTTTTGACATGACATCTTAGCCTAAAGTTGAAAGTGCCTACAATCAGTTTAGGTAAAAAAGAGAGCTAATTATGACTCAAAATTACTGAATCTCGTACTATTTCGCTCAAATCATATATAGGTACTATTGTGGGTCTTCCATGAGCACAATGAAAGGGATACTTACATTTGCTCAATTTCTTTACAAGAACTTCGCAATCTGATATGGACAACTTATCACCAAACATGATCGCTTCCCTGCATGCTTTGCTGTTCATCAATTCCATCAAAACAGAAGGTATAGTTTGCATTGATAGCCACCAGTCTGTTGGGGTTGTCTTCAACTTCACCTTACTTTTCAAGTCGTGGAAGTATTGCAAAAGACACTTCTTCAAAAAAGCGCAGGTTGAATCCACTTTTTTACTTAATATCATAGGTAAACGAATGATGTTGATACAATTTCTTTCACTATCAACATCGTACCAGATACCCCATCTCATACACATCTCCCTGTAATTCTCGAACAACTCAATTTCTGAGAAAGAAACCACAAATGAAATCGTTTTGGCGTCCAGGACATCCCCAACTCCAAGAAAAGGATTATTTACTTCGTTGAATAGTGTAGCTATATTGTTCTCCAGTTTGATTCTTTCGTCACAAGCGTGTTGGTCAATAATGTATAGCATAAAATTGCTTTTTACCAATATAAATTTGTTATCAACTTGAGATATTACCTTGCAATTTCTTAAGGTTTCCTTTGCAACCTTGGTATCAACAGTGAATATTTGTTCAATACCGTCACTTTGATCTTTTGAACAGAAAGAGTAGTCTGTCGAATCCGGGGTGTCCAGTTTATACCCCATACTCTTTTCAAAATTTGGTTGTTTATTTGATGATGCTCTCGCGTGTCTTTTTTGACTTGATTGTTTGTTAAGTATATCTATTGAATCTGCAAACTCAGTGTGAGAGCGTTTGTTGGTGATATTGAAATCAACTTTCCGTGTTCTCAAAAACTGACCAACCATTTTCGAGATCAATGGTTGGATTATTGTCTTATTTTGCAGGAAAACGATCTTTTTGGAAGGCTCTTGAGTTAGATCCGAGAAAGTGACTGGACCATCAATTTTGAAGAGGAAAAGTGGATACATCTTAAATGGACTACCTGCACTTGTTGCTGATTTTATAGGATTGATCCACTTGTTAGGAGATACCTCGCCTCTCAGTAATGAAGATGCTAGTAAGTTAGGCGACTTTTCTCGAAAGAAGGTTTCGATGAACATCTTATTGATACTTTGTAACAAATCATCATCCACCAATACCCTTGAACTGTAGAATAAATGCTGGTGCGATTTGGTTTGAGTTGGTAATGTACCAATAACGCTCTGAATCCTGAAACCATTGAATGATGAATGCAGGTAACTTGAAAACCGCTTCAACTGTATCCCATAAATTGATTCAAAACAATTTATCACCGTATCATTGAAGTTGTTGTTATTTTTCAGGGAACTCACTGCACAGACTAAACTTTCCCTAGATAAGGTTTTGACTTTAACAGTAACACTGGTTTCTGGATGCGTCACACAGCAATGTAGTACCACTTCTCGAATCTCATCCAAGATTTTTCCTCTTGAAATTTTCAACAAGTACTGATGCCTTACAGGGACGTTTTCAAACATACGTGTGACATGTACGATTGTTCCTGAGTGGGAACGGATTTCAGCAGAGAACCCTGAGTCTTCTTCAATCCTCTTAACCTCTGATCTTTGGGTATTGGTCATAACAATTCGATATGTACTACTGTGTCGTTTGGTTTTCGATATAATCATTAAGTCTGCAATAGAGGCAATTGAGCTCAACGACTCGCCTCGAAAACCAAACGTATTGAGGTCTCCCAATTCCCCAACGGCTTGTAGTTTGGATGTGAAATTTCTCATTCCAACCTTCTTCATATCTTCTGGAACTATTCCACGACCATCATCGGACACTTTGAACTCCATCAGCCCTTCCTCGAGACCCACAACAACTGTCACATTTTTCGCATCTGCATCAAAACTGTTTTGTATAGTCTCCCTCACCGCATCAACAAAATCTGATATGATCACACTTGACTTCACCAGTGCTGCAAGCTTCGGATCCAAACTGTGTAACGCGCTAGTCATTTCATCTTCTTAGCAGCCTTCTTATTTCCACATGATTTATGGTTGTGTCTTATTTTTTTTTTACTCCCAAACGAGCGGGTAAATAAACAAATGACCAAGTGGCACAAAATGAAAAAAGAAAAGAAAAAAACACCGAGAAAAACATGAAAAACTTAAACGGGCATAAACGGAGATAGCCGATAAGTAATATTTAGTAATAAGTATTACTACATAATTATTCATTCTTTACTTATTTACAATAGACACTACTTAAAACTCACACAGGCAATTGAAAAAAACATAAACAGTTGCATTCGTTACCAATATAGGACATCTAAGTGTCTGTTTTTCAACTATGTTGCAGCTTGATACAAGACCAGCGGTGTACAAGAATGGTTGGCATGAGGCAATAGTAGTGATCATAATCATGATGACTCAATGTCTCAATGTGGCAGGTTCGACTCAGACCCTTCCCATGATGAACAATTTGGCCGGTTTGTTCCACAACACTACACAGAATGATAAAGTATGGTTTTTGGCAGCATTTCCATTAACAGCTGGTACTTTTATCTTAATTAGTGGAAAAGCTGGTGATATATATGGCTTGAAAAAAGTTTTTTTAGGTGGAACGGTGTGGTCAATTCTCTGGACTTTGATGACGGGACTGTCTTTGTACTCTAAAAATGTGGTTTTCTTTTGTATTTGCAGAAGTATGCACGGTATCGGGGTGTCGTTCATGGTTCCTAATGGAATAGGTATCATGGGTAATGTCTACCCAATAGGGCAGAGAAAAGCACTGATTTTTTGTTTGATTGCTGCAAGTTCTCCTTTTGGCGCTTTTATGGGGTGCCTATTCGGCGGGCTACTGGCCCAATATGACTCACCAGCTTGGGCATTTTACGCCAACTCGATTTGTTTTGCATTGGTTTTAATAGCTGCATGGTTCTTTTTCCCAGAAATTCCTAAGCATCAGTACGACGAAGATGGTGAAAAAATCACCATGGATTGGGTAGGATCTCTTCTCGGTGTCATTGGTATGGTCTTGTTCAACTTTGCTTGGAACCAAGCTCCTGAAGCTACTTGGAAAAGTCCTTACATCATCAGCCTTTTGATAATTGGGCTACTATTTTTAATTGCATTTTTCCAATATGAGAAACGAGTCAAAAACCCACTACTACCAAAGGAAGTCATGAATTATAACACATGCGCCATTCTCTCGGTGATCGGGTTAGGTTGGGCGAGTTTCTCTATCTGGGGTTTCTATTATTGGTCGTTTATTCTAAACTTGAAGAAGTATAATCCCTTGATCGGTGGTGTCACCTATGTTCCACTGATGATATGTGGTATCATTGCATCAATGCTTATTTCTGTTCTCATTACAAGAGTTCGATCTTCTTTCATACTCCTCTCTTCAGCTGTTGCATTTTTCATTGGAATTACAATCTTATGTGTTACACCGGTTGATCAGAGCTTTTATAGAATTTTATTACCTCAAATGATTGTACTGAGTTTTGGTATGGATATGTCATTTCCTGCAGCCTCTTTGATTTTGAGTGACAATCTGCCCAAAAAGCATCAAGGCATGGCAAGCTCACTTGTTTCAACAACAACAAACTATGCAATGTCTATAGGATTAGGGGTTGCTGGTACTGCCGAGTCTCAGATATTCGCAAAAACTCAAGATATGTTGAAAGGTTACCGAAGTGCAATGTATGTTGGCGTCGGATTTGCAGGTTTGGGTGTCTTGCTTGGTCTAGTTTTACAGGTGAGTGACTACTGGAGAAGTAAAAGACAAGTGTATGAAGACAAGAAACTTGCTAATATTGATTCAAATGACTCCAAAAGTATTGGAGTCTGATAGCATTCGAAGGTAAATTCAAAGTTATGATTGCATCTTCTTAATAATAATAATATTACTGTCAAAAATTCATTCTTCATTTTTTATTCTGTAGTATAGTTATCAGTAAATCATTAATTGAGTATTACTATATCATGCTTTTTAGCTGATCTGAGCTTTCAAACTGTTAAAGGTTATTTCCGTTTGGTAAATTTTGGAGTAAAGTTATTCAAAATTTACCAGTTTTTCGTATTCATATCAGAGTAATGCTTTTGAACCTCTAAATTTCATTATGAAGGTCGAATATGGATATTTTTGATTGACTCGAAACAAAAATTTTGTTTACGATCACGATTGAACGATTGGTAAAAGTAAAGCTAACCTTGTAGGAGAGTTATTCACTATTAATACCCATTTGAGCAACAACAATGGTCAAGATGGATTTTTTTTAGATCACCTTGCATTTGAAACTATTGTTCTTTACAGATTAGGAAATTCTTTTGATTAATCAACAAAAAAATTTGCAAGGAAGCTGCTGAGCTTTGCCTGGGTCTGCCTGGTAAGTATGATAGATTACAGTCTCAAGTTAAACATGCGCTTTGTTACTTTCAATTCTGGAAACTATAAATAATTCTAATATCTCCCTCTTTTTGTAAATTAACCTATCTGAATTATCACCAACCAAAGCTAATCACTAATCACAATACAATAAAATGCAACCAACGACTATTAGCACTGCTGCTCCAAAAGAAAACTCAGAAAACTCCGACAACATGATGGTTTGGGGTGGCTGGGCCTGGTGTACCATCGCTTGATGTTACTGTGCATCGACATCAACAGCAGTGGAAGGTGAAATCTTTACAAACACCTCATGGACACTTCAGACATTCTCTCTATTCAGCTCAAAGAACAATTCTTGAATTTCTTTTAACCAGCTAATCTCAAAATGAACTTGATTGCTTTCCAAGTGTCATCTTTTTTAATAATATTATGATTTCTTAATACTTTTGTCAAAGCCGTATAATCGTTATCAGTTGTAGCAGGTAAACAGCTAAATAGTCACTATGAACTATCATTGGATTTAGGGTCTTTTATGGTTGATTACAATACTAGTTCTACTTTCCAGATATCCACCAGAGCATTAATGAGAATTTTTTTTATTAGATAAGGACGAAAGATGCACTTAACCTTCAAAATGTGTAGAATGTGTCATTTTTAGTGTTTTCCGAGGTATATCTGGTCGGAATTTACATATCATCTACTGACATCAAAATGTTACATGAAACGATGATGACTTCGTTATGTCGTATCAGCTGAGACTAGCACTTTTTGAAAGTGACTGCAGTGATGGGGTTGACACCAGAACAGCAAGCCAAAGTTGATGAAAATAGACGCAAGGCTCTTGAACGACTAAAATCAAGAGGTACATTAAGTAGTAGTGGCAATAAAGTGTTAAAACCAGGTTCTATTCCATCTATATCCAAAAATAATATATACAGTATCAGTTTGACAGATGAGCAGAGGAAAAAAATAGAGGAAAATAGAGAAAAGGCTTTGCAGAAGTTGAAGGAGAAGCAGAATAATTTCAGGAATGCATCCGGTAATGAGAATTCATCACTTAGTATGTCGAATAAGTCAATCAGACCATCAATAAGACAACATGAGTACATTGATTACGATCTTTCTACAATGAAAGATACCAAAGGTGGATTTATCGATTCATCGAATGGTGGTAGCTCCAGTGGTGATGGTGCAGAAAAAACTTTGGATGAGTGGAAAGAAGAGCAGAGAGTTGTGCGAGATCTCCCCCCACCTACCGATATGGAGAATGCAATAAAATGTTTTGAATGCAATACTTTCGAGATCAATCAAAAATTGTGGGAAGTGTTCAAGTGTAGGGTTTGCAGAAGGTGTGAAAGGAATAACCCCAATAAGTATTCACTACTAACGAAGACGGAATGCAAAGAAGACTACTTCTTGACTGACCCAGAGTTGAAGGATCTTGCTATCTTACCACGGATGGAAAAGCCGAATCCTTATGGTACATTCAGCCGGATGCAGCTTTTCCTGCGGTATCAGGTTGAAGAATTCGCATTTAAAAAGTGGGGAGGTCCTGAAGGTCTGGATAACGAATGGGTAAGGAGAGAAGAAGGCAAAGTCAAAAGAAGAGATAGAAAATTCGAAGTGAAAATGAGAGAAATGAGGAAGAAAACTAGAGCTGAAGAATACAATAGAAAGCTAAGAGAAGGTAAATTCAATGACCACACTCACTCTTGGTCAAACTTTTTTGATGGTGGAACAGATGAGGAAGGTATGCCTCTAAGAAAAAGAAAATGTATGCATTGTGGATTTGAAACTGAGGAAATTATTATATAATGTTCAGCACATTTTCATACACTATTCACGTAACTCATCTCGCTGAATCTGACCCATTTCTTCGATAGATGTGTCACTTTGAATAAATCGACCCAATTCGGAAAAAGATAAACAGATCTGTCTATCCACTGATATCGGAAAATTAATAAAACTGGGATCGTTTGCAAATTTGTAGACTTCACTAAATTATCAACCTACGAACGGAAAGCTAATCTTCTTGATATACTCAACCCATTCAACCTCTCAACGTACTTCGTGAGTTTTGAGTACAGGCTGACTAACACCCACAGAGTTTTTTGGCAGGGTTTATGATTATAGAATTTTTTTTTTGATTAGGTTACAATGTCAGAACATCCTCTTTCTAGCGGCCCTGCTCCATATACAGATATCCCTCCCTTAGATATTGTCACTCAGCAACTCATCTCCGGATCCAGTAGAAGAAACTCTCTCCACAGCCACCATGGTGTTGGTAACATTTTGGATTTATTTGGATTGACTGATTCAGAGTCACAAGTTTGTGAAGATGATGTTTATGATAATATGCCACATTCGGAACAGACGCCATTGAAGGTAACCAACGATTTGAGAAATCCGCTCATTCCAACTTACTCCAATTTGGGTGGAGTCTTGAACAATCCAGAACCTGATCTCGTCTCCATGTACTCTGGTAGAAGAAACTCATTGGCTACTATTAGAAAAATCAAATCACATAACACAATCAATCATGTCATAACCCATGGAACCATTCCTGAAATTGAAACAACCACATTTCGAGAACTGAAAACTTTAACAAGATTTTCTATACCCATTACGATAACATTTCTTTTACAATACTCATTGAACGTGGCAAGTGTGTTCTCCGTCGGCAGAATTGGAAAAACTGAGCTAGCTGCTGTCTCCCTGGCAGGTATGACAGCAAACATAACAGGATACTGTCTATTTCAAGGTACTTCTACATCTTTGGACACTTTATGTGCCCAGGCTTATGGAAGAAAAGATTTCAAATCTGTTGGATTGCATTTCCTAAGATGCACAATGTTTTTATTTATGATTTCAATACCAGTAGTGTATACTTGGGTGTTCCTCTCTGATTCTATCTTATCATTGATGGTTGATGATCCTGAATTAGTAAAACTTGCAGCCTCATATTTGAAAATCTCAGCTTTTGGTCTACCTGGCTTCATTGTGTTCGAGACACTGAAAAGATTTCTGCAAGCTCAAAACATTTTCCATGCATCAACATATATCATTTTATTTGCAGCACCATTCAACGCTTTTTTGAACTACTATCTAGTATGGTCTGAAGCATGCAATCTCGGTTTCATAGGTGCTCCAATTGCCATTGTTTGTACTAATTACATCATGTCTAGTTTACTTTTGTTGTATACAATATTCGTGGATGGTTATCAATGCTGGTGTGGATTTTCTAAAGAAATGTTTCACAACTGGAAAAGAATGGTAACATTATCTATTAATGGCTGTATTGGTGTTCTGTGCGAATGGCTAGCATTTGAGATTCTCACTCTGTCAGCTGCTAGATTTGGTACCGTTACACTTGCTGCACAGAGTGTCATAGCCACTATTTGTATTTTATTATATCAGATACCCTTCGCTATTAGTATTGCATCATCAACTAGAGTTGCCAATTTTATTGGATCTGCATCTAAGTTCGCTGCGACTAAGGCCACAGATGCATCCCTTTTAATTTCCTTGGTTGTTGGATGTTTTAATTGTTTTCTGCTGACCACTTACAAATACAAAGTCATTTCACTTTTCACTACAGAGCCAGAAGTGGTCGAGTTGGCGTCCAGAATCATACCGATTGGTGCTTTGTATCAGGTGAACGACTGTTTGGCGGCAGTTACTGGAGGGATTTTGAGAGGCCAAGGTAGACAGAAATTAGTGGCTGCTGTTGGCTTGGTTTCTTATTATCTTGTCGGATTACCTATTGGCTTTTTCTTAGCATTTGGTTATGACTTGAACCTATACGGATTATGGTGCGGTTTCATTGTAGCCATCTTTATGATTGGTTTTTCTCAGGCCTACTTTGTCTGGAAATCTGAATGGGAAGAGATCATCAATGAATCATTGAAGGATGCATTAGCTGATGGCCATTTCACTAACAACAACCAATCTGACTTGAGATCAGTGATCTCCCACATAACCTTTCATGACGTCTAGCTACTGGGCCAGGTTTTAGTGTTTCATTGTTATCCTTTGAGTATATGAAAATTCTACCGGTTCAATTACCAATAAATAAACACATTTTCATAACTTATTAAAGAAGACGTATAGAAATTTTTATACATGATATCAAGTACAAATAAACTTCATGAGGAACCCTGAAAAAATAAAAGATAAAAGAACTGAAAGCTACTAACGCAAAGGGTATCAAAAGAACCTGCTTTCGAAAACGAATAATACAACTTTAAAAGTGGGTTAGTATGTCATTAGGCGTTAACGGTGGAGTGTGTCCCATCATTGCAGAGCACATCTTCTGTTGTTGATGAGCCTTTAAATGTTGCGGATCAACACCAGCAGGAGACCCTCTTCTCGATTTTGGAGGAGTCGGCATTCCGTTCATGGTAATTATCTTTGGAATGGTCAAGGAAGATTTAGTAGAGTTTGGTGTTTTGTAAATGACAGAGTCGTTACTGGAAACTGATGATGAAAGTGTGTAAGCAGAAGAGGTGTCTGAAAACACTTCTGGCTCCATCTTAGACAGAATGAAATTGTAAAATTTGGTGCAGTTATTGTTGATAATGAAGTGATTGAACAAATAATGTGAAGATTGGAATAATGCAGTGATCTTTGAAAACAGCAGATTGGAATATTGTTCTAGTTCTCCAATCGATAAAAATGATTTGAATAAAAGTTCTGACTTAAGTTTATATGCACCCCCTTTTATTGTATTGATATAGTCCTCTAAAATGTAAAATATGATTTGAGTTAAATGCTCTGGATGAAGTTCTATCAGGCGAAGCTCGAATAAACTGAGTTCACTTAAAATTTTTTTGAGTTTTATTATTTCCACTTTATCATCGAAATAATTGTTATGGTTGTATTCCTGCAGTTGGTGATAGTTTAGTTCATAAAATTCCAAGAGCCAGTTTGAAAGTTTCGGTTCCACAACATCCCAGTTCAAAGTGTTCAAAATATGTTTTTCCATTTGCACGAACATTGATTGATCGATTTCTTGTTCTGGATTGCAATTGTTACAGATTTGAACCAGTTCTGTCAATCTTGGAATTCTGGCTCTAGGATTTGGACCAAGGAATCTACCTCCAGCTGGAATGTTGGAATTGTTTATAACATGGTTACAGCCACCATAAGTTTTAGCGGCCAACCAAATACAGGTGCCCAACACGAGTTGAAGTTGATTTCTCAAAACAATCCTTCTTGAACAGTATCTATCAAACAATCTCACAGCCTGGTAGAATATACCATCTGTGACTCGGGTCTTAACAGCCACTTTTGAAAGGAACTCTAAACAGGCTTGTCTCAGGTTAGGTCCAAGTTCCGGTTGCTGTACGATGAGGCTGATGTCTGGTTTGTATAATAGCGCCTTTTTGTGAAGATTAACGGAAATCTCCTCTCTGTTCTCTGTTATATTTTGCTTGTGAATAATGAGTTCCTTCGTTGATAGCTCAAATGGATAGCTTCCAGCTACCTTTGTGACCTTCAACCCAACGTTAGACATTCTGGAAGCTCTTTGGGGTATGCCTGAAAAAATGAATGAAAATAGTGAGATACTAAAGTTGAAAAACCTCAACGACGCAAAGCTTTAACCCAAAAGAGGAACCTGAAAGGAAAGAATGAACGAAGGTGAGACAGATATGTGTGTTATTGGTCCCTGTTGTAGACGTCTGGTAAAAATAAAAGGAGAGAGTGGGTTTACCTATATATAACTCCAGATATTAGGGACCTAAATGAAAAAGTGGTTTTTAAATTCTTCAATGCAAGTCCATCTTTCAGTGTTCATCAAAACAACGCATGAAAATGCGTCAAGTGCATATTAGTGCTTAGAGAAGCATACAATTGCCACGTTTCGGGTGGAAGATTCAAAACTTAGATCGGAAGCAGAAAGATTCGCGAAATTATTTTCAAATCTTTTGAAATTGTGAAATTGAGACGCGTGTTGCTGCCGGCTCTTGCATCTCAAAGGGCATTTGATGTAAATTTTCAAGTAGTGTTTAGTGTGAAAGTTAAAGAGGGTATTAATCCACGAGAAATAAAAAAAGAGATAAGAATACAATGCGCGGAAGATGTCTTGCTGTCACTATTTGAAGAAGCCGAGTAAAATATTGCATCTAGCTAGATATAGAACACAAGATCAAAATAAGGTGGATATTCCAGACTCATGGAGGGGGGGAACTTACGAAGCTTAATCATTTAAGGTCATTTTCTATTAGTCCCATGGCCAATCCAGGTTTTATTATTTTATTATTTGTGTATATAGAGTTTAATTATTTTTTTATATACTACTTTGGTCTAGTTTATTTTCCTTCTGAAACTTAGTTCTTCCATTAGCACAACTACTTACATTATGGTGGACCTGATGGAACGCCTTGTCTGTGCCTATAGTGCGCAGAATTTTGAAATGAAGAACCCGAAGAACCGCTAGTACTGACTGCATGAAAGTGAGAAAATTTGTTGTTATCAACTTGCGTCCAAATTATTCACATACATCACTTGTGTCAAGTTGGCGTGTTACTACTTCTAAGACAGAATTTCAATACCGAAAAACGACGCTTGAAGAACGATTTATTTACCGTAAACTTAAACTGGAGATAATCCTGATCAGCTGTTTACTTACGAACTCCTACTGTTGTTTCCTGTCAGGTTTTTGCGTTATATAGGTCTCTTATCTTTTGTTTTGGTCCCTACAATTGTTCATGATCTACATCTAATACCATATTTGGAAATTTCTTGTGACACAAATAAGGGCGACAGTAAGAACTGTTCCGGGATAATCACGTGTATCTTCCGGAACTTTGTTCTTTTGCATTATACGAGACACAAATATGTTTGTTTACGTTTCTAAATAGGAAAAAAAATAGTATAAAATCGTGAATAGTTGAAAGGAATACAAAGAGATTGTGTGTAACAGGATGTCAAGGTTTCCTGAAAACGCTGTAGAACAGCCTCCACCTACACCAGGAATAGCACAATGGGTGTTTAATTCACTTTTTAGCAAGCAGACACCCTCAAATAAGTATCGCAACCGAGAAAGTGAAAGAAAGAATACCTTTAACGAATCGTTTCCTAGTCTTGAGAGAAAGACACAAAACCCAAGGACTCATGACAGCTATGTATATGGCGGAGATCATTTAGAGGATGATGATTTTTTGAGAGAGAGAGAGCTTCTACCCGATTACGTTGAAAATGACACATTCCATAGAAGATCTTATTCGATGGGCAATCTCTCCTCACACAACAACAGCTCGAAGATATCGTTGAAACATCCCGGAAAGTTTCCTTCGCCATTCACAAGAAAAGACACTTTTGAAGTTCCATCAAGTCCACCGTTGTTGTCATCTACATCGAAAAACGTAAAGTTAGCGCATCTTAACAGTCGAAGAAACAGAAACATTGTTATTGATTCATCGCCAGTAGTGATACCTTCAAAAGATCGGCAGAGTTACTCCGTCAGAAAAGATGAAGAGGAAATTTTAAGACTTCTAGATTCCAATAACAAAAACTTGAATAGACTTTCAAAAAATGTGACTCAGTTAAAGTCTAATAGCCATAATCCATACAGCAACGCCATATATACTGATCAAGATTACCTTAAGCTACAAGCCAAATATAAGGATGTAAGGGCAGAACTAATAGGGGAATTGAAAAAATCACAGAAGTTCTACGATTCCTACTATAAGTTTGTGGAAAAATATAGAAAGCTCAAAAACAGAGAGCAGGATGCGTCTTCACATGCACAAATACAGCTTCTTGAGAGGAAAATCGAGAAACAGAAGGAGTATTTCACTGAAGAACAATCACGTTTGAAGGAGAACATTGTTACTTTAGAGCGGAGGATGAAGAATCAAGATGAAGTTTACAGAGAGGAACTCTTGAAGAGAGAGAAGCGCATTAGAGAATTGGAAAAGAGACTGGAAAAGGAAAATAATGACGACATACTATTGGATCTGTCTCCTCTCAGGTTTGACACTTCAAAATCCAAAACTTCTAGATTTTCTCCATCAGGAGAGGACACAATGGAGATGATTAATAGAAACTACAAACCCAACTCTCACTCTCCAATACTCTCTGATATATTTTAGGTTTTAGCCCCCACTACAATCAAATTGATGCTTTATGTCAACTTACTCAAATGCAGGTTCTGTATGCGTATCTTCTTCTTCCAAATAAATTACGTACGGATAACCACAGTTGCACTTACTTCAATTCAACATTACATTGTAATCAAAGTTAATTTTTGATTACATAACATTTTACGTTGTTTATCTCTACCTCACCAAAACAAAACAAAATACATATTTATATAGATGCACAAACTGGAACTCAGCCTTATAACCCTTCATTAGAATCCTAAAGTGTAAGATTGACACTGGTTATCTGTTAGGGTCTCCTGTTTCGAGATCTTCTTATTCATTGTAATCTTCTACAGGTGAGCGAGCTGATAAATACTATACCAAACTGGTGCTGTTTTGTATTGGTTTCATACCCGTTTGAAGATAAACGTACAGTGAGGAGGGAAGTATGACGTCTAAGCTTCCAGTTTCAAACTCTAGACTTAAAAACCCATCGCCTCCCAGAAAATCGAGAAAAGCGTTAGGTGAGAACATGGAAGTGATCAACTCACCCAAGCATTCTAAAGATATGCACATACAAGCTGAAGTAATACCAGTCCATAGACCCAAAATAAGCACCTCAAGTTCCATACCCAGAATGGTAGGGAGTCATACGACTAAATCATCATATGTTGGATTCAATACCAGTATTGTGGATCCAGATGCTCTCAGAAGGAGACACGAAACAGTCGAAAGAAGCTTAAAGAGGATAGAAGAAATAAAAGAACAGCTGGAGGCAATCACCAAAGAATATGACTTTGCATCTGGTCAGTTGGAGCAGTTGCGGACCCATAAAGATGAACTTACTGTTAGCTCAGAAAATCTAAAGTCCAAAATTGATGATCTTGAAGTAGATATTGCAAGGCTCGATTCTGACATTGATATTGCTGTTAGATCTTCTAAACGAACAAAAGACTATGAAATGCACAAATTTAATGTCGCACTTATTGAAAAGGAAAACGAAAAGGCTCGAGAGCTTGATATGTTAAGAAGTGAGGTAAGAGGTGCTGTGCAGAATGCAAGCAACTATGATTTTTCTGATGTCAAGGGTGAGATCTCTGCATTGAATGAAGAGATCAAGACGAAATGTGTCGATCAGAAACAGTCTCTTGATACCATAAATCTTCAACTTGCTGAACGTAAGAGAGAGCTTGAAAGTGAGGTTCAGCAAACTATAGAAATTCAACATTCCAAAAATGATGAGTTCTCTAAAGACTTTGAATTGAAGACCCAACAAAACCAAAAGCTAAGTGATCAAAGGGACATATTGACACAAAAGAAAAGAGAACTTGAAGTGATTATTGACTCAATGAAGGTGGATATTCAAAGAGAAAGTAGTGAACAGATTGAATTGAACGAGGAGAAAAATCACATACTACAAACAATCACTAAGTTACAGAAAGAGGAGTCTGAAATAGATGAGAAGCTCTCAGGTGTTTCAGAACAGGCAGAAATGACTATGACACAGTATAGAATGTCTAAGTTGAAAACAGAAAAGGTAAAAAATGTTAGACGTCGTATTCAAAATTCTATTGAGGAGTACAAGGGGAAATTGAGAACATATATCAAAATCCACACCTTATCACCAGTTGATATATTGCATGACGAAGATGATTATGAGGTTTACAAAGCTGAGATAAATGGAATTGAGTATAAGTTCAATAAAATATTTCACCGGGAATCAGATGAGGAGATAGTCAACGAGATACTTACGTTGACCGAATACGTTGTTAAAGGTGTGGACTTTTCGATACTCACCATTAATTCATCTCTAAGACTTTTGAAAGATCTCGTTAACTCAATATTAATATTCTGGAAAGATAGGATTTCTCAAGTTGAAAGATATCACAAATCTGTCTACTCTTATAATATTCAAGTTTTGCATGTTGGGAAAGATGGCAAATTTCGAGACGTTGAATCGAATTCACCTATAGGTATCAGCTTTGAACAGTCCAGAGTGCACACTACTGCATCTAGCCATGAGATTGATAAATTGAATCATCTATTGGAGCTGTCACCTTCTGACCGACCATTGTTCATCAATTTAAAGGTAATCAAGTCAGATTCTACTAGATCAGTCAACTCAAATTGCTTTCTAGTGCATATCCCAAGATCGTATATTGATGACAACTTTAAAAATCTTTTGCGAACCATCAAGAAGAACCCGATATCTGAGATGGATGAACTAAATACAGTTCTTTATAATCTTCTGGTGAACACCAAGTCTTTGTCTCTATTCCAGGCTGATGATGATGATTCTGATCTACTCAAGGTAGCAAAAGCTTTGTGTTCGATTGATATTACGGGAAAGAAGAGTACAGTACGTCAAATAAAGGCGAAAGGGATTCAGTAATACTTCATTTCATTCGATTAAACAGTAATATGTATACATCCTTAATTCGAAAAACCTATACTATTAATACAGATTTATCATTGAATTCGAGAGCTAAGGACTCGATGAGAGAACAAAAAATGAATTCAACATACTATGTTCCCTCTATCCTTGCGTTTTGCTATTATTTAGAGTTCAAAATATCAAATATCAACCAATCCAGCTCTTCTTTCTTGCCAACATTTTCGTCTTTACTATTTGATTGATTTAAGTCTGTAACTGCTTTGGGCTCTATATCTGTCAATACACCATGGTGGGATCCATCACCAGATCCTTGTGAATTTGAGTTGTTTGGTGGTAACTTTTCGATCGTCTTAGAGTCTGTGGATGGTGTAATTGTCTTCGTGCTGTCCAATGGGGAAATGATTCCTGACTCTGTTGGCCTTGGGTGCTTTAAGAACGAGTCGATTGCTGTTTTGTCTTCGATATAACAATCATCCTGCAGCATCACTGTATGAAGTCTATATAGTGGTCCACTTGGTTCTATCAAATATGGTGCTATTTTCAAAGTATCGAAAAAATCTTCATTTGTCAACGTAACTTTTTGCCGTTTCACCTTTTCATTACCATTGTCATTAAGAATATCATTATCATTATATTTTCGCTTTCTATAACGAACAGTGTCCATTGCACTCTCCAAGATAAACTTGAGATAAGTCTCCAATCCAAGTGAGAGTAAATCGAAGACTGATTTATCAATTGCACCAGTTAAGCCATGTTCTCTCGCAATTCCCAGTATTCTAGACTCTAAAGTGTCTATATCTGGAAGAGAAAACGACTCACTTGCCAATGGAGTTTGAAGAGAGTGACTAATATCTTGCGTCCATTCAACGGTGTTGCCTGTAATATTGCGATCCTTATCAGTGACGTATGGAATCTTGGGTAATAGAGCTTGACGTGTCAAAGTCATTGAAGAAGTAGACATATTTCGTTTACCTGAATCTCGTGTTATCGTTTTTATTCTATATCTCTCACGGATAGGCAAATTCATGATATTCTTTTTCAGTTTCTCGTACTGCGATGAAACTTTTACCTTACTGTCTTTTCTCTTCTTATTAGATGCACTACCTCCAAAACCAGATCTTTTCGACATTTGCTGATTAGGACCATCTCTCAAAGAATTGGCCAAATTAGCCAAAAGTAACTGATTATGCATTCTGATCATTTTGGAGTCGGCCAACAATGGACCAAGGTTAGTCATGAACTCTTGTTTTGATAGCTTGCCCAGAAGAAACAAACTTATTGTTCTTTGGTATTTATCCCAGTTCGATCCCATCTTTTTTTGAAGTTCAGAGACTAACTTATCTACTTCAATTCTTTTAGAGCCGTTGTTCTGCTTTGATCTCTCGTCTCTGAGTGTGACATTGTTCAACGTTGGGGTGGAGCTTGATGTTCCACTAATGCCATTTTCTGGCAGGCTGATGATATTCCTTGAGGGCAGGCCGTCTGTTGGTAGTGATAGAGCAGGTGCAGTTTCAGTCATTATCTTTGGTTATGATAGATTAAGATCTTTTGAGGTTGTTAATCTGACATCACTTCTCTACTCTCATATCAGCTTCTTGAAACAGTTTCAAAGTGACAATTCCGGGTTAATTATAAATTCCGGTTTTGACGGGTAATCAATGCAAATTTTGTCTTATGTAAAGGATATGACCATAAAAGTCGCTCTGTCGTCCGCTCATACAAGAGCTTGGGGAGTTTGTCATTGAAGCTCATAACATGTTTCTACTCAGTTAGTTCATCTCACTTTCGGGATATTTTCTTAATCGTAAACGATATATAGTCGCATATCTATCTTTCTACTGCTATCTTCAATGAAAGTACTTGAGAATTCGAATTATAATATATGGAAGTATTAATGGGTGTGTATCTTGGAAGGAAAATGTATCGTCAAGATGGCAAAATGTACTGCATTTTACTCAATTTTATCTCATACGCCAAAATCAGGTATCGGTATCATCAAACAACGACATGCGACATGTATTCTAATTGTCAGGGAAATAGGATAGAGATTCCCACTGCTGAAAAAGAAGAATCTGCTCAGTTGAGTTCTAGCACTCAAGGTATAAAGCTTACTCACTTTTACACAATATCTGGTCTTAATAATTTCATGACTAGACAATCCAGCATTAAATTTAGATGTTTTATTCTGTAATATTAGCCATATCACCTTCGGGTAGCGTCGGAACAGCATCATAAGCTTTAGGTAGTGTTTACTGAATGTGTTAACTGAATATGTTTAGTAGAATTAAATCTATGAGTACTGAGGGTTTATAAAAATAATACATCTGTGTATATTAGGCTTCTTGTTCTAAGACAATTCTAGGCCCATTTCCCAAGAACAGACATTAAAATCATACCTGTCACTAATGCGAACAGGGATGCAATTGTTTTTATTTTACCAGAATGCGCTAATGAACCAAAGACCCAGTCATTAGCCCACATTTCAACCAAACCCGTCCAGATCAATACACCAGCTGAAAAGGAATCTAGAGTACCCAAAGCGACCAATGTTGATTTGCTGTTTCCGTTGAACTTTGACAAGACACTGATACCAATTGCCATACCAATTGGAGTGATGAGGGCAAAAATTGAACCCATTACCACTTTTGTCCACATTGACGTCTTCTGTAACTCAGCTATTCTGGAGCCAAGAGCTAAACCTTCAAAGAACTGGTGGAACACAATAACAATAAACAAGGTTATGAAGAATGAATCACCTGCCACAACTAGAGTGATACCAATCAGGATACTATGAAAGATGATACCAATTTCCATTGTTACAACACTAGTGTTATTGTTGGAACCTGGATGTATTACTTCGTCTTCGTGATTGACCTGTATATCATTTTTCTCAATGTCTTCAGACCCATTCTCGATTATACCCAAGTTAGCGTGATTATGCTGACCCCATACCCTATGTGCTATGTACTCCAGTAAAAAAGCTAAGAAAATACCGGCCATTGTAATAGCAGATCCAGTCGCTTCATAACTTAAGCCTGTCAAGCATTCATTATTCCACATCAGTTGAGCATGCGTAATAAGGTGAACAAACGCCGTGGATAATATTATTCCAGTACCAAATTGTTTCAACAAGACAAAGAGCAAGCCATCTGTCGAAACATTTAGCAGCTTCTGAATAAAAAGTGGACCAAGGGATCCCAATGCAGATGTAACGAGAACGACAAACAGTAATCCTATTCTCAATGGGATATCATAGTCATGGTCTGTTTTCTCACATGTGGTAACCGAGCGAGAACCACTAACACAATGTTCAACACCAGCATGGAAATGACAATTTTCACCACTAGATTCCTCACCAGCTTCCACAGATTCCTCAGTCTCATTTACAACAAACAGAAATTCCTCACCAGAACTGTTCATACAAAAAGTTTCTACCGGACCATGTACATGACAATCAGTGTACTCCGTTGCAGCACCTTCAGTTTCGGTGACACCCGCAACTGTACCCTCGGCACCAGTACCATCGATACAGTACTGTATATTACCGTGGAAATGACAATCAGTTATAGCGGTTGTTTGGAAACCAATCACTGATGTAGCAGCTTCAGAGGTTTGCTGAATATATAGATTCTTTGATGTGGTTGCTGAACTGACCATTCGGTAATTATCATATGTGTTTGTAATATCAATTTGCACAGTTGTCCTGGAAGGATACACTATGATAGTTGTTGCCTGAACACTAGCAATTGCAAGTACTGCACTCAATACGTGGATCACTAGCATTGCAAGTATTATCGGTATCAAGATAAAATATCAATATGGTAACTCAAAAATTCCAACTGTTAGTTGGAGTTGGCCACAATATATACAGATATTAATATGGTAGCTCCTTATACCTTGTAGTTATCAGAGTTGTTCAAGTAGTATTATTTATTTCAATTGCAAGCATAGGAATAACTGAGAGATGTTAAAAGTGCCAAGAGTTATAACTTTAGTACTTTAGAGGTTATCCATTGTTTACCTTGTATACAAATGATCACTTGAGCTAGTTGATTCATGTCACTGAACCAGTTGGATAGAACTAGTTTTGAGCTTTAGGGAACCGATGTCAATGTGTATAATATCCAGTAGCTATTCATAGATTGGGTATATATATATGTTATTCAAGCAATTATGATAGTAAAGTGTCAAGTTATTTTTTTTTTACTTTTCAACCTTTGAAGTTATACAATCAAATTGAAATGATTGGCAAAAAAGTAACCATTAAAACCGACAAGGTATAGTAAGTACCATGGTCAAGAAGAATGGAAGAAAAATTCATCTAGGTAGCATTACAGAGTCATACTCTTCTGAAAGGTTTAGTGTCTATGTTGCTCCTTTGATTCAGTCAGTCAGTATTATTGTTGAGAAAAAATGACTTCAATGAGCTTACTGTGTGATGCCAATATCAAGGATCAGCACAACAGAAATAAGAACGGATACTAACAGTAGTGGTTATCTTGGCACATCTTATACCGTTCCAAGGAACTCAATGATATGATATATAAGAGAAATGATTGTGTCTTTGATTCATAGCATGTAACATGGAGATGATTTTCCAATTATCATCGGCAAAATAGATAGATGAAAGGGAGATGTTTTACTTGAAATTGATTACGCTAAGCCTAATAGTTTTGTATGTATCAGCACAAGACTCATCGTCCTCGCTTTTCCTTGCTGAATCTACAGAAGCCGTTTACCAATGGAATGCAGTCTGGAATAAAGATATTCAGGTACACTTTTCCTGTAATAGATCGCAATATAATCAGATTTATGAAGCTTGGGAAGAGACTATAGAACTGGCAAATCATGCAAAGCAACATGCTTCTCTCTTCAGAAACTCTTCAGAAATCTTTCGAAAATGGTTTGGTAACGAAACTTTGAACGCGGAAGTCGTTGGTTGGTTTGATAATATTGTCAATCAAGACAAGACTGGCGTTCTACTCAGATGTGATGATGTTGATGGAAATTGTCAGTTTGATGGCTGGGCTGGTCATTGGAGAGGTGAAAACGGTAGCGACGAAACCGTTATCTGTGATCTCTCATATACTTCCAGAAAAAGATTGAGTCAACTCTGCACCCAAGGCTGGAGTGTTGCAAATGGCAAGACTTCTGACTACTGGAGTGGCGATCTTCTGCATAGATTATGGCATACGAATAAGGTTGGCCAAGGAGTGATCGGCCATTATGCTGACACTTATGATGAATGCTTAAAGTTGGCAGAAACCGATCCTCAAGAGGCTGTCAGAAACTCTGCAAGTTTGAGATGGTTCGCCTTGGAAGCTTATGCATACGATATTTCAATTCCAGGTGAAGGATGTCCAAGTGGGCCAGACGAACACAATAACGAAGGGACTGCGCCATCGACTGATAATGACGAGGCTTCAGCCACTACAACTGCAGGTGGTGAGTGTCACACCCATGCCGACGGTGAAATACATTGTGCTTGAGCCTTCTGTTAAATCTGTCACGTAAGCGGACCGTAATATACACACAAGTATTGTTTGTTCTGTAGCGTCATTACTATCATGTGAACTCTGAGTACCGCCACTAACGATATGTAGATCGCATCAGATAAAGAAATGACACATTTTGATTTACGTGGCCTTAACAATCTTTCTTTCTGGATTGCGATTCCAGAGGTAGTTTAAGGTAGGCAGAGTGGTTGCGTGTTTTTTTTGAGTTTTTGATGAGAGCAGTTGGGAAAGATACACAGCTTTGCGCAAACTATATCGTCTACGAAAATAGAACGGAAGCCTCACCAAGTATTCAAACCTCAAATCTCTCCAGAGACCAATATCGTGCTGGGCAAAAAATCCAATAATAACCAACTACAAAAAAAAGCATAAAAAGAAATAGTTGGTTACCCGGAAGTAAAAACACACTTCGATTACCCGATCTAGAATATTCTCATTAATTTTGTCAGGTCACTTTAGTTGACACAAAAAATCTGCTGTTAAGACACCTTAACAACTCAACAATTCGGCACCAGTTTGATCACGCTATCTTGGTAAAGGACCGACACACCCCTGATATCCCTTTGAAACTCTGGTGGCAACATTTTTGGTTTGCCTTTACACTTTACAATGGTTATTATGTTGGCTATCAGGTATGCGTCTTAAGGTGTAGTTGCCACAAGATAATAATAAAAAGAAAGTTCACAACGCACTATTGTGTCTGATTATCCAAATTTAGTTTATCACCGATTATTACCGAGTCTTAGCCAACATTTTGGAATTTGTTGGGCGGATTTTTTGTTAGGGGACACAAAAGAATAGTTAACATGACACAGTAAAATTTTCTTACCATTTCTCTATTTAACTTATGGATTGTCACTCTTTTTCCAGTTTTCAGTATTGCAAGTGCTAGTACATTATCCTCATCAATCATCTTAACGTCATTAGCCATGTCTACTGATGCTGAACTAGAGAAGGTCGATGTGTTGGAAGCCAACATCATTGCAGCTGGTACCAACAAAAAGACCAAAAGAATCGTCAATGGGTTCGGTACATTGATGGGATCGAAGGAAATCACTGCTCCTCATTACGCTGAGGGTGAGAGTGAGAATTCTGTCGACAGCATGCTTGAGAAGGATAAAGTTGAAGCAGCCAAGTACGCTAAAGTCAAACACATATCTGAACAGCCATGGACTTTAAGCAACTGGTATCAACATATCAACTGGTTGAACATCGTTCTAGTTTTGGGTATTCCTTTGTATGGTTTGATCCAAGCAACTACCCTTACATTGAAGCCAGCTACCGCCATCACAGCTATTGTGTTGTATATCTTTTCTGGTCTCTCTATCACTGCTGGTTATCACAGATTGTGGTCCCATAAAGCTTATGATGGTAGATTGCCACTAAGATTATTCTTTGCTGCATTTGGTGCTGCTGCCGTTGAGGGCTCCATCAAATGGTGGGGTCATTCTCACAGAATTCATCACAGATACACAGATACCAACAGAGATCCGTATGATGCCAGAAAAGGATTCTGGTACTCTCATTTCGGTTGGATGATGGTCAAACCAAACCCAAAGTACAAAGCCAGAGCTGATATTTCGGATTTGATTGACGATTGGGTTGTTAGATTCCAACACAGACATTACTTGAGTATCATGTTATTCATGTCTTACATCTTCCCATGTCTAATTTGTGGTTTGTTTTTTGATGACTACTGGGGTGGTTTTATCTATGCTGGTATCTTGAGAGCATGTTTCATTCAACAAGCTACTTTTTGTGTCAACTCATTGGCTCACTGGATTGGTGTTCAGCCTTTCGATGATAAAAGAACACCAAGAGATCACTTCATTACTGCTTTAGTTACTTTCGGTGAAGGTTATCACAATTTCCACCATGAATTTCCATCTGATTACAGAAATGCCATTAAATGGTATCAATATGATCCAACAAAGGTTTTGATTTGGTTATGCTCAAAAGTTGGTCTAGCATACAACTTGAAAACATTTTCACAAAATGCTATTGAACAAGGTTTAGTTCAACAACAACAAAAGAAACTGGATAGAATGAGAGCCAAGTTGAACTGGGGTACTCCATTATCGAATTTGCCAATCTGGGATAAATCTGAGTTTTTGGAAAAGTCCAAAGAAAACAATGGGTATGTCATCATCAATGGCATTGTTCATGATGTCTCCGGTTACATTTCTGAACATCCAGGTGGTGAACCACTATTGAGGGCTTCTGTTGGTAAAGATGCTACTAGAGCTTTTAATGGTGGTGTTTATGGACATTCAAATGCTGCCCACAACTTGTTGGCTACGATGAGAATTGCGGTTATCAGAGACTCTTCTGCCACAAGAAGAACCGTTGACCCAAGTGCTGGAATTGTCAAAAAAGATAACAACTAGACTTGAGGAAGACACTAATGATTTTTTTTTATAAAATGGTTTTTTGAATGGAGTATTTATTACGTTAACGATATACAATTGTTTTTTATGGTTAAATTCGATGTAGGAATGAAGGCCGTATGTAGATGGGCGATCTTATTTATTTCTTTTGCTCCTTTTTTGTCTATCATTTGCCTCCACGAGTTGCATTCGCGTATTGTGAATTTTATGTTAACCAGAATAGCAAAAACAACCACAAACCATGGGCGCCTAAAAATTCAGTTTGCTGTTAGTATAAAGTGTTCTTACATCCTTTGTGATACTCAAATCAAAAGATTAGCTTTGAAGAATGGTGAAAAGAACGCAATCAAGAGCTGACCTTGCTGGACTGACAATCGAGGAGAAGCGGCTGGAAGAGGACCGTCAACATAAAAAATATTGGCGCCGTTGGGGGCCGTACTTGAGTGAACGTCAATGGGGAGCTGTACGTGAGGACTACTCTTTTGATGGTAATGCTTGGGAGTCCTTCACATTTGATCAATCTCGCTCTAGGGCTTATCGCTGGGGTGAAGATGGACTGGCTGGTGTAAGTGATAACAAACAGCTACTTTGTTTCTCCTTGGCTCTTTGGAATGAACAAGACCCTATATTGAAAGAGAAGTTGTTCGGTTTGACAGGGCCACAGGGTAATCATGGTGAAGATGTTAAAGAATTGTACTACTACGTTGATAACACTCCAACCCACTCCTATATGAAGTACTTGTATAAATATCCACAAAGTAGATACCCTTATGAGGATTTGGTCAAGACCAATGGTGAAAGATCTAAACTGGAACGGGAATATGAGCTAATTGATACAGGAATTTTTGATAATAATGACTATTTTGATGTTGTCTTTGAGATGGCTAAAGAAGACGATGAGGAGTTATACTTTAGAATAACTGCTTTTAATAGATCCTCAAAATCAGCACCTTTACATATAATGCCTCAAATATTTTATAGAAACACTTGGGCTTGGGGACATGATGATTATAAGCCAAACTTATGTCAGGAATCTGAAAATATAATCAAGGTTGAACACAAGAAGTTCGGTGAGAACAGAAGAGTTCTGTTCGCCCCATCACCTGGTCTTACCGAAAATCACCCAGATGTTGAGGCGCAATTGCTCTTCACTGACAATGAAAGTAACCTAAAGAAGCTTTATGATCAACCAAATGCATCAAAGTACGTAAAAGATGCCTTTCATGAATACATTGTCGATGAAAACGATGTGGCTGTCAATCCTGAGCTCCAAGGTACTAAAGCTGGTGCTTGGTTTGTTTTCGATGATGAGGGGGGTGTGCCACCTGGTGACTATGTTACTGTTCGTTATAAGTTCACTAGAAAAGATGTTGATCATTTCAATGAACAAGAGTTTGATCAGCTCTTCAGCCGTCGTGAATCAGAGGCTGATAGTTTCTATTGGAGAATCACACCATTACCAATTTCTGATGAGCTAAGACAAGTTCAAAGACAAGCTTTTGCCGGTATGCTATGGACTAAGCAGTTCTACCATTTCATTCAGCAAGATTGGTATTATGGTGACCCAATATTACCTAAAGCACCCCAAAATAGAGCTAATGGAAGAAATAAAGAATGGAAACACATGTACATCGATGACGTTTTGTCGTTCTGTGACAAGTTCGAGTATGCTTTCTTTGCTGCTTGGGATACAGCTTTCCATTGTATACCACTTGCGTTGATTGATCCAGACTTTGCAAAGAAACAGTTGGATCTATTGACAAGAGAATGGTACATGCATCCAAATGGCCAGATCCCGGCTTATGAATGGAACTTTTCCGATGTTAATCCCCCTGTCCATGCCTGGTCAACTTTCAGAGTCTATAAACTTGAGAGAAAATTATACGGAAGAACCGATGACGAGTTTTTGGAACGTGTTTTTCAAAAATTGTTGCTAAACTTCACTTGGTGGGTTAACAGAAAAGACCATGATGGTAACAATGTTTTTGAAGGTGGTTTTTTGGGTTTAGATAATATTGGTATTTTCAACAGATCAGAGCCATTACCAACTGGTGGTACTTTAGAACAAGCAGACTCTACTGCTTGGATGGCTTTTTTTAGTTTACAGATGCTTAACATTGCTCTGGAGTTGGCCAAAAAGAGACCAGTTTACGAAGATATAGCATCAAAGTTTTTCGAACATTTTTTGTTGATCTCAGACGCAATGACATTTGAAGATTCTTGCGGTGAGCATGGTGAGACAACAGTGGAATCGTTATGGAACGAACAGGATCAGTTTTACTACGATGCTATTACTTGGGATGGTGGGAAAAAACAGCAGTTACCAATTCGGTCATTAGTTGGATTAATTCCCTTATACGCATCGTTGACCCTTGAACCGCAGTTATTGGAGAAGTTCCCAAGTTTCAAAAAGCGCTTGAACTGGTTCATTCAAAAGAGATCCAAGGTTGCGAATAGGAATATCGCATCCATGAATCGTAAGGGTGTGGGTGAAAGGTTGTTACTAGCACTAGTTAATGAGGATAGATTGAAGGCTATTCTATCGAGAATGCTAAATGAGGAGGAGTTCTTATCAGAGTATGGGATCAGATCATTATCCAAGTATCACAAGGACCATCCATACCATTGGGATGTTGGAGGTCAAAGGTATACCATCAGTTATCTCCCAGGTGAATCAGATTCAGGTCTATTTGGTGGTAATTCTAATTGGAGAGGTCCAATCTGGTTTCCAACGAACTTTTTACTAGTGGAATCCTTACAGAGGTTCTTTCTATATTACGGTCCTAATTTCAAAGTGGAATGTCCAACCGGATCAGGCAACATGATGAACTTAGCACAAGTTGCGGAATTTATCCAACATCGTCTAATCAAGATCTTTACATTTGATGACGAGACAGAGGAAAGGGCTTGTCATGGGGAGTATGAAAAATTTTCAAAAGACGAACATTTCAAGGATTTGATCCCTTTCTACGAGTACTTTGATGGTGATACAGGGAGAGGTTTGGGTGCATCCCATCAATGTGGCTGGACTGGTTTGGTAGCAAAATTAATCCATGACACGGGAATTACTTTATCTAGGAGAGGGGGCAACGCAAGTAGTCGCAGGTCGTCAACTATTGATTTGAATGATGGTAGTGTCGACGAATACTTTCCTAAATCAGGCCCATTTCCTGGTAGACTGGAACGCCGTCGTTCTACAAAATCATTCTTGAATTTCACGACTGAAGTCCTAGAATTGGACGAGGAAGAGTCCAATACGTATACCATCAATCTAAAATCGAAAGGTTCAAGTGCGGCCTTATCTAGAGTTTCTACATTGAGAAGTGATCTATCAAGTGAAGA
This sequence comes from Komagataea salicaria, assembly GCA_003707885.2. NCBI lineage: Eukaryota > Fungi > Ascomycota > Saccharomycetes > Phaffomycetales > Wickerhamomycetaceae > Komagataea > Komagataea salicaria. Next base: position 1,468,347 of record PPMB02000001.1, read on the forward strand.
AGATGAAGACGAAAGACTTCTATTTGAACAGATTAGAAACGCAATTTCCAGCTTTTCTACCAATGATACAGGTACCGAGGAAGATGGCGATGATAACGGTGGTTTCTCAAGCGACGAACTAGAGGCACAACATGAGTGATACAGCTATGACTCACACAAATACAGTTCTTGGTAGAGTGTGTCCTTTTTCATTGAATAGCTTTAGTTTTCGTGGAAATGACTACACATATAACTTCCTTTACATTTCACACCACCCAGTAGTATTAATGAGAAACCTATATATAATTCATTACCAAAATTTACTTGCAATGACAAGTAGAATCATTATTATCAAAACAGCAATAATAGCGTAACTAATCATCTTGTTCATGGCCATTCTTCTTGTCATACTTTTCAAGGTTTGAATACTTCTATCGACGTAGCCATCTGCTTCAAATAATGTTTGTCTAGAATTATTCAGTTGTTCACGTTGGCTACGGAGATCTAGCATTATATTTGCCCCGATCTGTTCAGTCTCATTAGCAATTCTAGATGAATCCTTGAGTCTCTCAGAAGTTCTTTCCAAAGCTGCGTTGGATTGTAGTAATTGAGCTCTTTGAGAGTTTGTGGCATTTTGTGCACTTCCAAAGAGAGCAGAGCGATCGTCTTCATCCATCAGCTTTTTGAGCCTTTTTTTCAAAGCATCGACATCTGAGCGATACGATCTTATTTTGGCATTATAACTTGAACGTGCTCCTGATTGAATGTTTTGAACCTCAAGAGATAATTGATCCAACTGTTAAGTATGTAAATGTTAGTAACCAAATTCTGCGATAACGAATACAGCAGTACCAGATATATAATGAAAACATACAATCTCAATACATTCATCTGTTGACTTTTCAACTGCTTTCATGGCTTCCCTTCTGGCCTCTTTGGTGGCTATGTTAATATCGAGACTCATTAATTAATAGCTGAATTAATACATACCCCCAGACAACCCATTAATCTGGTCCAGCTTTTGTTCAGCTTCATTATACGTGACCTGGTAATCAGTCTCATAAGTGCTGAACAGTTCACTGTTATCTAAAAGCCCTTCACTCGACATTTTCCTTTCAAGACACCTTGCCTATCTCAGTAGTAGTATTTTTTATTAGGTACATTTGTGTTTATAAAAGGAGTTTTCGCTATTCAAACTGGATTAGACAAACTCCGAATTAACTCCGAAACATATGTGTTGTAGTCACGTGTATTTTTTTTTGATTACAAAAGTTTTTGTTATTCAATCGATGTGGTTACTGTTACTCCAAAGACAGGCTCGACTAGCTGTTGTGAGATTTGTTGACCATTCTACGATGCTTAGATACACATTAATTCAGAGCATCAGACGGTTTGCCACAAGACCGGCTCCCATTTCCCTTTTTAAGAGCTCGCCACTAGTGTCTCATATCAATGTTAAAAACTTCTCTTCTTCAATCATAGCCAAGCACGGTCACATCCATACGCCTAAACCTGGTGAAGAATTACACATTACATTCATTACCAAAGAAGGAGAACAACTCACTTTTGAAGTTGCCGAAGGAGACAATCTTTTGGATATAGCACAGGCCCATAACCTAGACGTTGAAGGTGCTTGTGGGGGTTCCTGTGCTTGTTCTACCTGCCATGTAATTGTTGATCCTGATTACTACGACAAGATTCCAGAACCTGACGATGACGAAAATGATATGTTGGATTTGGCCTTTGGGCTAACCGAAACATCCAGACTAGGATGTTGTGTAAAAATGAGTAAAGAACTAGATGGCATACGAGTTGCATTACCTGCAATGACTAGAAATCTTTCGGCATCTGATCTATCATAAATCACTAAACAATGCTGTATTGTGTGTTAGTTGAAGTTCTTTTATCAACCTTAAAAATTAGACTGATGAACGTACCTACCGTTTGATGTTTTGATTTTCTTCTCCTACTCATCTTGAATTTCAAATTGTATATAGCAAAATAGACTTTGTTCTTTTGAGATTGTGAAATATTCGAGCATGTATTCGAAGGTAGAATGTCCCAATGGAGATGAAATTCACCAGAGACGTGGCATGCTGCAGGTATCAATTGCTACAGCCACTGATGAAGTTTGAATTCAAACTTGCTCGGGTTGCTTTAACCATTAGCAAACTCAAAAAAGTCCCTCTATAACTATATAAAAGGACCCCTAAGATGCGAGTGTAGAACGAGACATGCCCTTTCTACTCTAGTCCTTAAAACAAAAACCAAAATGAAATTTTCAGTTCTCTGTGCCCTTTCTCTCATCAACTCTGCTATCACAGCAGGTCACGACAGCAGAGAAGCTGCTGTAACTGGAGGTGAGATTCAATTGTTCGCAAAAGGCGATTCGATCAATTATCTGGGTCTTTCTTCTATTCACGAAGGAGCTGGTATCAATTACTTTCAATTGGGTGAGAATGCACAAATCTTGAGTTACGACAAGGCCAATGGATTGATTTTCAGAGAACAGGAATCTGCTGACGGATACGTCTACAATCTGACAGTGTCTGTGGTTGAAAACTCTTCAGTTTATAGGGGATACCCATATCTACAACTCTCCGTAAGTGAACCTAATGTCAAGTGGACATTCAAACACTGGAAAGAAGAAATCTATTTGTCTCCGGCTGATGATGAAGTAGAGGGTTGTTTTGTCGCAGCCAAAAACACAGGGGACCCATACAGAATCAGCGAATATAGCTACTTGGTTGGCTTTGGTGAGCCTTCAGTGTTTGAACATTCTGTTACAAACTTGACCAAAATTCAAGTTGTTGTTAAAAAAGTGGAATAGAGAGTTGGTAAGAGACTAGTGCTACCTAACCTTTTTCGAAGCTCGGTACTCTTGTTGAAGCCAGTTGTTTTACCAACTTTTGGGATGACAGCATACCAACATACCGGCCCTCCATCATCAACTTGCTCCACTGCTCTATAACACAAACATCTGAATTTTAGTGTTTATGCAATTGTAGATCTTAAGTAAGCAAGCGTCAAGAAATTAAATGAAAGAATTTGACACATTAAATTTCTTGACAAATGGAGAAAAACAAAAGTAAAATGTGAGTATAGTTACTACGAAGTTAGAAGAGTAGTATTTAAACAAGTTGCTACTTAAGCTATGTCAGTTAGGTTTGCACCACTGGCCACACCGCTTCACAGACGAATGCAGACAGCAGCAGTATTGTGGCATACGGTCTCAATTCCATGTTTCACAGCGGTTTTCTTTATTTTCTTAGGGGTTCCCTTATTGTGGGTCATTAGCATACCTTATCTGATGTATTTCGTCTTCGATAAGACCGCAAAGAATGGGGGAGTAGTCAAAAGATATAGTCCAAGAATGAGAAGTTTGAAACTATGGAAGCATTTCGTTGATTATTTCCCAATCAACATATACAAGACACATGACCTCAAACCAACTTTCACAGAATTTGAAGTGAGGGATGATTACTACAATTTCTACTTTTTCAAGATCAAAAAGAAACCGTATAAAGTGCAGAAGAGAACAGGACCAAGCTATATTTTTGGGTTACATCCTCATGGAGTTGTTTCGCTTTCAGGGTTTGGGGCGTTTGGAACTGAGGGTGCTGGGTGGTCAGAGAAATTTCCAGGAATTCCGATTTGTTTGATGACTCTCGTTAATCAATTTTACGTTCCCTTCTATAGAGATTACCTACTTTCTTTTGGTATCACCTCTGCATCCAGAATAAATGCATTGAATATTTTGAGAGCCAAATATTCCCTAGCTATTGTGGTTGGTGGGGCTCAAGAATCATTGCTTGCCAAACCCAACAAAAATGATATTGTTTTGCATAAAAGAAAAGGGTTCATAAAGCTAGCGTTGGAAACAGGAAATGTTGGCGTTGTTCCATGCTATTGCTTTGGTGAAAATAACTTGTATGAAATTTTAGAACCGGAAGCAGAATCGTTCGGCAGAAAAATCCAGTTATGGCTTAAAAAGAATTTTGGCTTCACTTTACCATTCTTCCATGCTAGAGGTATCTTCAACTATGATTTCGGTCTTTTGCCATATAGAGAAGCGGTCACAATTGTCACAGGTAAGCCGATTCTCGTTCCTTTCTTACCCTCCCCAAAAAGTCATGAAGTGGATTATTACCATGACCTATATATCGAAGAGTTGAAAAGAATATTTGATGAATACAAGGATCAGTTCAATTCAAACGGGAAGGAACTCAATATTGTGGAGTGATTGATCACCATTTAATCAAAACTTTAAAAATCAACAGCTAAAAACCGTAAGATGATAATAAGTAGCACAACAAGTTTCGATGTGTTCTTGTAGCTTACCGCGAGACTTATGTATGCGCCAAACTTTTGAGATCTGACAAGATATCTATGGACATTTTGTCACTTGCCACACTCTGGTTGTCAGTTTCTTGACTAGAGATACCTTCTGTCCTCTCTTTTTTAACTCTTGAGTTCACAAAAGTGTCATCCATCTCCTGACTATCATTATCTTTGTCTCTTTTTATTTCGAATGTTTGTACAGGCGTTCTTGATCGAAGTATTCTATGGTTTGCATGCCCACCGATTGTCACCACCTTGGGTGTTGGTTCACTAGAAATTGACTCAGGAATCATCAACCTTCCTAGTTTTATAGCCTGAGAAGCCCAGCTTCTAGCCTCACCCGGGTGGGGTTGTTGCTTCAAGTCTTTGATCTTCTTTGCTGAGTCTAGTTCATTATGTCTTGAAGGCTTCCAATTTGTCTTACAACCTCTTGTCAATTCCTTTACGATGTTGTCAGAACCCCATCCACTTACCCATGTTTGCTTTTGAAGGCCAACTAAATGAGCAAAGACACCAGAACTCAAGGCCCCATCCGAGTATCCTCCTTCTAGCAATGACAACAAGATACCATCTGAAAATTCGTTTGCAAGATTAACGGCATCACTGGAGAATCTTGAATAAAAAGAGGTTGGAACATTGACGCCATGCCTTTGCATAGTCTTAACTTCATGCTCTGATGCATCAAAACCTGCACTGATGATTATCAAACTTTTGAAAGGAATTCCCTGAGCATGGTGGAATTCTCTTGATTTGCTCAGAAACCCTTTGGCCTTTTCGAAAAGCTGATAGTACTTTTTATCATAAATTTCGTAAAAGTCTGATTCACCGTTGAAGCTTTCAAGGTGAACGTTCCATATGTTGAGATCATGAGCACCCATTATACAAGTCGAGGCATTTTTGATGTTTTCTGCAGATGCATAACCACTTTCAGTGGGAAAGGAGTTGATATCATGAATTGAGAAGTAACCAACAATAGGCATAGTAGAGTTCTCCTTTTCATCCTGATCCTGCTCACTGAAACCGCTTCTCATCCAACAAATATCCTGAGTACCGTCACCATGATGTAGATCGAAATCCAAAATGACAGCATGTGTCAACCCATGGGTCTGATGTGCATACTGAACAGCAATATGAGCATTGTTGATCAAACAAAACCCTGATGGTGCGCATCTATGACTGTGATGACCGGGAGGCCTAATGCTAACGAAAGCTCGTTTGGGAAATTCAACACTTTGAGCAAAAATTGTGTCAACAGCTGTTTCGACAGCCCCAATGACTCCTTCTAGGGCATCAATAGTTTCTTTAACTAAATAAATGTCTCCTGAGTGCCAATCTCCTGGTATCTCAAGTTTCCCATGTGAAAGTTTTTCAGCACTTTCTGTACAAAGATTGAGCAATCTATCTGACCATTCCTCACCATGAACCTTGATTACATGTGGTGATTTTAAGCTTGATCTTTTATTTGAGAGTTTCAAAGTGTAGTCAGAAGGATACAACGATAAAGCTGCTGAGATTCCTATGGACACGGCCAATAGACGCTGAGGTCTTTCAACTATGGTAGATAGGTAGCTTTTGGAGACCCATTTCCTACCAAAAACATGTTTGAGGGACAGTGGTGATAATACTATCAAAGTTCTTTCATCATTTGACAGGTCTTGTGATTCTCTCACCACAGATGGATTATTTGATAGGAAGAGAACAAATTCTTGTTTAAATTGCAATAATGGATCATCGTCCTCTTCTTTGCTTAAGAGCTCATGTGCATCGAATTCACTGCTGTGTTCACTGGAGTCATTGTTACCACTTATATCCAAGTTTGAAAGTATATCTGAGAGCTCATTGGCCATGGTACAGTTCAATATTCAGTCGATAATAATAACATTGGTGTATCTATAATACTCAGCTTTATTTATTGTTTTGATTTTGAAAGTGTCACAAAATTCACGTGATTATTTTTTATATCTATTGAAAGTGTCAAGAACAAGGCGTCGGTTGATAACAGTTAAACGGTCACATTAGCAAATTGAAAGACCAACGACCGCTTCAAAGGTTGTTGGTTAGTTGAGCAATATGTAAGGAATCTCAGAATTCAACTACCAAAGAGTTATATCTATCACATTAATTAAACAGTTTAGGATTGAACAAACAAAAAGAAAGCAGTCATTAAAAATCCCCTATGTTCATCCATTGAGATATGTTTTAGGGTCATTGAGTCACATCATACCATCTTCTTCACCATTCAGATTCGCCTGTGGCTTTCGCAAACGCATAGTCTTTACCATTGATATTTGCAATGCCATCTTTCAAATTACATTTCCATTTATTCTTCACTCTCAGAACCTTTTCATACAAACACAAAATAATCATACCTTCACCATCATCACCATCTTCATCAGAGTTCTCAGGGTCATCATCACTATCATCTAAGTCTGAGTTAATATCATCAGAATCTAACGAGGCCAATGCCTTTTCTTTCCTCAATGACTTTTTCAAAGATTTGCTGAGATCACCGTTGTCATTATTCAACTCAAACTCGAACGCTCTTTTCTCTGTTTCTGGATCTTGTTTCACGGATGGATTTTCGTTGCTTTGAATGTCTAACTGTGGTGCCCATGAAAAATTCGACACTTTAGAGGCTGTCAGGTTATCACGCCAGATTGTTCTCAAATCCTGAAGAGTTGCCTCATCTATGCCACTATTCTCAAAATCTTGTCTCGATTCGTTGATAACATCGTCTATGATTTGTTCATAAAGTTTTCCTGCTTCAAAATTTGACATGATGACAACTGCAAAATCTTTTAACAAATCCCTCAAATGGACAGGTAACTCGTTCAAACACCAATTAAAGATCCTAGACAACAAACACCAGTCTATAAGAGATCCTTGTGTCAATTTGAACGCTGTTTTATTACAATACTTTAGTTGAAATGAGAAATTGCCTTTCTTTTTATACTTCCAGGTTTCATATTGACAGGGTAACAGTGTTTTATAGGGTTTGTTCTGTATTTGGGTAGGTTATGAACTATATATTCAAACTGCCTGTTCTGCTGGGATCTAAATGCTAGGGATAAGCTTCTTTTCACTATAGGTGGTAATAGCATAATAGTCTATATTATAGTACTTGATTTGTCATTGAGACAACAGGTTTGTACGATTCAATCTTTCAAAGTAAACTTTCAACTTCAATCTCCAAGTGATTAAAATCAAGTGTTACTATGGTTACTGATATTGTTTACGTTTTATTGTTTACAAGTTCCCAAAAAGGAACCCAATCAAGAAATACAAAAAAAAGATAAACAAATAATTGAGTAAACACAACAAATTCATACCGATAAAACATATTGGTAACGAAATCAATAGAAACTAGACAGCGAAGGTAACTTGTTTTTTGTCTTCAAGTAAATCTCAGTATGGATGATATCAACCTGACTGAGGCTTCAGAACAATTTACTCCATTGAGAGTTACCACAGGGTTTACAATTCACGATGATAACAATGAAATCGAAGGAGAGGTTGACTGTTTGACTAAAATTCCTCATGGATTGACTGCAAAGAAGGAACGCCGTAAAAGTTATCACAGCTCAAATCCAGAGAGAGATAGTTTTCATTTCAGCTCACATCGTATTCCTTTAACAGCTCCAAGACCTAACATCTTGAACTCTCTCCCAATCAATGTTGTTGAGGGAACAAAAAGGCTATTACTGAAAGATTTCATCAAGGTTGATGACCAAGCTTCAGATCAAGAGTTGAAAGCACTTGATAGTCCAACAACATGTTTGAAAAGAAAGTCCTCAACAACCTTTGAAGATATTTTGGAGACACCTTTCAAAACTCAAAAGGTTGAAACACCAACAGATAATGTGATTGCTCCAAATAAGGAAAATGAGATGAGTGAAATGTCTGATGATGGTGAAGACATTAATACTGATAGCTGTAATGATGATTTCATTCTAGTTTCACAAAATGAGATAACAACTGAGAAACAGAATGAATCCGAAGATGAAATGGATGGGAGAGAAGAATTATCAAGAATAGAAATAGATAATGAGGTTGAAAGTTCGTCAAGCGCACACTTCAAGTCGGATATTATTATTGAAGGAAAAGAACAACAACTTGAGCAGTTGGATCTTTCATTTGGTGTCGAACTCAAGACCAATGATGCCTCTGTTCAAACGCCTTGCCGCATAATAAAACCTGTTTCATTCAGTCCTAAAGTCGAGCAGTGTTCTAAAAATACTGATGTGTCTCAACTACAGTTGGATGATTCTAAAGCACCGGATATCGATGATGATTACAATATCGAAAGTCCATTGCCTCATAACGTTTCAATAACTGACGAACTTTCAGTTGCAAATAAAGTCTTAAACCCAGCCTCAGATAATACCTCGCAGCAACTGAACAACGTTGCGCCAAATGAAAGACCATTATTCACACTTTCTCAGATTCATGAAATTCAAAATGACTTTAGAAAAGAGGTTGCAAAACTGGAAGACTCTTTAAGAGAAAAGAGTGCATCCATTATTGTACTCAATGATAAAGTTCATGAGTATAAAAATACGATTTATGAACTTAAAGATGTTATAGCCTCTCTTGAACTAACTAAGAAGGATCTATCAAAAGAACAAGACTTGTTGAGACAGGAGAGTCAACTTTACGAGTCAGACGTTAAAGAATTAAACATCGCAATAAAACTCAATGACGAAAAAATCCACAGATCAAACAATCTTATTGAAAAATTCAAAACTAGAGTCGAAGAACTGAGCTCTCAAATTGAGTCAAAAGATAATCGAATATGGGAACTTGAGCAAAATATAGAATCTAAGCTTAGAGCCATTGATACTTTGAAGCTAAGAGTCGCAGATTTTGAAAATCAGGCATCCAGGCTCAATCAATCTCTATCGGAGAAATCAGCAGATTTGGAACATACTCTTTCATTGAAGCTTGAACTTGAAAAAAGAGTTATAGAGCTTGAAACTGATATTAAAAATCAAAATGATCAACGGATTACAGATATTGAGCGTATACAAGAACTATCTAATTCTATCTCAAGCTACGAACATGCAACTGCCGCTCTGAGGGATCAATTAGTGAAATCAGAGGAAGCAATTTCCAAGAAGGAGTTGGAAAAGGAGGAGATAGCGTCCAGGTTGAATATACTGAAGGAAACTTACGAAACATTAGTAGCTGAGAATCAGTCACTGAATTTTCAAAAAATCGAAAGCCAGCTTGAAAAGCACTCAAAAGAACTTCTCCTCAAAGAGGCTGTAATTCAAGGATTGAAGAGCGCATCAGTGTCGTTGAAAACTGCCAATGAGAATTTCAGACTGCAAATTCGAAATTTGGAAACTGCCGTTAAACAATTGGAAGAGAAAACGGCTGAAAGTGATGAGCTGTTGATCATTAGGAAAGCTGAAGTTGATGAACTGAATATTGAGATCGAATCGTTCAAACACGAAATGTCTAGACAAACTAAAACCATTGAAGGACAGAACTCCGAAATTATCAAACTCAAACAGTTACTTGAAGATCGCCAAGAGGAAATCAAGTTACAGGCGTCTAAACTACAAGATATGGACTCGAACTTACAGAAGCAGGAATCTGATCATTTGACAGAACTAGAAGCTTTCCATGCAGAAATGAGCAATGTTCAAAGTCTAGTCAGTAGTAAAGCAAATGAAACGTATCTTTTGAAAGAGCAGAAAGATGCGCTCACCAAGGAGAATGATTTGCTAAAATATGAGATTGAATCTTTCAAGGAAGATGCCATTAACTTTGATAAAAGAATCAACAATTTGAAATCGAAACTCAATGAAGCAAAAGCTTCAAATGAACTGTTGAACTCGCAGATTTCCCAACTTACAAAGGAAAAATCAGCCTTAGAAACTGAAACTGACAAGAGACTACAACAACTCGCCGAGGATTTATATATTCAATACTCTAAAAAGCATGAGCAAAAAGTACAGGTATTGAAAAAGGGTTATGAAAATAAATGGTCCTCTAAGATCACCAAATTTGAGAACGAGAACTCCAAACTCAAAAGAATGATTGAAGGTTTAAATTCACAATTGGAACAGGAACGTTCCGAAAAGGCGGAAATAATCAAACTGTGGGATGCTTTCAAGAAGGAGGAATCACTATAACTATTATATACTAGCCAATGAAGCTTCTTTTGTATTTAGCTCACCATTTAAGTTCATTATAAGTCCTTCAAGAAAAAATGAAAATGACAGCTTATTTGCATTTTTACGTAAGCAAAATAAGTACTAAATTGAGTAAGTACTAAAAAGAAATTTGGTTTAATTGGTTATAATCAACAAAATAATCACAACAAACATCAAATACTTTCTGGTAAGCCAGATAACGACTGCGTGTGCGCTCGATTCAGTGATATATTTTGCAATACTTGTGGTGTACAATCGTATAACAAGTCGGATCCACTAAGGTATCCCACGTAATCTAATTGACATTGACGTGGAGGTCTTATCAGCTTCGTGTGACAACGTATTAAGCAATCGACACATCATACCCACCCGTCTGTTTTTACCAATTGGTCCAAGTACATAAAGGAAGAAAAACATCATTTATGCTCTTGAGGAATTAGGAGGCGTCTGAATCATTATTTGCATAAAGCACTTACTCGAATCGCTACCCTATCTATTCATCAGACATGGATCAAAATAGAATATCAATCACATCCCAACAGTCGTCTCAGTTTTCCTTTGAGGTGAAGTCCGAAGATGAGAATGCGCTAAATTCAATTGCTTCAAACTCACCTGTACATCAACTTCATGCCGGATCAGCCGCAACGCCATCGTCTTTTTCTGGGTCACGCGTCTCACTAGTATCCCCAGTTAGAAGAACAGCTTCTCCTATACCACGAATGGCAATTGCAACTACAGGAAACATCTCAACCACGCCGCGAATTGCAAGAGCTTCACCAACAAAACTTACACATTCACAGACCCCACCGTCCATTGTCAGTACCAGACAAATGAGCTCACCTTCCCAGGTCAACATGATGGATTCATTGATAGTTGAAAATGAAGAGTTGAGAAGTATGATACTTCAAAAGGATCGTCACATTGAATTGCTCAATGATGAATTAACTAACTTGAAGCAGAAATTGTCTTTTTTCCAAGCCCAAGATGAAGCTTTGAATTACGAACTTCCACCACGGTCTGCAAATCGTGGTAGACTTGAGATCGATACTTTTCCCTCAAAATTGAAAAGTGAAATTGTTGAAGGCTATCCAACGGATAGCCATGATGATGAAATACACTATGATGAATCTGATGATAATAATGTTACTAGCTTCCATCAAAACGAAACTGATACAGCACTTAATAATTCAACAAAAACTCTTGAAAGAAACTCTCTCAATTCAACGCCGCTAACTGCACAATCCAATGTCGACTGGAATGCTGCTATAGATGCTCTTAGTGCCTCACCTGAAGACATGAAAATCCATACGCCAGATATGCAACTAGACTCCCCAGAGTTGGATGAAGATACGAATCAATTTGAAGCTACTAAAGATTCTAAACTGAATGACGAGGACCAAGAAGAAGAAGAGAGAGCTCCAGTCAGAGAAAATATTTCCAAACACCTTTATGAATCACTTCCCAACGTTCCTCTACTTCCACCACGGTCGGAAGTGAAGCCCACTAATATCATTATGGCTGAAAATACAGTTTTATCAATACCGTCACAGACAACAATATATCAATCTGATACACATTTGGGACAACAGGCTATATCACCAGATACATATTCAACTCCAGAAACCTTACAGAAAGAAAACCTTACAGCTCCTACTTCAAATTCTCAGTTAGGTACACCTAAGAAGGGCGCTTCTCCTTTGACAACATCACATAAGGATAACGAATTGCCGCTTCTGATAGAACCTAGTCAGCTACATACAGTCAATCCTCAGATTATAAGTACTCTTGCACCTTCATCGAAAGTCACCAAGAAAAAATCACAAGATCCGGAGTTTGACATTGTGATTGGATTATTTGACCGTACTACTAACAAAGAAATTTGGCGTATTAAGAAACCGTTGTCGAAGATAAAGAGTTTGAACGATGAGGTAAGTAGAATTTTGCTTGATACTCAGTACGGAGCGAGTGAAATCTTATCAATACCAGATAAGTCCTTTTTCATGACAAACACACCTCAAAGGATCGATGCTAGAAGAATTGAGTTGAACAACTACTTTCGTACTCTTTTTTCCCTTCCGATGAAACAGCTGTCAAAAGAAAAGATAGCCCAGATCCAACTAATACTCACCATATTCATTTCCGGTGATATTGTCAATCTGCTGGATGAGTCCAACCTGAATGTGCTAAAGAATGGATGGTTGCTGATGAAGAGACTAAAGGGTTTGAAGTATCACTGGAGAGTGAAGTACTGTGAGCTGGATCTGGACAGTGGAGTCTTCAAGATAGAAAGTAGTAATGGTGGTTTTGAACAGATTAATTTACAAAATGCTCAGATTGGAAGACAACAGGATTCTGGGTCTGGCGCTGCCCCCTCTTTTTCAACAGGTGGAGCAAACAGTACTGATTCTGATGAAAAGTCTTATAGACATGCCTTCATCATCATGGAAGTCAAGAAGAAAAGTAATGGCTTCAACAAACACATCTTTTGTGCAGAAACTGATAACGAGAGAGATATTTGGGTGAACTTCTTGATACAAGCAGTTGATGAGTGCAGTGGTAACAATGTTACTGAATCTACAAAGAGTGACAAGCCTGAAAGTATTGAATCAGATAATACGTTGATTGCTATTGAGTACAACGATTCTTTGAAGCCATCAGTGAAGCCCAACACTTTGGCCACAAAAGATTCGAAAGACCTTTTGGATGAAAAGGAGATCAAAAGAGCCAAAATACGAAGTTTCTTTCCATTTAGCAAAAAGCAAGTCATTAATGAATTTGAGAATTATAAGCAACAACAGCAGCAGCAGGATCAAATGAACTCAAATGGAGGAATATCTAACATTGAAAAGAGTTTGGAGAGTATGAACATCAGATCTGAGGTTCACAAAAACAGGGTCTTTGGAAATATTTTGACAGATGTTTTTGAATTAGCTCATGATGAACTGTTCAAAGTTGAGGTTCCCTTCATATTGGCTCAATGTGTCAAGTATCTGATAAAAAATGATGCTGTTTATGAAGAAGGTATATTCCGATTGAATGGCTCAGCGTCGTTAATCAAGAAGCTTAAGGCAACTTTTGATGAACAATCGCGAATCAATTTTGATGAGCTAGATCCTAAACCAGATGTTAATTCAATTGCAGGACTATTGAAACTATGGTTTCGTGAAATTCCGGGTGATGTCTTACCCCCTGACGTAACTCCTCAACTAGAAACTGATAGAGAGATAGGTGATCATTTTGAAAGACTAAATAACTGGAAAAAAGTCATCGATAGCAAAGTTCCTACTGTTAATAAGTCAGTCATGTTCGCTGTTTTGAAATTTTTGAACATGATCATCCAGCAACAGGAATACAATAAGATGAACTTGAAGAACTTGAGTATAGTCTTCTCTCCGACATTCAACATATCCAATGATGTTCTAACTGAAATGTTGGTCAACTTCGAGTTTTTATTCAGCAATGGAAAAATAAAAGCTATGGTAAGAGAAGCTAATGCTTCCAACTTCTAAAAATGCTGAATGAAAAGTACAGTTTCCAGAATTTTGGCGTAGATTTCAGTTTTACACATAGAATAGTATATAATATTGATAATAACTATGACTATGAAGATAGTAACTATTGGAATATTATTGATGAGTAGATAGCTGGCTTTGCACCTTGGACGTCAAAGAACCATTGTTCGTTCTTCTTTTCTTTAAAACGTTTTCGATGAAAGATTCACCTGCTTTATAACTTGATCTGACCAAAGGACCGGATGCACAATACAAAAATCCCATATCTAGAGCAACCTTCTTCCAATACTCGAATTTTTCTGGTTTTACATAGTCAACCACTTTCATGTGTCTTTTGGTTGGTCTCATGTATTGACCAAACGTTACCACATCACACTTTATCTCTCTTAGTCTTTCCAAGGATCTATGAATTTGATCATCTGTTTCCCCCAATCCCAACATAAGGGAAGTTTTTGTTATCAAGTCTGGCTTTACAGCTTTAGCTCTTTCTAGAACCGCCAAGCTTTGATTGAAGGTAGCTCTTCTATCTCTAACAAAAGGGGTCAATTCCTCCACGGTCTCAACATTATGAGCATAGACATCTAAACCCGACAAAGCCATTCTTTCGACTTGATTTAGGTCTCCTCTGAAGTCACCACTTAACACCTCAACTAGAATATTTGGAGCTTTGAACTTTATTTTTTGAACTGTTTCCACTAAATGAGCACAACCACCGTCAAATAAATCATCTCTATCCACTGTAGTTAAAACGACATAACCTAACCCCCATCTTGATATGGCTTCGGCAGTATTCTCCGGTTCCATAGGATCTGGTTTTGCAGGTGCCCTATTAGTCTTCACAGAGCAGAATCTACAACCACGCGTACAGGTATCACCAAGTAACATGATTGTAGCAGTAGCTGCACTCTTGTCGCCCCCACCATTCCAGCACTCGCCAATATTGGGACATTTGGCTTCTTCACAAACGGTAGAAAGTTTCAAGTCTGAAATATCTTTCTTCACCTTGTGAAAGCTGGAGCCCTTTGGTATAGGTACCTTCAGCCATGATGGTAATCTTGCAGTCTCTGGTTTAGGAGCGGCAGCGGCTATTGGATCTTGCGGTTGGAATGATGATGCGTTACCTGATAAAAAGTCGTCGAAAGAAGGCCCCTGGTTGAGCTTGTTCAGTAATGTGTTCCTACGCTTTTTTGTACCAGAGCTTGCTGCCGAAGCCAGCGTTCTTCTGAGAATATGTGGGTGCATTTCCTGTGTACCCCTTTCTATATTTCGTTAGCTGATGGCTGATGATAACAGAACAGAAGAGCTTTTTTTGACTCTGATCAAACAAACTTTCTTGACTCTTCAACTATCAGTCACGTGAGCACGAAATCTTACCTATACCTATAAAATATATCATGAATAAAAGTGCATGGCATTTATGAAGGTATATACGATGGATATATATACATACGTTTGAAGTGTATCAGAGCGTTCAGAGAAATGTCTCTCTATTTGATTAGAAGGAGATAATGGGAGTTAGGTTGACACTCATAACAAATGGTCAATCTCATCAGAGGCATACTGGGCGACATTGTCCAAGTCTTTCCACCATTTGAACAAGTAGCTTTCACAAATCAATTTGAACCATGGTGTGAAGACTAATGAAGGATCGTTGATCATGTCACAAAGTTCCTGCTCGTTAACCCACGCGACATCGCCGACTTCGTTGTCACTTGGTGCTAAGTGCAGCTTACTTCTTTCACACTTGACCACAAAGATGTAATCAATTTCATGTTCACCCCATGGACCCCCACTTGGTGCCATATAGTGGATTCTGCGCACATACTGGAAAGCCTCCCTAGGTATCTGTCCAACTGGAATACCCAACTCGTGTTCCAATTTTCTTTGGGCTGCTGTAACAGCACCTTCAACTCCATCAAGTTCTGTAGGTATGGCTAGCGGATGCGAGCAACAGGTATTGGTCCACATATTGGAGAATGTGATCTTGCCATCTGCCCTTTGTTGTAGCAACAATTTGTCATTTTCGTCAAACAAGAACACTGAAAACGCTCTATGTAATAATCCACGTTCAATGTTTTCATTCAAGTGACAAACCTTTTTGGTTGAGGCGCCCACTGGTGTGTCGTTATAATCCACAACAATACACAATTCCTCCATCAGACGGACCTGCTCCTCGTCTGCCCCTTCGAAAACTGCTTCTCCACTGTCCGCACTACCTGCTGATCTTGGTGCTCCACTAGTCTCTTTCAACGGTGTAACTTCGAATTTCTCCAGCAACTCTGGCGCCTTCAAAGACTCTACTAGTTTATTATAGCTGCACATATTCTATCTTCTTTGTTGTTCTCCTCCGTTCAGATCTTTGTCGACTGTGGCCAATATCCTCGGTGTATCGTCCTTGTATGTCAACAAAAGTGTTGTTGTGGATTCCATTTTTTTTTTTTTTTATTTTCGTTGAATGTTCTTTTTTTTTTTTTGCATTTTCCGTTTTCCATTTTTTATTCAATTTTTCGATTTTGTCGACTTTTTCTTCTTTGACGTGTTATCTCAAGATTTGAATCAGAAGAACACCCAAAACAAAAGTTGCGGATCAAACCATCAGTGATATATCAATACTGAAAATCTTCTGTTGCTCTCGTTTAATTCAAGATTATTGATCAAGTATGTCTCTCAAGGCCCCTGATGCCTCACTCCGTGACAAGCAATTAGCCCAATGTAATGCTAAAATCGCATCTATTGATGCCGAACTCGCCAAGGTTCAGCTGGAATGGAAAGCAGTGCAAACCAACGGAGCATCTTCCAACACCTACAAAGGTCTTATCAGCAAATTGAACGAGTTGAGATCTCAACAAGGTTCATTGAAAGCTGAAAAACAAACCCTGCACAATAAAGTTAGAGAACTAGATGCTTCTTTGAAATCGAAAATTGAAAATATCAACTCAATCAAGAACTCCAAAGCAGGAAGCTTCAAAACTGTTGAAGATATTGACAATAAGATCAATGCTAACGAGGAGGCTATTTCTTCTTCCAACTTGACCTTAGTCCAAGAACGTTCTTTAGTCAAAGAGAACTCCACTTTGCGTAAACTACGTAAAGAATTTGCATCTTTACAAGCCAATCAGTCCTCAATTGATACTGATAAAGCCAAGATTTCAGAATTGAAGTCCAAAATCAATGAAATCTCTGCTGAATTCAAGAAAATCAACGCTGAATATGATAGCATTCAAGCTGAGTTAACTTCCATCACCAAATCCAACAACGCCAACAAATCTCAAAAGAATGCAATTTTTGAAAAACGTAAAGAATTGTACAAACAAAAAGATGCACAATACGAGAAAATCACCAATATAAGATCAGAATTCAATGCTGCTTATAAGAACTTCAAAGCAAAGGAAGTTTTGATGAAGAAACAGAAAGCTCAAGAAGAGGCTAAATTGAGTTTACAGCTTGAATTGACCGAAGCATCGAAACCTGCGTTTGCAAGAGAAATTGATATCGTTCATTCATTACTTTCATTTTTTGATCCATCCTATATCAAACCAAGTAATGGTCCAAATTCTGTTCGCCCTGTCTCCGATCTATCAATCAACGGTATCAAGAAACCAACTCGAGTCATTGAAGGTATTCCTGATGACTTGATTATCAAAAAGACTGATGAAGTTCTTATTCCAGCAACTGCATCCAAAAAGAAACATAACTCTGGTAATAAGAAAAAGAAATTCTCGATTGATCCAAATGTTGTGTCTCAATTGAACGAATTGGGCGTGGTCTTGCCATTATCAGAGGAAGACTATCCAAAAGTTATTGAAAGTTTACAAGCTAAATTGAAAGCTTTCGTTGAAGGTGAAGAAAAGGAGAGGGAAAAAAGAATTGCTGCTGTTCAAAAGAAACTCGATGCTTTAGAAAAACAACTTGCTGCTGAAGATGCTAAGGAGTCTGAAACTCAAGCAGAAGATGAAAAAACTACCAAAGAATAGATCATTATATACTCAATTGCCCAAAAAATCATAATCTACCTTAGTAATCATCATGACCTTAAATTCTCTCGTTTATTTACTATTGAAGGCTATATACAGATTGCACAAAACTGGCTTCTCATGATAGATGAGGTGGTGTGTGTATGATTTCTTGCGCAGGTGTAGAATTGGTTAACTTGATAAACTCTTGTAAAATTTCATCACTGTGCTTGTGTTTGACATCGATATCTTTGAACGTGCCATCTTGAAAGTGAATCTTTAAAATAGCTGGGACCTTCTCCTGTTCATCTAGTGTAGGTTTTACTCTAACAACCTGTATTGGAAGCTCTGGATTGTGAAATTGAACTCTTGGTAAGTTATGTCTCCAAAACTTCTTTGGACCAACATGACCTTTACCAGTCAACACATTGAAAACGAGTTCAACTGATTTCACCTCTTTTGGAACTAATACAGATCCTGGACCGCTTGATATAAGGTTTAATCTTTCGAAGTGTCTGGAAAGCCTGGCCTTTGGCAGATTTTTGAACATTTTATCACTTTGTTTAGTTCAACTATTCAGTTCTGTTATAATATGGTATGTGAAAAATTGTACAAAAAAAAAGAATTACGAGGTACCATTCAAAAAGTTCCGAGGAAATATCACCATTTACTTATACTATATAGATGCTATGGAAAACATGCTACGACAAGATGAATTTAGAGGCAAATTCGTTCTATTGAACCATACATATTGAAAATACTTTATTATGAGTTAGTAATATTCCAATTTAGATAGTCTGTTCGAGAGGTAGCAGCTTATGTTGAGTTATATTAGCCTTGATATATGATCAGAGATGCCTAAAGTTCTACTAAAAACTGGCAAAAGACGTTTCTCGTTCAATTGAAAAAATTCAGTTGTCCCTATCTTGTGACTCATCATTAAATCAAGAATAACAGACAGCTAAACACCACTCCTTTAAACTATGCTTACTCCTTTTAACTTGACCGCTCTTCAAAATAGATAACTGGGTCGAAAGAAAGGAGAAAGAATTTTTTTCTATGTGAAATTTTTTTATACTCGATTTTCATCGAATTAAAAACTCTACACAATCCATAAGTTGAAGTTCATTTTCAGGTACTTTTTATAAAATCCATAAATTAGTTACCTGACGTTTGAAACGACTATCGTTTTTCCAGAAGAGACATATATATGATTGTAAATTCAATTCATTGCCTCAACTAGGCACCTTCAGTCTTGATACGGGCTTCTCTTTCTAGTCTTTCCTCAATCTCTCTCAACTCACGCTCTCTTTCTAACAATTCTTGCTTCTTTTGTAAGAGATCTTTTTGAACCCTTTCTTCAAATGCTTTCAGTCTTTCTTCTTCTAATCTGATTTGTTCCTCTCTGGCCAAGTAGGTGTCCTGGTTCACCATGCTCTGAGAGTTGAGTGAGTGAATACTTTCATCACCTTCTTGTTTGATGTATGGAGATTTCAAGGATGGTGACCCTAATTGAGAGCTCAAGTGCTCTGGCAGGGTACCACCACTCAAGGCTTGTGTTCTGTATTTTTCGTAGAGAACTTCGTGCGTATAATCTTTCAAATCTTGTAAATGTGAAATCAACAACAAATTTCTCAAGATGATGAAATCACTCAGTTCATGATCTTCGATGTTGATAAAACCCCATGGATATTTACGACCTCTAATGAGTTCACCATTGACTTCAAATATTTGATTGGATCCTATGACTGAGAAGGGAATCAAGGATCTGAGATACGAGTTTGTATCTATTGTTTCAGTATCGTCATTTTCCAGATCATAAGGAAAATCACAATACTCAATGTGATGGTGTTTCAGGTCTTCCAAAATAAGTTTCTTATTCAAGATCAATTCTTCTTTAGTCAACGAGTCGGCCTTACTGATCACTGGAATCAAATTGACTAAACCAGAAAGCTGCTTCATCATCTCGATGTCGATTTCTTTCAACCCATGTCCGGTAGGGTTGATGAAATAAATCACAGCATGAACTCTTGAATCTTTAAAACGTGGATTTCTTCTGACCCTGCTTTCTTCTAGAAGAATTTCATCATACTGGTGCTTTATGTAATCAGTGACAATATTGAAACATGATGTGTTGTCCAGCGAATCTCCAAATCCAGGAGTGTCAATCAATGAAAGAGAGATTTTCACACCTTCATTATCTTCCAGCTCTACATGCTCTTCCCTAAGTTTAAAATCCCTTTCCATTGAATCATCGGTAGGCAATGGAATGGTGCTGCTGCTTTCCACAACTTGCTGTCCACATAAACTATTAATGAAAGTTGATCTACCAGTTCCTGACTGACCAACAACCATTAATGAAAACTGAATACCCTTTTTTAAGGTCTTTCTCTTACGTAGCGCTGCAGAAGTAATAGATACCATCCTTGAAACTTTACACTTCCAGATCAAACACTTGCAACTGGTAAAATGACACTTTGAAACAACTGTTTCGTGTTTTTGTTTTCGTTACTGCTGTATACTTTTGGCGTTTCACGTAGGGTAATGTTTCGAGGCCTGATTTTTTTGTCACTTTCTTTTTAAACAGATGATGATTCATAGTTCAAACTTGTTGAATCATAGGAAAGTGTATAAGTTGCTCTGTGGTATTTTTACCAATTAGTTCTGAAAGATTTTGAATCATAAATTCATTATGGGCATAAAGAGAGTATTACTGATTGATAACTACGACTCGTTTACTTGGAATCTGTACGAGTACTTATGTACTGAAGGTGCTCATGTTGATGTCTATAGAAATGACAAAATCTCCATTTCAGAGATCGAAAACTTGAATCCGGATATTATAATGATTTCACCTGGTCCAGGTCACCCAGAAACTGATTCTGGTATCTCCAGAGAAGTGATCTCTCATTTTGCAGGTAAGTTGCCGATTTTTGGAATCTGCATGGGCCAACAATGCATCTTCTCTGTATTTGGAGGTGAAGTGAAATACGCTGGTGAGATTGTTCATGGAAAGACCTCCCCCATCACACATGATGGTAAAGGTATGTTTGAAAATGTTCCTCAGCATATTGCTGTTACGAGATATCATAGTCTAGCTGGTACACAAGCCACATTACCGGACGATTTAGAAGTTACCGCACAAACTGAGAATGGTATCATCATGGGAGTCCGTCATAAGAAGTACGTCATTGAAGGGGTTCAGTTTCATCCGGAGAGTATTTTGACTGAGGAAGGACATCTAATGATAAGAAATATTTTGAGCTACAATAGTGGGTATTGGGATCAGAACAAGCAAGAGGAAACAAGCGTTGAGAAACCCAAAGAATCTATCTTGGATAGAATCTATCAACAAAGAAAGAAAGATGTGGATGAACTTTCCAGAATACCAGGTTTTACCATCGAAGATTTGACTCAAAACTTGAAACTAGGTTTGGCTCCTAAACTAATCAACTTTTATGAAAGATTGAAGCAAAATAAACTTTCTCTGATAGCTGAAATCAAAAGAGCTTCACCGTCTAAGGGGGCTATTGATTTACAAGTAAATGCACCTCTTCAAGGTTTAACATATGCTGAAGCCGGTGCCTCTGGTATTTCGGTATTGACAGAGCCACATTGGTTCAAAGGCTCGATTGATGACCTGAGAAACATACGTTTAGCGATCGACTCCTTACCAAATAGGCCTGCTGTTTTGAGAAAGGAATTCATTTTTTCTGAGTACCAAATTCTTGAGGCCAGACTAGCTGGTGCAGATTCGGTCTTGTTGATAGTTAAAATGTTGGATGATTCTACACTGAAAAGATTATACAACTACTCTGTTCAATTAGGTATGGAGCCTTTGGTTGAAGTCAGTTCCAGAAACGAGTTTGAAAGATGTTTGATCCTAGATCCCAAAGTTATCGGTGTTAACAATAGAGATTTGCATTCGTTCACTGTAGATTTGAATACAACATCCAGTTTGATTGACTTGACACCAAAGGACACATTGTTGATTGCTCTTTCAGGAATTTCCAGTATCGAAGACTCCAAAAAATATAAAAACGAAGGTGTTTCAGGATTTTTGATTGGTGAAGCACTCATGAGATCTGAAAATACCAAAGATTTTATTCATAAACTACTCAAATAGAACTATATAAATTCTGAAGCAAAATTAATATCAGGGTTAAACAAAAACTAAATGTATTCTCTTCTAATCGTTTTTGGTTTGAGCTGCCTTATGATACTTTGGATTTTTCGCAAAAGTGAATCCATTCACCTTACCGTCTTGAAGGACTTCTCTTTTTTGTAAAAACTCTAACTCAACCAACCTTGGCCAGTTAACAAATTGTATACCATTGTTGAAAATGTATCTTCCAGAAATTCCAACAACGGTGAAACAAGATGCCAACAGGAACAAATTTTTATAACTTAACAGTTCACCCTTAGGGAAAAAGACGGCAGCAAGGAGCAACAAGGAAGAGGCAATGAACACATAAGGTGTTGCTTGGATAAGAGGAGGCCTTCTATCATCAAAAGGAGAATCAACTGCATGATATGGGCGAAAGTTACCCAGAAAGAGATCATAGGCATCTTGTCGAGAGCCATCCTTCAAATTATTTTTATAATATCTTGTTATGGAATTGACAAGATCATTGAACGCGCCTTTTTTTGTCCTTTTACCTGTTCTTGTGTAATCCGTCTTCAAAGCACCCGTTCCCGAGTATGCTTTACTAACACTGTCAGCGTTATCAGCCCAGATGTTTTGGAATTGAAATAGAAGATGTTTATCGCTCTCCCAAACAGAGTTAATAGGTAGGATACCTGCGGTTTCGAATTGCTTCTGTAAAATCCAGTGGCCTAATGTAGATTGAACGACATTAGTTCTATCCAGACAATCCATACAATTAGTTCTTACAACTGACTTCTGTAATCTCAAAACTTCAATTTTCTTTGACAACTCATTTGTTATTTCGTGATAGAAATCTTCATTGGAGAGTCCTAATCCCACAAGATGGTCTAGCAAAATCTTTACTCTATGCCATTTCAAGTTTCTGCACTCATGATGGTAATCAAAGTAAACATAGTGGAGGTTCGGATCATTCAAAGCTTCAACAACACGTTCGTAAGCATCCTTCACTGGTGATTCATAACCTTTCGAGTTGACTAAATTTACAAGATAGTTTTCACCATATAAGTCAATCTGTTGATCGAAGTGTTTTCTTGCTGCAAAAACCGAGACTTCACCAAAATTCAAATCAGGTTTGTACTTGAGGTTGTTTATTTCGGCCCAAAACACTGGTACTGAACCTCTAGTTTGAACATAGCTGTAAATTTTATAAGAATCATCATCATGAACAATCAACAATTGTTCAGTTTCATTGAAGTTTGCAACATCACCATTTTCATCAATACCACGGCGAAAGTATCTGGTACCAACTCTGTATTTACTTCTTCTGGTGATTAATCCAAAAGAAATCGGATGATTATTGATAGTGGTTCTAACTATGTTGACATAACCGTAAATCAATGGCACAATGAAGGGGTTAAATTTGGCATCTTGTTGTGCCTCACTAATCAACTCTTCATTAATGAAATAGTTCCAAAAAAATCTTTGATCTGCAGATTCCCATAAGGAGTTTTTCTTTTCCAAGCCACTATTTCTTTGGTGGGTATTGGTTAAGTTATAGGAGTATGAGAAATACAACTGAGCTGTGTCCAAGTGAAACTTCAACAATTCAAGGTATTTCTGTTCGTCATCATCCTTAAGAAAGGAATCAGACAACGGAAGAACTTTGTATTCGTCAATCTTGTAGATACTGTCTGTCTTGATTTCACCAGCCTTCTTGATTTTAGTGGAGACAATGATATAACGGGATGACCTTAACTTAATAATACCAATAATAGAGGCGATCTGGTTCAAACCCGATACTGGGAAAAATTGAGGATTGACCAGCTTTGAGCCGTTCAGTCCAATATGAAGAACTGTATCAACATCATTGGCCTGCTTGAAGAGGTAGCCATCTTCAACCTTAGCGTACAGCAATGGTGCAGCCATTTTCTCCGAATCTTCGATACCAAAGTATGTTTGTACTAAATATGAATTGTTTTTCCTTTTATTTAGGGGAATGATAATAAAAAAGAATCGCGATCTTCTCAGTTCAATAACAAAACAGGTCTACACTAATCGACGGATGATCAACAGACTATCCACAATAACCCCGGGGGTCAACCGAATGAATATATGCTGTAGCAATAGATTATTTAAAAGCCCCTTTCCGATTAGACCAATTTGGAAAAAGACAGGAAGTGTGAAGTCTATACCAGTCTAGCACCTGTTCCATAAGTATAGTAGAACTTTATTGCTCCTCATCCATATGTATCATTATGTATCATTGTGGAAAATTAAGAAGCAGAAGCAGCGTTAATATTAGTAAAATTGCTTTATAACATCAAAGTAAAGTTTATATGAGAAAATATACATGTGTTATCAGTTCTTCAACTATAAAAAAATAGGAACGGGGAACTTGAACTTACGGTGGATTGGTTAAAACTGAATTAACATTATATCAGTGTGGATCAGGTTATTTTCATTACTGATCCAAAGAGAGGTGGTATACTTACAAATCAAGGGCAGTTTGAACTAACAATCTTGTAATGATACTTCAATCAAATAGTCCAGTTTAACTTGGTTTCCTTTGAAAACGATAATTTCATCGTTGGCAACACCGCTTTCACCACTCTTCGCCCAGAAAGAATGGTAGCCTTTCTTAGGACGGCCAGAACCACCAGTTGGACCGCTTGGAACCTCATAGTTTCCCAGCGCAACAGTTGCCAGAAACATATAAATTTTATTTCTTGACTGTGATCCACTTGCCCAGTAAAGTCCATCACAGTATTGCAAACTTTTCGAGGACTGATTAGCAAAGTAGAGTCCATTACCGAACATTGAACCAGCTCTTTTCCCTGGTGACTTGGTAGGCATCAAAAGACCCTTACCTAGAATTGATAGAAGATTACCAACACGAGTTCCATGCCATAATTCCTGAACGTTACCTAGTTCGGCATTGAACCCTTCCTGTTGGTTGGCAAGCTTTACTCTATAGACCTTCGAGACCTTCGAGCCAGAGATTCTAGGTCCATGTTTGAAATTTTTACTCTTTTCATAATAATCACAGATGGACTGGAATTTTTCCATGTCTTTCAAAAGCTCAATCTCAACATCAAAGATTTGTTCCACTTCTTGGGATTCTGCTTGCTCTTGCAGCTCCTTATCACCTCTTTTCAAGTCTTCAATAAGCTCTAAGGTATCAAATAAGGCAGCACATAATTTTCTTTGTGCTTCAAGATTGTCCTTGTCGAAAATCAATGAGGATTTTTCACGAGCGTTGACGATTTTATTTGGAATAATGACGAAGTATTCTTCGTTGAGTTTGAAGATTTCATCTTCATATTTACTCTGATCTGGTAACAGCTTTTCGATCTGATTCAATAATTCAACGGCTTTCTCAACACCAACCTTACTGACGACTCCTAATGGTGTCATAAACATACCTGTTTCCTTATCAAATTTGATATTGGCGCTGTCAGTAATTCTGTGGATGTTTTCTCTAGAGATCTCCTCTACAAGAGACTTGCTCTCTTCATCCAAGTACTTGATTTGCTTCAATGCTATGTCAAGAACGTTTTTCTTTGTTTCGTGAAGATTGTTGTTATTTGACTTGACATCTAAAAGTGCTTCTTTGTAGCCTTTTCTTTCCTTTTGTCTGAGCAGACTCTTATATCTACGTTCACCGCCACAATAAGTAAGTAACCTGCCTGACGTACCAACTCTCCCATAACGCACACTGATATTTCCATCAGAATTCAACTGCGCCTCATAAAACTTGTTCGAATTGGCTTTCGTATCGAACATAATTAGCATCTTAGATTCTATGATGGACATTTTCATATATTCTTGCAAAGCTACGGTAGTGCTGCTTCAAGTATGGTGAAACAAGCGAGAGGTTTCCCCTTCTTGCTTCGTTTCGGTGGGGAGACTGTAGAATATGTTTTCAATTAGAAATAATTTTTTGGATGATCCTAAAACAACAAAACAAAACACCCACATGTAGGCAACGCAAACGCTGGAGGCCAGTGGAAAAATACTCAGTTCTCCGAGGAGGGTCCTTTGAGTAACATTCACTGCATGAAAGATTGAAAAATAGGGAACAAGATTCGTTTAAAATACATGAGTCGAGTGTCCAGCGTCCCTGCGTTTTGTTTATTCTCTAAGTAACTCAATGCCTTCTGTTGCAGATCGAACCATCAATGTCATCATTCCCAATTTATTTTTAGGGTACAAAGAACCATGGATCCAGCAGAAACGAAAGATCTATACGCCCCATGTCCGAGAGGTGATGCGTAGAAAGAGCGACTACGTAATGTTTGAGATACTTTGTTGTTCTTTCCTTGAAACAGAGAATAAAAAACACAAAATCAAAACAACCCCGCAGGTTTTAGATTTCAGGGTTCTGATACAAAAAAAAAAAAAAAAAAAAAAAAAAAAAAAAAAAATAAGGGGGGAAAACAAAATATTGGGATTTTATTAAAAAAAAAAAAAA
>PPMB02000020.1:0-67632 GCA_003707885.2 Komagataea salicaria
AAAAACTTCATCTACCGTCATTCTCGTGATTCCCACCCAGTCCTCAGAAACGGTAAACCTGTCTATCAGAATGTGTCAACCAACAAGACGACACGTATAGGAAAGAGAAGAAAAAAAAATCAACTAAAAGGAAGGAAAAAAAAAAAAAAAAAAAAAAAAAAAACATCCAAATATTTACTGTATAACCAAATGAAAAGAAAAAGCTGACAGCTTCAAACCCACTTAGTCGTTGATGTCTAGTCCTATCTCGTCGAAAATTACGGAAAGCTGAACAGAGCGCTGCGTTGCAGCCATCTGAATGAGCTGAAGTGCTGTGTCCCTGAGCGCGTTGTATCGTCTTAGCTGCTTGAGGTGGCGCTGCACCACCATTTCGTAGTCAGGTTGAGCTTCTTCGCCAGAAACAAGTTCCTTTTGAATAGCGGACAATTCCTCTTGCTTCGTTGATATCCTACTTATCAGCTGCTGCTTTTTATCCATTGAATGGTGAAGTCTTCGATATGTTGTTGTCCCACATAAAATAATGCATCTCAATTGCAAGTAAGAAAAGAGAAAGTTTTACACGATTTATACAATTTATACAATTTTGATATTTCAGCATAACAAACTGATTGGACACAAACAAAATCACCGCTCTTTCAAAACAACCTCAGAATTTTCAGTGTTTGGCGAAGTCAATAGTCGATCATAGTAAAAAACGATAATCTGCTTGGGGCGACGTTGTTCATCATTGTGGTGCTTAGAAAGAACTAGTGCATTTTACTTGTGTCTGTTAATAACTGTACTTCAAAGCTTTTTCAGTATGACTAGGCACAGCTATAGAGACGCCAGATCCTTCTGCCTGTCCCTATATATCTGCCCGTTTTGAGCTGCATTAGAAGAGCGAAGTAGACCTTTCAAAGAACCTGAACTCCCTTCTTTAAAGAAAGAAAAGTAATTAGTAAAATTCATAAAAAAAAATACTGGAAAACTTTTCCTATATATATCTATATGTAGGTGTCTGGGTGTTTAGGTTATTAGGGCTGTATGTGTGATGTTTAAACATCAAATCGAATTAATAAGTAATGAAGACTTTATATAAGGTGATATTTTCATTGATAACAGATCGTGATAACCATGTATAATGGCTAATCAGCTGAATAGAGTATCTGTTTGTGTGAAAAATTCTGGTTTCGTACTCAAAGATCTTCAACAGTTTCTTTCTTCTACAGACTCGTTTAACTCTAGGCTATCAGTTATTGCACATATTGACTGTAATTGCTTTTTTGCTCAAGTTGAACGTAATAGACTGGGCCTGAGAATTGAGGATCCTCTGGTATGTGTCCAATGGCACTCCTTAATTGCAGTTTCGTACGCTGCCAGAGCATTCGGAATAAGCAGGATGGATAAGCTTGTAGACGCAAAGCTAAAGTGTCCCAATTTAATACCTGTTCACACTGCAGTGTTCAAGAAACAGAACGACTACTGGGAATATATGGATAACCAACCATTTCCTGATGCGGCAGATCACAAAGTTTCCCTGGATCCTTATAGAAGAGCGAGCTTCAAAATAATGAAATTGCTCAAAGAACTAGTGAAGAATGTTGAAAAGGCAAGTGTTGACGAATGGTTTTTGAATTTGAATGAGCTAATATATCTGAAATTCATTTCATTGTTTCCTGACTTTGATATTGACCAGATACCGAAAGATGGAAATCTGCCTGATTTGAAGGAAGTCAAACTGGAGGTACCGGGCCATTTATTCGGTTTTGATGAGAAATCGGATACCATCAATGATTATGACTCGTTGTTCATTGTACTCGGTGGAATAATAACAGATGAGATAAGGAAAGAACTTTTTGATAAACTGCGATACCAAACTTCCTGTGGTGTGTCGAACAACAAGAAAATGGCAAAACTTCTATCGAACTTCAAGAAACCTGATCAGCAAACTATCCTGCTAAACCACAAGATTCCCGAATTTCTGGAGAATTTCAAATTGAGTGATATCAACTCCTTTGGTGGGAAACAAGGCTCTGAGCTGATGAGTAGTATTTTTGGAAACCAATCTGTTGCCGCAATACAGCGGCAATTTGACTTATTGAAGATCCAGAAAGCTGTCAAAGATGAGAAACTAGCCAATAAAATCTACAAAATAATCAATGGTCAGTATAAGGAACCTTTCAGTCATGGTAGGGAATTGGTCAAGTCAATGAACTCAAACAAGAATTTGCTTAACGGTAGAAACGGTGAGAGTTTTGAAGCGTGTAAACAGTGGCTCAAAATTTTCTCTATTGACTTGAAGCAGAGGCTGATTGAGTACAACAACGAACTAGATAAGATATATTTGAAACCCAAAAACTTGACTGTTAGAGTTGTGCCGAAAGGCTATGTCCCGGCTCTTTCAAAAACGATGCAAATCAAAGTTCAACCAACTGCCAACATGAACGAGGCCCTTTATGATAAAGCATTGGAACTATTGACTGAACTTCAAAAAGGATTTACCTATCCCATCGTTAACATCAGTCTTACGATTTCAAATTTCGATAAAATCTCGAAAGAAGAGAACATGATTACCAGTATGTTCAAAAGTGTTGCGGGAAGTGATGGATCGATTTCTGCCAATGACCTCAAATACCTCAGCGAATCCAATAAACATATTCTCAAAAAGTCAGGAGATCACTCCAAGAATTCTGATAACCACAGTATTTTGGCAATGTTCAAGCCTAGTGAGAGTATTGCCTCTCAAAAGTTGCCTTTGGAGAAGAAAAGTGACCAATTCTTTCCTGCTTCGACTCCAGACCATACCTCCGCATCAAAAGAGACCAGAGAAAATGATCCTGGGCCTAATGACCCAGAGAGTACTTCGTCATCCACCAAGGATAATACAGAGAACTACATCTACACCGATAACACCATCACTTGCAGGTTGTGCAATGAGTTGATTGAAGATACAATCGAGCATGATGATTATCATTTTGCTTTGAAATTGAGCGAACAGCTGAACGAAACAGCAAGTCCTCCAAACTCTTCTTCTTCAGATAGATCACTACGAAACTCAAACTCTACGAAAAAGACGACTGTCAGGAAAAATTCTTCAGGAAACAACATTAAACGACGCAGAACAAATGACTCTGGTACTCAGTCAAAACTCCCTTTTTAGCCTGTATTCCACAATCCACTCACTTCTTCACAAGTAGCACATTCTCTTCTTGCTCGTTAACTATTTCAATGTTGCCGTGGTAACAGATTTTAGAAAAAGATCAACTTCCGACCAAATTTTTCTCAACGGAAATTCCGACTCAATTTACTTTTCTCTCAATCCTTAAATTTGACGACTCAATAACAATTCTATACCGTTGTTAAGACAGTAAATCGAACAAAAAGTGCTCCGTGTGATTTGCGAAATGTCATTCCTTACCAAGAGGGTTACTATTGCATCACTAAGACAGGGTTTTGCTGCAAGCCGGGCTTTTTCTGGCACTGGAGCTTCTCGTAATTCTCACCATCATGGACATGAAGAGGCAGCAGAGGAAAACCTAAGTGATAATCCAAAATATTTGATCGGTTTCGGGAGTATAGCCCTAAGTGCTGGGGTATTGTACCTTGACTCAACATACAAAGAGGACCATGGAGTCTCGTTTTTTTCAAGATTCATCAATGTTACACCAAGAGAACATATTGATCAGTTGCAAGAACAATACAATGAACGTATTGCACACGATAAAGCTTTCCACGAAGTCATGTTTTTGAATGAAGATCCAGAAAACAAGAAATTTGCCAAAATTGGCGGTGTTGGTATTGTCCCAAGAGGTTCGCCATTCAATGCCGAGCCTCGTGATTTCTTAATCAACGTTGATAACTTAGAGCCTAGAAGACAAGCAAGATCCATCTTTGACTGAGAAGTCTAGTGGATTATATCTATCTTGTTCATTCATTATTTATTGATTATTTATTGATTATTTATTGATTATTTATTGATTATTTATTGATTATTTATTACCTATTTATTACTATTTATTCATCTATCCACTCAACTGGTGAATACATATCACTTTCTATAACACGGCCTTATGTTTTTTATCTTCCTTTCCAACTGTAAAAGTGGCTCTTTAACATTCTTCAATTTAGGAACTTTAATGAGGGAATTATTCGCCTAGTTTTCTGTTCTCACAGAAATTCCTGTTAAACTTAATCTTCTTCTCAAAAGATTGAATTGAGATCTACCGATTTGACAGGCGAGCGATGAGAACAATAATAAAGATTGTATAAAAAGCGAGTGGCCATTTTTCTTTCCCTTTCACTCTCTGTGTAGCTCTGTATCTGTGAAAGAGTCAGTAATGACTTTGGTGAAAAAAGGAAAACTTGATGTATATCATCCATCGTTGACGATTCATCCCTCAAATGACAGAAATGTCACACATAACGGTGTCTCCAGAAGGTCCTTTTGTAAAGAAAAAAGCTGTCGTTCCACATCAGGGAAGATAGTTGGAGTTGAAGAAGACACCGATGATTCTTGGAGCTCAATTGTCAGTTATTACCTTGACAGTGAGTCCATTCCTACTGAGTACACATTGGACAAAGCTACTGGCATATATTTTACAAGACAGAACAACAAATTTGATTCTGAGCTTGACAATTCACCAAGCGTGACATCTAGTCAACGGTATGCCATGGAAGCTAGACTGAGTACTTTCAGTTTTAATTTTGATTCTGATGAAATGGAAAAGAACGATAAAGACTGTAAGAGCGACAGAACTGACTGGTTCTGTATGTTTAAAGAAATAACAAAATCAAGTAAGCATATCGATGAATACACTCACCAAGGGACTCGAGTCTCGCAAGTTGATATCACTCCAGAGGAACTAGATCATTCAGGTGTTGATGGCACTTTACAAACCAGTTCTGCTGAATCATTGGCCTTCGAAAGCTCTAGTAGTGACTCTTTTGTTCAAGAATTTATGTCAAAGATAAAGGACGATATTCCAAACAATAAAATGATGAGCTCAACTGTTACACCACTTCAAATAACTCCTGAAACGTTCCATTGTGTTTCAAAGAGAAAAGAACCCATGATTAATGCATCAATGTTCAAAGAGTATTTCGGTAGTGAACCATCACAAAGTTCAGATCAGATGAATTCTTGTGAACCAAATCCGCCATCAATCGAAGAACTCAAAGATACTTTCACACAACTTTCTAGGATTTTTGATCAATCTAAACTGTACATCACGATAAGTTGCCCAGGATATCATTTCAGTATGAATTATGCATACCGTTCAACCGCGATGATATCGAATCCTTCGTCATTTAAGTGCAGTAGATTGGAGAATCGTGACATCAAGAAAATTTACTATATTCTCAAGAGTGATGGAATCTATCAAAACAAAGACATTCCATGCAGTGTTGATTTCAATATTTTAATCAACGACAGAACAAAAGAAACCGTCATAAGTGTGCCAAATAGCTGGAAATGCTATTCAGCGGATAACTGCGGTAAACCAGTAAAGCTTTCAAACAAATTAAGGCACATATGCAATAGAATCATCTCCAACAAACACGAAAGTACCAGTCAATTCCACTTTACTGGGTGTTGGAGGTTTGAAGAGTTTCAGCCAGTGCTCATCTTTCCCAAGGTGAAGTCATTAAATAGTTCAGGCATCTGGAAATTCAAGTCTTTGCTCAATCTAAATGATTCCGTGATGACTCAAAACAATAGATCCACCAGACTGAGAAGAGTTGACGAGTTTGAAACAGTGTATGACTTGCTGACTGACAAATATCATGGAATCATGTTCGAGAAGAATGACGGAAGTTTTTATAAAAAAAGGGTAGTTGAGAAGTTCACTAAGGAACTAGCTCATAAGCTGCGATCTTTCAAAGATGAGTTCTATGACAAGGTGAACCACAATCAGTATGATATCACTGTTGTTGAAAATGAAGTCAACGAAAGACTAATCAAGTTCGTCTTGGTACTTATCGAAGCCTATTATCAGTACTTTGACACCCTATCACAATCACATCTAAACTACGTCACGATATTTCAATTATACACTCGTTCCAGACCAATTGACTTTGGTTATTTATTTCTGTCTTTCCTGAACCTTCCATTCACTGACGAGATTGAACAATCGAGGGATTCAATTAGCTACCTGCAAGAGTGCTTCCAATATGATCAGAACTATAGAGTAGCATACACCCTTCTAGCTTTGTGCTATCTACATAGCCGTGACTCTCACTGTTTCATACTGCGCTCCCTTCTCTTCAAAGTGGATCTTCCTTGCCAGACCATTCCTCTTGAGGACGAACATCACTTCACTGATAAAGCATTGAAACTCATAACCTCAAAGAATTGATGTTGATTTTATATGCCCCACGGAATTATGAACATCCGTCTTCCCCCATTTTTTTTCAATAGAAATCAATACAATACCAATAAATTATTCTATACTATATAACATTTTGATGAATGCAACAAGAGTTTTACTTCAGCATAGGAAAAAGATGGTTGAATGGGTTGCTATTGTGTATGATAAGCCAGGTGCTGACAGATCAGCATTCAGAGATCAACACTTGAAGAATATACCTTCGTTGTTTGCCAGTGGAAAAGTTGTTAATGCAGGTGCTCTATTGAACTCAGTTGCCAAAGAAGGTGAAAAATTAGACTTTGCAGGATCAATTCTTACAATTAATGCGGAGACTAAAGATGAGGTATTGGAACTTTTATCCTCAGATATTTACGCCAAAGAGGGTATTTGGGACTTAAGTAAAACTCTGGTTTATCCTACCATTACAGCAGGCCGTGTTGCCAAAGAAATCTAGATTTTCTGAAGTCATCAGAATGAATATATAGTTATCTATAAGAGTGACTCATCAACATCCTGCCATGCTGGGGTTGTAAGTGGTAATGCATCTGGAAGGTATTCAGGGTAGAATTTTTCGAGCTGTTTTCTTAGCTCATCGTAGAGCATTTTGTATGACGTGCCATTGTAATGGATACCGTCCACTAGCAGGTCCTTGCATGCCTTTGTTCCAGGATGAGTTGATTCGTAATCAACAAACAATTGGAAAGTGTCAATGAACGCAATACCAGCATCGTTTGAGATCGCCTTCAAGGCATCTCTATACACTTTATTACGCTCTGTTGTTCTCAAAAAGGGTACCTCACCTTTTGCCTCACGCCAGGCTTCCTGGTCATGAAATGCTGGGGCAATTACGATGACTTTGATTCCCCTTTCCAAAAACAACCCCAACATTTTCTTCGTGTTCTCTTTAAACTCTTCTAACTCGACATGTTGAGGCCCTCCATCGGTGGCATCATTCGTGCCAAAGAACAATGTCGAAATCTTTACATCCTTCTCGTTCTCAAGCACTCGTGGCAAAAGCTTCAGCCCCCATCTTGAGTTGTATCCGGCAAATCCTCTATTGATAATATCCATCTTACGGACATAATCATTCGTTAAGGCGGAGCCTAAGGAGAAGGATAATAAAGGGTCATAGCTGTATTGAGTTATCGAGTCTCCAAAAAGCAAGAACTTGTTTGTCTGTAATGAGTGCATTGGTGAGCGTTGATACGGGAAAAGATAAGATATACTGAATCATTTTAAATTTAAGAAAATAATAACATATGTATATATGATGAAGGAAAAACACCGCATCAAAACCCGACTGAGATCAAATAGTCAGCTAATTTCTCGACAATGATAGTAGCTTCACCTGCTTGAACACCTTCTGGATAGTGGCCGATCAAAATAGTCTGCTTGGTTCTAACAGCAAGAATACCCTCAGCATCATGCTTACCATAGATTGAACGATCGTCAGCACGCAATAAGAAGTACTTCTGGCCCTGAATATGAAGACCCGAAGCTTGTAACCCTGATGGATTATCGTATCCTCTAGCTAGTTCCTGGATTTCTGGCTGTGAAAGAGTAAGACCCTGTGATTGTGCCCAGACTGCGTCACCTGCTCTTGAATATATGGCTGCCTTGTCAATTTTGCCAGTGGCAATTAAGTTGTCGGTGTATGCTGTGGTGATCTACCGTTAGTATAGCTCTAGCTTCCTCCAATTGATAGCCTACTTACCTTGCCAGGACATTCTGCTATGACTTGAATGTTGTAATTCTTCCTGTCTTTCGTACTTTCACCTGATCTTCTACTCAATTTCTATGCAATTTATATAATTTTCAATTAACTATGTATTATGTAATACCTTGTTAGGGTAACCTTGTTACTACTTGCCAATTACACTATACTATTTATATCCAGTAGCTGATATATAAATGGCTTTGCTGATAGTAGACTCGCTCCTTATCTGATTCGTTGATTAGCCAATCATTCATCTTCTTCATCATCAGATATCACGAGTCTTTTCTTTCTTGTGGTGGCAGAAGCGTCATCTTCTTTATAGTTCTTTCTACCCTCTTCCTTGATTCTTCTGAGTCTGTCAGTATCAGGTTCATCGTCATCATCATCATCGTCGTCATCGTCATCGTTGTCGTCATCTTCACCTTCATCTCCTTCGTTTAGTTTTTCATCTTCCTCTTCCTCATAGTCGTCGATGAAGCCATCTTCATCTTCATAGTCATATCCAGCAGCGACAGACTCTCTACTGAACCTGGTACCAGAACTAGATACTCCAGGGCCAACAGAGCCGGATCTCTCCTGTTCCTTTTCCAGTTTCAAAGCTTGTCTTCTTTTTTCTCTTATTTGATCTTCCACCATCTTTTCAAGTCTTCTCGCCTCCTTCTCGGGGTCCACTTCGACAAACACGTTCTGTGCAGCCGGCTTATGCTGCTGCTTGGATTTGATAACATTTGTTAATCTCTTATGCATAGTCGAATTAGTAGAAGTGGGAACAAACTTTATACTTTTAGAGACAACACCATCGAAGAGATGAATACTGGTCCTCTCATTATCTGTAGAGTTTTGCGTAGTAAGTACTGTATCCTTCACGTCGGTTGACAAGGCATCGAAGATCTCATCACCGAGTTTCAAAGAGAGCGAGCCATCCTCCCATTCCACAATCTGTGCGTTTGATTCTGCTTTTAAACTTTGACTTGATTGTTGTTTCGTGTATCTCCAACGAATCGTGTTCTCGTCCATCAGTCTCTGTAGTGTAGAGTCGTCGTTGTCCAACTTCGCTTCACTGTTATAATCATTATTTAGTTTTTCCAGGTAGTCATTACCATCGAATCTAACTGGGTCTATTCTGAAAAATCTTGGAATTTTGGTATCATACACCTGTTTGCCGTCTATGTTGAATTTTGGAGGATGACGTACAATGTCCTCATTCCCTATCTTCAACTCTTTTGGTTCGGGAGATTGAGGAACAGTGAATTGGTCTCTCAAATCCTCATTTTCGTCCTCTTCGTTCTCGCTCTCACGACTTGGCTCCTGTTCTCCATTTAGTACATCCTGTCCCTCGCCATCTTCATCATCTTCGTTGTCGTCTCCAAATAAATCGTCAAGCTGCTCTTCATCTTCGCCATTGTCATTGTCTTTGTTACTTTCTCCATTATCAACGTTTTTCACTTCTGTCTGATCGTTTGCGATACCAGTCTCCTCCTCATCGTCACTGATTTTAACCTTCCTTCTTTTTGTCTCGACCTCTCCTTCTGAGTCTGACATCTCTAGGTACTATACTGAATTTCTAGAAAGCCAGCAAACAGTCAGATGCGTTGATATGTCTCAATACAAACTCTGGTTTTGTTTATATGAATCTTGTGTTGATATTTTCGCATAGTGGGAAATGAAGACTCGCGAACTCTTCCTATTTTGGATCTGTCTCGTCTCGCAGTTAACTAGTTTGTCCCCTCGCTTGAAATTTGGGCTTTTTGTCGCGACATCCGTACATTACTTTCTGGGTGTCTGGGTGTCTAGTCCATGCTCACTTGCATAAGTCTCTAAACACTTGTTCTACTTTCAATGATACTCTGTCTTTTGCTCTCAGGCACTACGGCTTAAAGTGTGAAAGTATCGAATAATATACTGTTTGTGTATCTCTTACTTAAGTCTCGCTTTGTGGTATTTTTTATATCTTAAAATTGTGGTTTACACTTTTCAGAGCTATAACTAGTCGTCCCGCACTTTCAAATAGACATAGATTAAGATATATATGATACATTTGCATCATTGAGGAGTGCAAAATGGGAATAATAAAGAATTTACTCAAAGAGAAGCTCCCAGTGCCATTGAACTCACAGGATGATGTGAAGAACACAGCAATAGAAGAATACAACTCGTTCAGGACTTGCGTCTATTATCCTAATTGGACAGTTTATTCAACACATCAAACTCCTCAAACCATTCCAAATCTTTGCGAAATAACCAATTTATTCTACTGTTTTTTTGAAGTTGATGCCAAAAGTGGACTAGTGCAGCCAAGCGATCCTTGGTGTGACATACAAAAGGAGTTTCCCACAGAAGTCGGATTCGAGCAACAGGACGCTTTCTCAGTAAAGACAAGGAGAAAATCGGTTCATGGTTTATACGCCAAATGTTTTGAGCTCAAGACACATAACCGTGACATTCAGATCTCAATGTCAATTGGAGGGTGGTCAAATAGGGAAGCGTTTCAGTCAGGGGTCGCTTCAAGCCCAAAGGGGCGTCAAAGGTTTGTCAAAAGTGCAGTCGCCTTGATGCTTCTATACGGTTTCGATGGCATTGACTTAGATTGGGAGTATCCTTCGAACGAAGAAGAGGTTGAAATATATCTCAAGTTGATGCAGATGATTCGATATGAGTTGGATACTATTGAAACCCTCCATAAACTTTCAAAAGGATCCTTGCTTTTGACTGTTGCTACACCTGCCACTTTGGACAAATTAACACATTGGCCCCTAGCAGAAATGGACAAATGTGTATCCTTCTGGAACTTAATGACTTACGACTTTGCAGGTTCATGGTCTGAGCAGGTCTCATATCATTGCAACCTATATTCTGTCAGGTTTAGCCAATGTTCCGCCAACAACACCATTCAATATTTTCTTGAGCAAGGAATCTCCTCAAAAAAGTTGATTATGGGCATGGCCTGTTATGGGAGATCTTTTACAAACACCAAGGGGTATGGAAAGGAGTACTCTGGTGTAGGAAAAGGCCCTGGAACAGATGACTCAGAGGGTGTATGGAGTTATAAAGACTTGCCCATCAGTGGCGCGAAGGAAAAGTTTGATCCAAAGGCTGTCATTGCATGGTGTTATGACGACAGGACAAAGACATTTATAAGTTATGATAACTTGAAAAGTTGCTTCAAAAAAGGGGAATATGCTAGAGAAAACAATATTGGTGGTGGAATGTGGTGGGATAGTTCAGGTCTTGTTAGAGATGGAGAGAATGGATTAGTTGATGCGTTTGTCAAAGGTCTTAAAGGGTCTAGCTCAAAAGATCTATTGAATAAAGACCAGAATCAGCTCCAGTGTTTTCATCAAAGCAACTACTTAAAAAGCAATGGTTTCTTTTGTGAGACTTCATAAGGTTTATTATACTGATAAAAAAAGACTAAGTAATATTTTAAAAGAGACTCTCTATAGAATTGAATCCATCTTTGCAAAAACTGATAGAACCCCTGCAATCACTTCCAGTTGCAACTCAAAGCCAGGGTTTTTCTCCAACTCCTCTTTAACTTCACTACTCAAGTTAATGCCCAATCCTAATGAGCTCGGTCTACTTTCAAAGGGATATTGAGAATACTCATTCAAAAGCTCGTCAGCTTTAGAAAAGGCACGATCTCTTTGATCATAACCTAATGTCACCAGAACATTTTCAAGGACATTTGCAGCATATGCACCACAGACTAAGCAAATTGACCTCAAGTATTTGAATCTGGTGTCAGATGGAAATTTATCGTTGGTTGGTAATTGAACTGTTCTGGATGTTAATAATGATAGTACTCTCTTAACGATTGCATCTTTAGTCAATGAGTCACTTAACGGATGTGTAGGCATATCAAAAATCAAAAAATTCTTACGCTCAGTTCTCAAAATTCCTTTATCGACCAAACCCTTGGCTAACCTTTCACGAACTTGTTTCAACTGATAATTTATTTTCAACAAGTTCCATGTTTCACCACTTAGCAAGTCAATCCATTGAGAAATACTGAGATTATCCGTATCATTTTTCATCAAGTTCAACGCCTCATCCAGTAGAGCTTCACCAGTCTTTTTATCATCGATGACATGGATCAATCTATCCGACACCTCGAATCTCTGTCTTGCGGACTCATTTATCACTGCAATCTTACCACGAAAAGCTAGCTCTAAAAGTATACAACCACGCAGGGCATACGAGATATTGTCATTCCAAAAGGATAAATAGCCTTCTTTATCTTTGATTCCAAGTAGGATAACCTCTTCCATTAGCGTCAAAGCTGGTTCTTTTCTTTCTTGGGTTTTCAATGCATCTTCTGCTGGATCGTATCCAACTTTATGTGTAACTTCCTCATTTTCGAACTCGCCAGATGACTTGTTAGTGTCAGCACTGCTAACTTGTTTCACTCTCCGACGTTGTAATCCGGACATTCTCTGATAGTATCGGCTCAACTATTCACCAAAATAAGACAAGTGGTTGATCAACTTGGGGAACTTCAGTCTTCACCCTTCAGAACAAAAATAGTATTACGACAGGCAATGCTCAAAGACAATAAATAGAACTAAGTGCCAAAGCTGAGGTAGATGAAAGCGCAAGGTACAAGCAACTCACACGCAGAAACAAGAGACTGTTATAAGACCTATACTTTCCCGATTCGAAAATACCTTAATGTTTTCTTTTTCAACTGAAAGAGCTGGCCACAATGAAAAAATATGTATACGGGCTTCATAACCATATCCAGTATTTTATGAAATTAGACAAAACTGGATAACCTACAGCATAAAAAAGTCCATGAAAGAACAACTATTCACTGTATACACTAGCTCGTTTGTTCCTGTTGAAAGATCCTACAAAGCGGCTCTATCTCTGATTCATGTCCATGTTTGATATATCCCAGGAAGTATGGCGTAGCAGTGTTACCCTCTTCGAAGTTAAATACTTCGTGTTTGGTGACCTCTGAAACAATTTCATCATTGTACTTCCTGTAAATGTCAGCTTTGGTGTCTTTGATGTAGATCCAGTAGTGGCCGTAGTTCGCTTCACCCCTGTGTATGAAAATGGCAAATATAGAGTATCCATGACTCGTGAGGTCGTCGTACTGGTGGTCAATCTTTTTTTCCAAATCTTCGATCTTATTGTAGATCTGGATCAGTTCATCATCAATTTTGGCTATCTGCTCTTCGAGAACCTTGATTGTTTCAGGTTTTGCTGCTGCGTTTGCTTCTAGCCATTCTTTGGTCGTCTTCAAAGAATCTTTGAAGGTCACACCATGAGAATCTTTGCTCAATAATTTTCCTCTCCTTCCTTTTAGCTTGAGAACTTCACCCTTCCACTCATCAACTTCGGCTCTTTTCTTCAAAATGACTGGATCTTCTGTATCAAGATATCTATCCATGTACAGGGTTTCTGGAAAGGACAACGGTTCAATAGACTTGTACGGTCTCAATGCCACTCTATCGAAAT
The DNA here is from genome assembly GCA_003707885.2 of Komagataea salicaria. Classification (NCBI taxonomy): domain Eukaryota; kingdom Fungi; phylum Ascomycota; class Saccharomycetes; order Phaffomycetales; family Wickerhamomycetaceae; genus Komagataea; species Komagataea salicaria. Next base: position 13,525 of record PPMB02000020.1, read on the forward strand.
AGACTCTTTGAATCTGGACCTGCAGTATTATTGGCAAGTCAGTAATTCTTTCAGATCTCTTGAAAGTTCCGCTATCCATTGTTAATTCTTCAGACTTGAAAACAAGATCAAAAGCTTCATATATATTCCTTGGCTTGTCAGAGATATTGACAAATAAGTTAGAAAATCTATCAACTTTATCTCTTTTCACACTAGGATCGTTTATATCATTTAAATGTTGAACAGTTTTACCGAAGAACAGTTTTTTAACTAAGTCTTGTTGCTCATGATCATGATCATCAAAGCCTTCTGGTTTCAATGCTGCCTCAACCTGTGAAAGGACATTTCCGATGCATTCAGTCACATCCTGTTGTCTGCCTATTTCATATGCTGTTTCCATTTCTGTTTCACGAATCTTGGCAACTTTGGGCTCTTTAACGATATCTCTATCACTCTTTGAGGGTTTCTTATCATCGCTTCTAACAGGGCTTGTATCTAATACCATCAGATCTCCTGACTCATCACTTGTTTGTTCTTTACTCTCAACATTATCATTTTTGTCACTTTGTACCACAATCATGTCTTCATCGTCATCTGAGTCATCAATATCAATCAAATCAACATCTTGTAAAGCATCTTTCTCTGAGACACTGATCTCTGTTGTGTTCCCAACTAAGTCATTCGGGTGGGTTTCAAAGTTGTTTTCCGTTTCAATTTCTTCAAATTCGACTGCAGTAACACTTGGCAAAAATGCAAGATATGCCAGCTCTTTTTTTGGTGTAATACGTCTTGACTTCGAATAGATAAGATCGGAAAACAAGTCCCTCAAATTGTATACGAACTGGAAAGATCTTTCAACCTCTGATTCCCCCACTAGACGGCCCCCAATTCTCCTGTTAAGATAAACTTCCTCGCCCGTGAATACATCGTTGAATTGCAAAACTTGGTCACGCAATGGCTTTATTGAGAAATAATATTGAAGTAACGAATTCAAATAGCAAGTGTTACCGATGTTGTTCAAACCAACAGGCCAATTCTCTGCAGGAAGGAGGTTGTGATCTATTAGCCCAGTTTGCAAAAATGACTTTATGACCTTGCCATGTTTATGACTGTCGATTATTCTCAAACAATTTCTGGCCTTAGTAATTTCACGATTTCCTGCTTGAAAAACAGCAATTATTTGCATTTCGTTTGCTTTTTCATCAACACCTAGGTACTCGCATGCATCTTTGAATGAAACTGGCTCATAGATATCAGGAAAATCCTTTTCCATTTTGTCCAGCAATCTGAAACTTTTTCTATCGATGGCAATTGAAATGAAGGCCCTATTCAGCGATTCAGAACGAGATGGTTCATCAGTTAGTTTTATCATAAGTGCCGTTATGACAATATCATCATCGACATGAGAGTCGATATCCAGCATTTCGTATGCAGTCTGGATGTTCATTGGTTCATACTTCAAGAATCTATGTAGCTCGTGTGAATCTCTAAAATCAGCAATAAGCTTGAGCGATGTTCTCAAATTTGTATCCATAGGATGCAACGAGGTTTCATTCTTATACATGGTCAACAAAAGATTATCATCCATCAAAGCACCTTCTTCCGGTGATACTCCCAGAGCTTTATAAGCGTTATCGATCTCGGATTGTCCAATCACACCTAACTTTGCAAGTTGCGAAACAAAGGAAGATAGCTTGTAACTTGCCTTAGTGGTAGATACATCTTTCAAACAGTCGAAGTATATTGGAAGATGCTCAGGATCACAATTGACAATGTTCTCGTAACAAATCTTTATGAAATCATCACTATAAAACGGATAAACGGATAAATTGATGAATGATTCTTGTCTCAGATATTCATGGTGTCTAATAGATGCATTGTCATCAAGTTGATGAAATATTGTAGCCAGGTCCTTGCAAAATGACACCTGGCTTTTGAATGGATTTTCAGCATTTGCCGAATAAGATTTGGTACCAAGCAAAGCTACCTCTAGAATCTTTCTAATGTATGACTCTCTGATTACTGATGAACCTTTATCAGTCTCATGGTTTGAGAAATTTGGGGGATCGAAATTGTCCATAAATACTTTGAATTGCATCTTTTTCACCAATATATCTGGATTGATCTTGGAATTCAAAACTTTGTTTGAAGTATTTATCATTTTATGCTCGCCATCAGATGGAAGAACTAGTGGTCCCTTAATAGCTTTGAATAGTGTGAACAAGCACTGAGCAGGGGATGGGACATTTGGATCGAGATCTGGGAACGTCTTCAAAGCTTTGTGATAGCGAACATTAATTGGGCCGATTTCATAGTCATGTAGGTCATCAAAATCAAACTCTGGTTCGGATATCTCCACCCTCAAGATTTTGTTGGTCATAGAACACACGTAGTTTGCACTGTCTATAAGTTTGGGCAACGCTGATTTGACTCTTTCATCCGCAATGTCATTAACTAATTCACTTTCTATTAGATCGATTGAATCTTCATTGTGTAATTCATCCACTAAATGAAACTGGTTTTTCGCCACTGACTTTGTCAATGACTGCTCTTTAACTTTGATCTGAAGTTTGATGTGAAACACTCTTGACTTGGACAGCGAAGCCTCTGATGTATTGAATAGAAGAGATCTGACAACAGTGATCTTGTCCCTTGGGTTGAATCTAGAGTGTCTGAACTCAACAGTTGGCGCATACGTCAGCTCCTGATTCGGTGTGTATATCTCGTATGGATTATACTTATATGATGCCAGCTTCTTCGAATATTTCAATGGCAACTGTCTCAGAATCCCTGATTTCAAGTCCTTATCGGTCTCTTCGTTCAGCACAAAAAGCAACGTGCCCCTAATGTCGTCAATGATCCTGTTGGAAGTTTTGAAGATGTTGTCTGTTATGTTTTCGTAAAGAGTAGACGTTCTTGCTTCTTGTCCAACTTCAGTCGAAGTTTCTAAATCTTGCTGATCCTGGCTCTCATTTCCGAATTCCATATCTTTGCTCAAGAGCTCTTCCTGTGATTGTTCACCCATCTTCAGCCAATACTGCAAAAAGCGTTCTGTACTTCAGTACCAATTCAAAACTCACAACAACTGACAATCTGTATATGATAATAATTGCCTTGCACCGCCACCTTTCTATATCCTTCTCTTGAATGCTTAAAGCCACCGAAAAATAGAAATATCTTCCTTTCGCTAGCTGTTCTGTCCTTCTTCCAAGCAATCCACAATCGCTACAAGCGTCCAAGCTGGTCTTATTCAATTCCTATTTGACACTCTTCTGTGTGCCTTAGTATTTGTAGGTTTCTTCCTCTTCTTCTTTTCTCTTGTGTGAACGTCCCTTTATAAAGCACAATACAAAACAAAAATATAATATACTAGGAGGTCGTGTGCCAATCGAAATCAAAACAAAATATTAGATTCTGAGGTTATGCGACGAGACAAAACACCTTCTCAAGACTTAAGCTGCTTTGTTTGAACTAGAGTAACCAATCTCAGGTTGAATAAAAGGACGTTGTAATGATTTCTTCGTGGTTTTCTCAGGGTAAAGGCTCCGCATCAGAAGAAAAGTCGGAGCTGAGCAGTGAAGCCGAAAAAGAATTAGCTTCATCACCAATGACAGAAACTAACATGGGCTCTTCTACTCCCTATCCTCCCTCTCCTCCTGTGGCAGGTCCACCACAAATTGACTTCAAGAAAATTGCAGATTCATCAGATGGTTCTATCAGCTCGATTACTTCAAACATTTTCGAGCAGGTTGTTGTAAGCAATCCATATTTCGCAGCTGGTGGTGGATTGATGTTGTTGGGAACAGGTTTAGCGCTAGCCAGACAGGGGATTATGAGGGGTTCTGGATTCATTTATCGCCAATTGTTGGTTGATCTGGAAATTCCATCCAAGGATAAATCGTATATGTGGTTCTTGGAATGGATGTCCAAATATAAGAACAGATCATCCAGACATCTAAGTGTTGAAACCACATTCGTTCAACATGATAATGGTGCGGTTTCAACAAAGTTTCTGCTAGTTCCGGGGCCAGGTAATCACTTGATAAGATACAAAGGTGCGTTTATGCTCATCAAGAGAGAAAGATCTGGGAAATTGCTCGATATGACAAGTGGAACTCCCTTTGAAACTGTGACACTGACTACACTGTACAGGGACCGTAATCTATTTGCGGAGTTACTAACAGAGGCCAAAACTATGGCATTGAAAGCTCAAGAGGGTAAGACAGTCATCTACACTTCATGGGGTCCAGAATGGAGACCTTTTGGCCAACCAAAAAAGAAAAGAACCATCGGCTCTGTCATTCTGGATAAGGATATCAAAGAAAGTATTGTCAGTGATGTTAGAGACTTTTTACAAAGCGGGAAGTGGTACTTCGATAGAGGTATTCCTTATAGAAGAGGGTATCTATTATATGGTCCTCCAGGTAGTGGTAAAACAAGTTTTATTCAAGCATTAGCTGGTGAACTGGACTATAACATTTGCATATTGAACTTGAGTGAGGCAAATTTAACAGATGATAGACTGAATCACTTGATGAACCACATACCAGAGAGATCATTGTTGTTACTAGAAGATATTGACGCAGCCTTCAACCAACGTACCCAAACAGACGAAGGAGGATTCAAATCAGGTGTCACATTTAGTGGGTTGCTAAACGCATTGGACGGTGTTGCCTCGTCAGAAGAAACAATTACATTTATGACCACCAATCATCCAGAAAAACTTGATCCTGCCATCTTGAGACCAGGAAGAGTCGACTATAGAGTCATGGTTGGCAATGCAACGCCTTTCCAAATCGAGAAAATGTTCCTCAGATTTTACGAGAATGAGGCCGATAAGGCTAAGGAATTTGTATCCAAGGCCACTTCTTTGAATGTTCCAATCAGCACAGCCCAACTGCAAGGACTATTTGTTTACAACAAGAATGATCCAGATGGTGCTTTGTCTATGGTTGAAACCTTGAAAACGCCAAATCATGTTTTTTGAACCATAGATACAGCCTCATCGTGTAAATAGTAAAACTGTTCAAATTAGCATCTAACCTTTGTACTTTTTCAGGATTTTTATTCTGGCCAAACGGAGATGAGTTGGTAAGATTTCACTGGATGCTGCCTCGTTGGCGTACTTCTCTGCTTCTACCAGTAAATCACGCATAAACAGAGTAAAGTTTAGGGCAATCTAAATCTCGTTAATATATTTCGCTCTGTCAGCATGTTCCGGCGAGAATTTTTGCTTACAAGGATATCAGAAGAGTCACTAGCGATATTTTTACCTGTTCTGTTCTTTACCACTCTTTTAGCAATAGACCTAGTAATAGGTGCCATTCTGTAGTGGCCAGTCTTGTTCAAGGTTAACTAATCTACGTAGCAGAAGAAGTCTATTGTTTAGTTTTCTTTTTGTTTTGTTTATTTTTTACGTAACTTTCGACCTTTTTTACAGTCTCATGTTTCATATCAATCACCCTGACAACCACTCGGTTAAATGAAAGTTGAATTCCAGTTTTTGAACCGGAACTCGCTGCTGAATTATAAACACCGTTGCTTGGTGTAAATTCAACTATCTAAACACGTACTGTGTCCAGCGCAAGCTGTGTGGAAGATGACCTAAGAGTCATGTTTTCTCTATTTTAGAAGAAAACAAAGCGAGTCTGTTGTTGAACCACTACCACGCATGGACTGATGTTCAATCTGGGTAAACCAATGCGTAGATCAATCCCTAGCTGCTGAGCTGCCGTTTGGAGCAATCGCCGAGTAAGACCGTTTACTCCAACATAGTCCCAGGGTGGACTTTGTCCCAGGGTGGACTTTGTCCCAAAAAAAAATCACTTAGTGAGAATAAATTTTTCCGAGATTAGTGGTCCGAGCTGTATTCCACCACTGTTGTCCGCGTTATGTCTTTTTTCTGTACAGGACAAATCCTCATCGGAAAAATACTGCCCGCTGCTATAAACCAGCAGCATCAGGCCTATCTCAAACCCGACGAGCTCAGTTTAGTCAACAAAGCGCAATTCCTTAGATTCGTCCGAACGTATTACAAAGCATTAAGCTAGTTTAAACGGATAAAATTTCTCTTTTTTCATCATTCTTCCGAGTTTATCTCCATTCGTCAATCCCGCTCCACTGATTTTCGCAGGGTTTTTGGATATTATCCTGCAAAATATTTCCGGGTCTCTCTCTGTGAAGTGCCCCATACAGACGTAATAGTCCGGACAATTTTAAAAGAAAGTTTTCCTGTTATATCAAAAAATCGTTCAACTAAATCCATCTCTCAACTCAAACAAACCTTCAAAGGTTACCTCAAAGGCGATAACATAGACGTTAGCAATCGCTGCTACAGAATAATTCAATTCTTGTTATTCAATAAGTTAGTGCCAGAAACAACTTTCTTCCACTTTCTTCTAGAAGTTTGATCATTGATCCTGAAACTTGAATACAGAAAAGGAGAAGATAATCACAAGCTAACCAAGAAGAGGGATAGAAAGATAGATATACAGAAGGCGAAGCGATGTATATCTCGCCTGTCCTTCATGGGAACTCGCAGACTCCAAAGGAGTACACTAACAGAGCAAGGGATGAAATAAATAGAAAACTCAAGAATCTTCCAACAAACAATTTGAAATATGGTTCGTCTTCTTTGAAAATAGTGACTAATGCCTCAGACAACTCACTCAGTAAGGTTGACTCCATCGATTCCACTGAATCGCAAACAGACCATGATCAAAAGGAAAGCAAAAGCCTGAAGAACAACTCTAAGAAATTGTTTGGGAAGCTGAGAAGTATTGGGTCAAGCCAAAGTTCATTGAAGGACCACTTCAATACCTTAACAAGAATATCATCAAACACTTCGGCTAATGACGCAAACTCTGATGATGTCGAAATGTCAGATACTTCATCATTTACTGGTTCTGTCAACGACTTGCAACCATTACAACCAGTTCCATCAATAATATCAACAGACTCTAAATATTCAAACCTATCACATCAGTCAACACAACCATCAATACACTCTAAATATTCACTCAACAACTCGCTATTCTCCAATCAGAGCACGCTTGCCACGCAGTTCACTAATATCTCAGAATACTCTCAATACATTCCTCAACAATATCCTCAAGCTCAACCGAAAGCCAAGCTGATACTGACTCTACAAGAGGCCTTGCCTTCTCGGTTTGATGATATGTATGCTCCAGAACTTCTGGTTGATCCAAACCTACTGATAGATGGACGTCCAATGTTCACTAAGAGAGCTCTTTTGGATTGGAATTTGAACGATATACGATCGCTACTTATAGTGGAATGCATCAGGCCCGAATGGAATGGACAACTCCCCCTAATATACCCATCTTCTAACCATGAGTTCAAGTTTGAGTATCTGCCTCTGAATGCGGATGATGATACATTTATCCAGGTCCTCGTTGAATCAGACATATATAAAGAGGCCAAATTCGACAAAACTTTCAGAATTCAGACAGCTAGATACACCCTATCCACAGCAAGAAAAAGACATCAACAAATACTGAGGGCCAGTGGCCTACCAGACCATTACAACAGTAGATTTTCCAAACCTGAATGGAGAAACGTTATCGAGAACTTCATGCTGAACTTGGCTGTGGAAGCTCAATGCCGCTATGACTACAAGAAGGCGATGCACGATATCAAGAAGAAAAGGCGTGGATCGCTGCCGAATGATAGCATACCAATCAATTTCAATAGTGGCAAGAATTCGTTGTTAAAGAAAGCCATCTTGAACGATGTAACACAAAGCTCCATGCAGACTAGTACCCATATTTCGTTGACCAAAGAGGAAAAGGCTGAACTATGGACCAAGGTTCAGAGTAATGTTTACATGAGATTGGGCCTAGACTGGACTCCGGACCCGATATCCTCATGATACTTTAAAATATATGATTGATGACTATGATTTGCTGTAGCTATAATGTGTTATGTGCGCTGGTATGTCTTCTTGTCTCTTGTGTGTCTGAACCGTCTTTTTTTTTTTTCAGAAATACAGTAGAATTGAAAACAGTAATTAAACAGTAAAGCGTTGTGCTATACAACAAAAAATCTCAGAAATGTCCGCTGAAAGGGAGTCTGCTGATGCAGCAGATTTGCTGAACTCATTGTCCATTGATGCTTCCAAGGAAAAAACAAACAAAGTAGCCGAAACCAAGGTGGAGGCCAAGCAAGAAGTGATCAAAGAAGAGACTAAAGAGGAAGCCAAACAGACCACAGAAACTAAAACAGACGATGAAGAAGGGTCTTCAAAAGACGAAAAGTCAGAAAATGCTCAAAGTAATCTCCTGGAGTCTTCTTATGAAGTGAAAGTTAAACTCGCAGACCTGCAGGCCGATCCAAACTCTCCCCTCTATTCCATCAAATCATTCGAAGAGTTGGGTCTCTCACCAGAGTTGCTAAAAGGTTTGTATTCGATGAAGTATCAAAAGCCTTCAAAGATCCAGGAAAAGGCATTGCCATTGTTGATCTCCAACCCTCCAAAAAACATGATTGGTCAGTCGCAATCCGGTACTGGTAAAACCGCAGCATTTTCGTTGACTATGTTGAGCAGAGTCGATCCAAACGTCAATGCGGTGCAAGCTATCTGCTTGTCCCCAGCTAGAGAACTTGCCAGACAGACTCTAGATGTTGTTCAAACTATGGGGAAGTATACTAAAATCACCTCCCAATTGGTTGTACCAAACTCATTTGAGAAGGGCTCACAGATTACGGCTCAAGTTCTGGTCGGTACCCCAGGTACTTTGCTAGATCTGATCAGAAGAAAACAGGTCAATATATCTACCGTGAAGGTGTTCGTTCTAGATGAAGCTGACAACATGTTGGGGCAACAAGGTTTGGGTGATCAGTGCTTCAGGGTCAAAAGACTGCTGCCAAAAGATTGCCAGCTGGTCATATTCAGTGCCACATTTCCAGAAGAGGTCAAAAAGTACTCTGCTAGGTTCGTCCCTAACGCTAACGAGCTCTCTTTGAAGCAGGAGGAGCTGAATGTCGATGCCATCAAACAGTTGTACATGGACTGTGATAGCGAACAGCACAAATTCGAAGTCTTGAACGAGCTCTATGGTTTGTTGACGATTGGTTCTTCGATTATCTTTGTTGCGAAGAAAGAGACTGCCAACATTCTATACAAGAAATTGAAGGACGAAGGCCATTCGATTTCTATTTTACATAGTGACTTGGAGTTCTCCGAGAGGGACAGATTGATTGACGACTTCAGAGAGGGTCGTTCCAAAGTTCTCATTACCACGAACGTTCTAGCCAGAGGTATTGATATTCCGACCGTGTCAATGGTTGTCAACTACGATCTTCCAACTGACAGAGAAGGCAAGCCTGATCCATCCACCTACTTACACAGAATCGGAAGAACTGGTAGATTTGGAAGAGTTGGTGTCGCTGTATCATTCATCCATGATAAGAAGTCCTATGAACAGTTGATGTACATCAGAAAATACTTTGGAGACATTGAAATGACCAGAGTACCAACTGATGACTGGGATGCCGTGGAGAAAATCGTAAAGAAAGTGCTTAAATGATAGAAACTAATAAATGAATAATCATCTTCTTTTCTTATGTATACTTTATTACTTTGTTAATAAATTATTAGTTCATGTCTTTTCGTCAGCAATGAGGTATATAAAAAAAAAAAATCAAAAAATCAAAACAAAGATATACAAACACACATCCACCTCCTACTAATAGTTAAAAAAACCCATCAATTATCAAAATGGACTCTACTAAAATCGTTAATCTTATCATTGGTAAGTTGCTGTATGCTGGACAGAGCCGTTGCAGCTTTGCTGGTGGACTCTATCCTTATACTAGGGTTTTTGAGGTTACAGTGTCAGTCTCAGAAAGCCCACTCCGTAAACCCCTTTATTAACCAGAACCTTTTCTAGCCTTCTTTTTACCACCTCTTGCTGTCTTCTTGATGAGAGGTGCTGGAAGAGATTTACTCATCAACATTGTCTTGTGTCGTATGTATCTTGGTATCCCTATGAGTGGCTTATCTCTCTGGTACTAACTAACTTTTACAGTGTTCATCTGGTTCCCAGCTATTTTACATGCAATCTACATCGCTTTACAAGAATAGATGTCTTAAAAGATGGAGTTGTTGGGATAGGCCCCTGGCTGTCTCTTTCTTCGTTTGTGTGTGTCTCATGTTATCTTTTTGTTTTATTTTATCCCTAATCAAGCGTGAGGATTGCTTCTACATTGTTTTGCTGTTGAACGTTATAGTAAAGCAACGTGCGAGTTCTTTTACCACTATGTGTTTTTGTTACTACACCTAATATGAAGGATATGTCCTAGTTTTCTGTAGTACTATTCTACTCCGCCTGGTATAGTCCGCTGTCTACGGGTCTTCTTGTGTTTCAATCAATGAGTGTTTCAACGGCTCTATGAAAATTATGTCCATTATGTGTACTGATGGAAAACGATATATACACTGCATATACACAGATCCATCCCCATAGGTATGGTCACTCATAATAAGAAGCCGTAATACTATGTACAGTTTAAAATTCAACCACATGGCGAACAACCTAATAGAATCATAATTGAGAAGGGCACAATAGCCATCCTGAACACATCAAAGGAAAAAACGCCTCGGAAGTTCTGTTCAAGGGCAAGATTCTTATAACTGTGGAGAAATGGATTCAATGAGTTCACTTTGGATAAGTGCAACACCGGCCTGTGGCATGTTTAGTTAGTACACGAACTCTTTGACTCAAAATAATACCATGTGAATACATACAGCAAAAAGACCAATGTTGACTAAGATTGGGAAACCTGGGTTCGAGGTGATTTTTGAGATAAAAGACTCTTTGGATTCTGAAGCAGCAGATTTTGGTGGGGCCATTTTCGAGGGTATGCGTTTACTGATTTGCAAGTGGTGAAAGCTAAACTGTTCTCTGATGAACTTGCTTTACGCCATTTCGATATGAATTTTTCCTTTCGGAGATGAAAACATCCAGACACCAATTATATATTTGGATAAAATTACCACAATAGGACTATTGCCGTTTACGGAAATGAACAAGTGATAATAGGTGTTTCTCTGGAAGTCTTGTTTCTCTGGAAGAGACAGGGCGTGCTGGCCTTCTGAGAGTGAGATATACTTCTGTTGTTGCGATTACTGTCTTTTGTCTTTGAATTGTTTTCTTGTCGCGTTCTGCTCATATTCGGGCAACATTTCATAAATTTACCGAAGGGACACCGTCGGTATGGATATCAATATGCCAGAGCTACCAAGATTTAAAATCAACTGTCTCGCACTGTTGCCAAACTCACTGGCTACAGTTTGTATCTTGAAATTTAGACCTAGGGGGTGCCCCAGAACATTTTAAAACTACGTTTTGGTAATCGCTATCTAGGAAGACCCAGAGAGGTAAGTGCAGCCTATACAAAACTCTACCAAAAGTCATTCACGAGAATCTTCATTAAAATAGAAACACAAGTACATGTGAGGCCTCAGATCATTTTTTCCCCTTCTTCTTTTTACTCTTCTTAGATGGCACTGCATTCCCAGCAGATGCGGCTTGAGACTGCGCCTGGGGTTCTGCGCCTTCTGTGTTAGCTGATTCCTCCTCTGCAGCGATTTCAGCGTTAGTTAGCACACTGCTGAATCCTCTGATCGAGTGGTTCTCGTTTTTCTTGCTTACTTGGACCCCATGTGGTCCCAATGCTGTCAAAATCTTCGATAGATCTTTTGCCTTTCTTGTTGTCAATTTGTAAAGACTCCCACTGACTGGGTCGTATACTTTGAACGATACAAAAGACTTATTCGAGGATTCAGAAGACTCTGGTTTGGTGACACTGGATGCTGCTTTCTTTGACTCCTTTTTCGTCTTGGATCCATACGTAATGGAGATGCGTGTCTTCGATGCTGTGTTAGCTTACTCTTTCGTTTTGTGGTGTGAGCTTTTTGTACTTACCTGAGAGGGATTGGCCAGTAGCAGCTGCAAAGATCTTTCAATGAACAGATCTGTAGATTTGATTATAGGCATTTTCGAACTGACAGTATTCGTAAAAAGAAGCAAACAGTCGTCTTTCTTTCCAGTTCACTATTGTCTATTTCATTATATTTTTCATTTCAATAGTTTTGATGCTTTTTATCGGAGACTACATGGGTTCGAAACTGTGATAGAGCAACTGTTGAACACGGTGCATAAAGAGAAGCGACAGTCTGCCGAGAATTGTGATGAGTTAGACAAGTAGGAAAGGGTCTGAATAGCAAAAATGAGTAAACCGGGTCTGGAGTACTCTTTAGACTCCCTATCCCCAATTATGTCCACATATGTGGGAGGGAGATCGTAGTATCATAGTCAAAGTTCATGTTAAATCTAAAACTGTTATGGCATCTGAGGTTACAGCTACTTATACGCGTTGCACTGTGGACAGAGATATGAGGTCAGTTCTTTATTCCCATACAATTGCAAAATCAACTAAGAAGTTCGTAGGTCGCCAAATTTACATCACATTCCAACACTGCTACATCTCACCTCACCTCATGGCAAGTTAAATACTACAGAAAGCGACATTTCAACTGGGACAATCTTGGCCTGTTGTACTGAAGCTCTCAGTGGTTGTTGCCCATACGGAACCAACGTGAGTTGGCAGACGAGATGATGAAAATATTTAGATATTTTATCAAAATCCATATTTTCTTCTCTATATTCAATCTATGTTTTTTATAGTTTACACTATAATCTAATAAATTAGCTAGCTATATGGTCATCATTTGAAAAATCGAACTCTCTCCAAAAGGATTTTCCGTTGTTCCGTACAATCTTTTTACCAGTATCTATCAAAAGATTTAACAAGTTGGTAAAGTCGTATAAGTCGTATCCATTGTTTTCCTGATTACTGATAAATTTACTTACTTTCACAAACATAGAATCTTTTCCTAATATTCTTTCTACTTCTTCAGTTATTGGAAGATTAGAATGATGGAAGGAGGATATTTTCTAAATCTTTCTTCTTGTCCTTCGGTAATCCCATTTCTTATATATGCACAGGAAATAGCTCCTTCAATGAGGGAATATTATCCAATATAGATATCTTTCGTCATATCGTCATAATATTTAGTGACAAACTCAAAAACTGTTTAAACAACTATGCTTTAACAAAAATTCGCTGTATGACCCTATTATTTGTCCTCTATCATTTACATATCCTCCATATTTGTCTGTAATACCGAAATAGTATTCATACACATCATCTAATAAATTTGCTTCAATACACCCTTCGTTATCATATCATATGTATCTTAACTGTCACCATCAGTATATTCAGAAAGACTGTCTTCCACGCTGTTTTCTACTTCTACTTTTGCTTTTTCCTTTTCCATTATTTCACAGCTCTCTCTATTTGTTTCCAATTGTGTATATGAACCAACTTTTTAGTCTTGTGCGAGGCGTACAAGGTGTAGTAATTATACACTTTTTGTAGAAAATACTACCTATAGTCAAATTCCTTTATAGGTTTAGCAGCTTCTTCAAAATGTCCATGATTATAGAGAATTGTAGAATTATTTACTCACACACAGACCTTACTTGGGAAGAAGCTAAAATTCTTCCAATGTTACCAACGAAAAGTTATATATCAAATACTTAATACATCAATACGATTATAATGAATGCCTATCAATAATTGGCTGATGAATAAACCCTTGCCTATTTTTACGAAGAAGACAATATATTCAATAGCAGTTCTTTCAAGTCAGATCTTCCACATCAAAATATAGTATTATCTTATCTCCACCCTTATTCACCTACAAAATCTCTATTTGTATGTTTTGGATTAGGTGGAGGTGAAAACGTTTTTAGCAAAGTACCAGTACCACCAACACGATACCATTGTTGAAAGCCAAACAGCTCTAACATAAGACCACCCAGGCGGGAAGGTTAATACGCCTGAACGTATTTTCATCACGTTCGGTACAAAGATGTTAATCACATTCCGATTGATTTAAGTATATAGAAGACTACTGCAAGTGTTCATCACGCTTCAAGGACAAAGCCGTACAAAGATGATGGCCAATCTCCCAAGTAGATGACTTCATAATATTGCGGTCTCAAACCAATATGGCGAAAAGGTTACAGTAAAGAAGGAAAGACACCTTTTCAGAATTTCGGGTGTGCATATCTTTTTACTAACAACGACCTTCTATTAATAAGAAAATAAGAAAGAATATTATTGGTTCTTGGGGCTCGCTCAGATTTAGGTCCCTATATAACTTCCCAATGGGGGAAGCTGTATTAGTTTACAATACATATCAATCAAGTCACAAAGTCAGCTGCTTCCCCAAGGCAGGCACGCCCACACTGTAAGATGTCTGAAAAGAATGGAGTGCCATGGTAATAGTTTGAAAGATTTTATAAATTTACAAAACGCGTCGCCCACCAATATTCATTTCGCTGCACATTCCCCCTATTAGAACTTGTTATACGCGATTTCTGTACCTCAAGTCGCGCACCACATACACAGGGGGTTTCCTCCTGCTTCTTGTTTCTCTTGGAAATTACTGGGTGTTATTATAATATGCAGTATTATTTTTTCTTGCATGGTTAATCTATTCCATCTAATCAGATCCAAGGCAGTCTAACCCCAATAATATGCACAAGCGAAAGCGGAAAGACAAGAATGGATGATTGTTCAAATTTAGGTCGGTACTGGCAGTTTAGAGCTGGGCTGATTGTTGAATAAGACGCTAGTCGACTAGTTGATCATATATTGAATATAGCAAGGGCTGTGACATACATACCATTCAATGTGAGCCACCTTGACTGGCATGCCTCAGCTCGGATTCACTCTCTGTCAGAAGAGGCCACTTTGTTCCAAATTACATCAGTTTCTTCTTGTACTCATCGGATCCAATACCGTTATAAATGCATACTGTTTTAGTGAGGATTTCTAAAATCGGGTGTTGATCTTTTCTTATTCAGTTAATCAATATCTGTAATATTATGCAGGACAACATGCAAACGTTTTTCAACGATTGGTTGTATTTGAGCTAGTCCACCTCTCTTGCAGAACTGAATCAGAGAGACTGGGATATAGTCTGTTTACCAACACACAAATTTCCGATAAAACACGGTAACATTTGCGCGTCAGTCTGTTTATTTATTGTTGGTGACTATGATGGTGCTTCTTCGTTGGAATAGCTGCATGCAAGATGAACTTGTATAAGAATCAGGTATTGTCCTACTTATCGAGTATGTACCAGTTCAAATGGTCTACAAACTAGCCACTCATTCAAAACCAACTCTTTTCATTCTTTTCATACTGAGATGATTTTCAAGCCAAATACCTTTGCTTGGTTGATGGCTGCTGCCTCATCAGTTGCAGGTTGGACTCTTGAAGATGCCGGTGGTGCTAAGCCATTCAAATCACCTCTTGTTCCAGGCCGTTTCATCATTGAATATGACTCCTCTACTCTTTCGAAAAGGGATTCCATGTCAATCGCCTCGACTTTGTCTTCGAATGGTTTTGATGTCTCAGTCAATAACCAATTCGACTCAACTGTTTTCCAAGGTGCTTCTATCCAAGTTGTCAACTCTAATGAGACTACAGTCGAAGATTTGAAAAAAGTGGAAGGTGTTAAAGACGCATGGCAAGCTTCTTTTGTCGTGCTAGACGATGAAATCAAAGCCGCTAACTCTCCTCTATGGAATCCCCACACCCTTACTGGTGTCCAAAGTTTGCACGACAGGGGCATCAAAGGTGAAGGTATTACAATTGCAGTTGTTGATACTGGTATAGATTACAACCATCCAGCTCTGGGTGGTGGTATTGGTCCAAATTTCCCTGTCATTGGAGGTTACGATTTTTCTGAAGACCCAGAAAATCCTACCAGTGATCCAATGGATTGTGCTGGTCATGGTACATTTGTCTCATCTGTTATTATCGGTAACTCTGAATCCTTAGTCGGTGTAGCTCCTGAAGCCAAAATAAAAATGTACAAAGTCTTTGCTTGTGAGGATACTACTTCCGACGACATTGTTATGGCTGGTCTTTTGAAAGCTTATGAAGAAAAACCTGACATTATTACATTATCATTGGGTTCAAGTCGTGGTTACAGTACAACTCCTATTGGTAAAATCTCAGCTAAAATTGCCCAAGAAATCACCATCATGTTCTCTGCTGGTAATGACGGTGAAAGCGGTCCATTCATGGCTTCAAACGGTGGTGCTCCTAAGGACGTTTTGGCTATTGGTTCTACTCACGCTACACAATTACTTGGTTATCAAGCAACTGCTGTTTCATCTAGTGGTGAAACTAAGAAGTTCGGTTATGTTGGTGATTCAGGTAATGCTTTCAGTAACGAAGGAACTTTCAAAGTTGTGGCTACAAAAGAAAACGGGTGTGTAACAACTGCATCTGCTGAAGAGGAACGTACTTTACTTATCTCGAAGCTTGGTACTTGTTACATTGGTAACCTATACAATAATGCTTATGGAGCCGGTTTTGAAGCCGCACTATACTATCCAGCATCGCCTAACGATGACCTTACCTACTTTTCACAATCTGTTACACCTGAAGACTATTTGGCCAATTTTGGTCAGATCAGTTACGAATTTGGTCAGTGGGTTCTTGAACAAATCGAAGCTGGTAATACTCTCGAAATCACTTTTGACAAGAATGAAGGAACATATGTTTTCGAAAACACAAATATCAATGCTGGTCAAATGAGTTACTTCAGTTCTTGGGGTCCTACTTTTGAAAACTCATTTTATCCTTCTGTTTCTGGTCCAGGTGGTGCTGTTTTTGGATGTGCCCCAGGAGACTCTTACAGTGTCGGTAGTGGTACCTCATTCTCTTGTCCATATGTTGCTGGTTTGTCAGCACTTTACTTGTCTTCTAACAAGGGAGCACCTCCTCAAGAGTTGAGAAGGGCATTAATGTCCACAGCCAATGATTTGGCTCTATATCAGAAAAAAAATACTGGTAATGAGTTTGATGTTTCTACTATTGATATGGATCACAGAGCTCCATTGATTCAACAAGGTGCTGGATTGATCGATGCTGTTAGAATGCTTGACCAGGGCACTAAGGTCACTTCTACTCCATTTTTGGAGTTGAATGACACTGTTAACAGAGTTGAAGATTTTGAGATCTCAATTGTAAACTCCAATTCTAAATCTGTCACATACAACATTGAACATGTTGCAGGTACTACTGTTAACACAAGAGATGAAGACTGGCTTGTTTCAGAGTACTTCCCACCAACCTCCGATGCAACTGCTTCAGTTTCTTTATCCCAATCATCCGTCACATTAGGGGCAGGTGAAAGTATTACAATCCAAGTTAAGATTCAAATTCCTGGGGACACCGACATCAATCTTGGTGCAGTATTTTCTGGTAAAATATACTTCAAAGGTGATAATGGTGATGTGACATCTGTACCATACATGGGTGTTCAAGTTGACACTAAGGCATGGCCAAGTTTCCAATACGAACCTTTGGTGATTGGCTATGATACTAACACTGGTTATTATTACAACTTGACTGAACCAGCTTTCAAAAAAGCTTACCAGCCGGAGGATTTGGATTCTCCTAAAATCATGTTCAACCATATTTATGGAACTGAATTTGCATCATTTGATATTGTTGACGCGGACTACAAACTTGATACTTACGAATTTCCACCAACTGCAGGGGAAAATGGTTATGGAGGTCCAGTCAAATCAACACCAGATGTTTATGGAAATACCATGAGCTGGCCATACGAGTTTGTTGTCAGAACTAACTATGTCGGTGAAGTTGGTTTCCAATCATATGCAAACGGAACTGCTATTGCGCCTGGTTACTACAGAGTCCTATCAAGATCTTTGAAGATTTTTGGTTCCAGAGAAAATCCTGACGACTGGTATCTATATCTCTCTGATCCTTTCTATGTTGGTGAGCTCCCAGAAAGTTCAAGTTCTGAATCTGAATCCTCATCCCATGAGGAATCCTCGTCTGAAAGTGAATCCTCTGAGTCATCGAGTGAGACTCTTGAGTCCTCAACGGAAGAATCCTCATCAGAGTCATACCCTGAAGCTTCATCTTCGGAATCGTCGGTTCCATCTGATGTTTACACATTCGTTATCCCAACAGGAGAGCCACCTGAAATAACAGGGGAAGATTTTGTGACTGATATCAAAATCATCAACAAAGACTCCCAAGGTCCAGTCTCATTTGCAGATGACTGGTTCAGTATAACTGTCTCATTCTATAGTAAACTACCAATTCCTGAAGGAACAATTACCCAATTCTCTATTCCAGGCTTCGAGACATCATTCCATTATAGCACCGTCCAAACAGGAGGTGGTATGAGAATCGGTGACATACGTAATGTTGGTGATGTCTATACATTGACCTGGGGCGGATTCTCCACATGGAATGAAAACCTTAAGGGAACAATCAAATTCGATTCTCGTATGACTGAAGAGTACAAGAAATTGATTACCGAACCAGCTACAGTTAAAGTGATATCCTTTTCACCAGAACAAGAATTCACTAATAAACTTGAATTCAATGCATTACCATCTGACGCTCCACACAGAGACTCTTATTTTGTTGATAGAGAAGCCTTCTGGAACGTTAGTATTCCAGCCACGTTGGGTCCATGGGATTCTGTGAAAATTTCTGGAGAAGCTCCAACCTATGACTATAGCTATGTTTGTGATAATGTTGTCAAATCAATTGGCTCTGAACTTGACGGTTTCAAGAGAGCAACGAAATTTGAGGAAATCACCATCTCAAGTGGAAGATGTAATCAAGCTATATTTGAGTTTGTTTATGAAGGATCTATCGAAGAGGACCAGGTTTTGAGCTTCCACATTCCAAGTGAAAGACAGAATACTCTGCTTTCAGAATTCCTCAGCACTATGGTTGTCACCGTTACTAAAGACGGAAAGGACACCGTATACAACTTGGTAGATACGCTCAGAAGCTCTTCACAACAATCAACGTTTTTCGAGGGTACCCCATACACACCAGCATCAGAGTCTTCCTCAGAGTCTTCAGAATCATCAGTTGAATCTTCAGAGTCTTCCGTTGAGTCTTCAGAGTCTTCTGTTGAATCATCAGAATCTTCCGTTGAGTCTTCAGAGTCTTCCGTTGAGTCTTCAGAATCATCAGTTGAATCTTCAGAGTCTTCCGTTGAGTCTTCAGAATCATCAGTTGAATCTTTAGAGTCTTCTGCTGAATCTTCAGAGTCTTCTGTTGAATCCTCACAGTCTTCCGTTGAAGAATCCTCATCAATTGAATCATCTTCTGAAGAGTCTGCAACACCATCTGAGATTGCCCCAAGTTTGAAAGGTGAATTCATCAACGGTAACCCACAATGGGAATTATCACTTCCAGGGGAATTGGGACCATGGGACTCAGTTAACTTTGAAGCTAAAGCGGATTCCAACTACTTGTTTGCTGATGTCAGATATGTTATCGACCAACAAACTAGTTATGTTAACGCTACCTTACTAAAAGAGGTAGAATTCAGTACTGACAAGTATAGCGAGGATGGTCTTACCGCCCGCTTTGACGGTCGTTACTTCAGTGGTGAAACGTTCACTATTGAAATTGTTGTGACAGTCACTAGACCAGACACTGGTAACGGTTTGAAGAAGAGAGATGTCTTAGTTTTCGAATTAAGTGATACAATCTCACCATTTGCAGTATCTTCTGGTTCAGAATCCTCATCTGACATTATTGAATCATCTTCGGTTGCACTTGAATCTTCTGGCGTTACAGAGTCTACTATTTCACAGGAATCTTCAGATATTGGTGAATCATCATCTTCATCCGATATCGTAGAACCATCATTCATCTCAGAATTTACATCAGAATTTTACACGGAGTCTTCCTCAGTTGTGGAGTCTTCATCAGCTGAGTTTTCATCAGCTGAGTCATCTAACTTTGTCACTTCTGACCCACAGATTACTTCTGTCGTCACTGAAGAGGAAAACAAAACAACAGTTGTTGTTATTACCTCATGCGAGGAAAACAGATGTTCAGAGACAGAAGTCACCACTGGTCTAACTGTTGTCACAACTACTATCGGTAATGTTGAGACCATTTACACTACGTACTGTCCTTTGAGCACGACTACTAGTACTGCTGAGAAGCCAAAAACTACTTTAGTCACTGTCACTTCCTGTGAAGAAAACAAATGCTCTGAAAAGATCGTTCCAACCGGATTGACAGCTGTCACCAAGACACTAGCTAATGGGGATAAGACTACATACACCACCTACTGTCCTATCAGCAGTACTGATGTTTCTAACTCAAAAGCTACTCTTGCCACAACTGGCTACATTACCAAATCGATTGAAAGTCGTCTTCCAAACACTTCAATCAGAGTTACCACAGTTGGTCCAGCTCCTGGTCCAGCTCCTGGTACTGATAAAGGTACTTCAACTGTCCGTGTTACCACTACCTCCACGAGAGGCCAGGAAGCAACTACAGTTCCTGAAGCTCCTAAATCTCCAGAAGGAACGACAACAGTACCTCAACCTTCTGGTGAGACTGCAACCAGAGGCCAAGGATCTACCAGTTCTCTTTCCTCTGTTCCAGCAATTTCAACCTTTGAGGGTGGTGCATCTTCTAACAAACTACAAGGTTTAGCTGCAATTGTCTTACCTCTCATGTTCTTGTTTTAGTCTAGATACTAGTTCAAGTCTGTTTGTTTTACGTAAGTTATATATAGAAACTGGTCTTGAGTTCGAGATCATCATTTAATGAATGTTTTAGATAGATAGCCCATTTGTACAGTAATACCTTGTCCAAAGCTATTACATGATTGATGATTGTATCAGATTGTCCCAAGCAAAATGTGCCTTATCTCAACGAAAATACTGTTTCACGAACAAAAATTACATGAGATTGGAAAGTAGCAAGCGTTGGTAGAAGCCCAGAGACTACTGTCTTGGTTGTTACTTCTGTGAGGAAGGATACATTTTGTGTCCATCCTTAACAGTTCTGTAATCTAGCTGCAAAGCTGATGATATATACCGGAAGCGCATTTTCTTCACATGACAAATCTAATCGTGTGTAGGCTCAGAAACAAGTTTTAAGGTTGGCAAGTACATTCGGATCGCGTATGCCAAAACCCAAAAAAGAGAATTACTTCTGCTTTGGTCATCTGGGTATCAAGGGCATTACCGGATAGGGTCAATCCATTACGGACGATGAAGACATTTACTACTGGTGCAATGAATAATACAATGAATGTTTATCAAATTTATAGAAGCAACATATTAACCAAACCATAGCTAAAAAGATTCCAAAATAAAGGAGAACAAATATGAATAAAAAAATAACGAACCAGATAAACGCCGTACCTCTGACAACAGTTTGTATTGAAGTATAACCAATATCCCAACTTAGCAAATTTTAGTAAAACAAACGATAACAATAAATAATGAGAATAGTAAAATGATAAGAACTTTTTGAGACCTTCTTGTGCCCTTCTCTCTATAAAAGCTATGTAGCTGTATTCCTGTAACTGATAGTCAAATGAAGAGAATGGAGATAACAAAAAAGTAAGACTTTCCAGAAGCCGTTGAGTACCTTGCCCATTCGCCATATTTCATTTAGTGAGTTACGGAATTCTCATAGATGAACTGCTCACATCTCTGAACAGTTCTTCTTAAAGATATTCTACCATTAGCATTTCTAACGTCTGATATTCTCTCTAGTTTCAACACATCAGAACTCTCCTTCTCATCGCTACTCTTTTCCCTGGTACTTCTATCTGTACCGGCACTAGGTCCCACTTTCATGTTGAAGATAGCCTTGACGAGTGCTCGATAGACCTCGTGCAATTTGATCAGTCTGGAAAGGTATAAGGTCAGGTCGTACAGAACCAACAAGACCACTGGAAGCAGCAACAGGCCAGCAACAGACAGTGAAACACAAGAAACACACTTAATAACATAGGAAAGGAGATGCTTTTGAGAGAGAAGCCCAAATATAAGGCTGTGTGTGTGTTGCAGCACCACTTCTGCCTGAGGTAGCTGTATGTGTTGCTGTAGGATGCTCATCTGGAGGCTGATTATGTGTGAGAAGAAGTATGGATAGGTTACTCGATATTTTTAGTGGTTAGCTTATGCTGAGGGATGAACAGATAATTTGCTTTTATTTTATACAACCAGAAGGTTAGAGTTTTTTTAATTAAGTTTAGATTAGCTTGTGATTTTTTTGAAATTTGAGATTAAAGTTCTCTATATTATCCGCTATTATTCACGTGATCTTCCCTTTTGAGCGGGTACTGTAAAGTTCGAAAAACAGAAATTTTTTTTTCCCTCACAAAAGAAAGAAAAAAATTGAAGAGAAAGTACTACATAAGCTAGCGAGTTAGGGTAAACTGAACCATACAGTTCCACCTGGGTATGTACCGAATGAACTGATGACAGTGATGCACAATTGCTTTTGCCAACCTCAGATGATGAATAAACCAAAACACTTATCTACATTACCTGATTTTCCATGAACGTGAACTTTGCAAACTTCTGATATGAAATCTTGGCTCCAGCAGTTGGTGTAGGCTGCACTAGCTTTTTTAAACTTGACTAACGTTCTTTCCTCAGATTGCAGATGGCCATGTGCTTGCTCCAATGTGAGTGTTTTGCTAATAAATGTTCTTTCACCATGCGGTATCTGTAGATCACTGATATTTCTCCTACGACAGACAGTTGCGATTTTCTTCATCTCTTTCACGTGCCCTTCGTGGGTGTTCATTATTGTGCGTAGCACCCTGCCTATATGGTTCCATCCGGCGGAGAGAATGCGACAAGTTTGGACAGTTCAGCTACAACTGGCTACCTAGCTACATTCAGCGTTGGACATTAAAACGCTCTTACATAAGCCCTGATTCCTATTGGCTGGCCAACTCAGGTCTTATTTCAATTGCGACCTCCTGCTAAATTATACTGTTCGTTCATGTGGCCTTCCTGTCACTTCTTCACGGTTATGGATCTCTGCCGTAACAACCTACGCTGGCAAATCACAGCTAGTCATCTCAGATCATACCACACTTTTTCATATGGCAATTTTTCAATTTTCTCAGCTCACAATTTTTTTTTTTTTTCTGATCGCGTCGTTTAAAAAGAAAAATTACTATAAACGACTTGAACGTATATCATATAAATATCAACAAAGCACTTCTAGTTATTGTCCGAGTAATCCAGCTCTTGGTCGCACACATAGCATTGATCCATAATGGCTGCTATTCTTACAGTTGCTGATAAGGCCACAGAGGCAGTAGCTTATCTATATACGCTCTTCCTCACATTGTCTGTACATCAGCGTATCTCTCTATTATTGGCACTTCCTTTCGTCTACAATATTGTCTGGCAGTTTCTTTACTCCTTGAGAAAAGATCGTGTTCCACTTGTATTTTACTGGATTCCATGGTTTGGCTCAGCAATTCCATACGGTATGCAACCGTACGAGTTTTTTGCTGATTGTCAACGTAAATATGGTGACGTCTTCGCCTTTGTGTTGTTGGGTAAAGTAATGACGGTTTACTTGGGTCCAAAGGGCCATGAGTTCATCTTGAACTCCAAGTTGGCTGATGTCTCAGCTGAAGAAGCTTACAAGCATTTGACGACCCCTGTTTTTGGTAAGGGTGTTATCTATGACTGTCCCAACTCAAGATTGATGGAACAGAAAAAGTTCGTCAAAGGTTCCTTAACAAAAGAGGCATTTAGATCATATGTTCCAAAAATCAGGGAAGAAATTCTGTCCTACTTCAAGAACGCCAAATCCTTCAGATACGGTGAAAAATCTCATGGTGTTGCCAACGTTATGGAAACTCAACCAGAGATCACCATTTTCACTGCTTCAAGATCGCTATTGGGTGACGAAATGAGACAGAAATTTGATGCTTCTTTTGCTGGATTGTATTCTGATTTGGATAAAGGTTTCACACCTGTGAATTTTGTTTTCCCAAACTTACCATTGCCTTCCTATAAAAAGAGAGACTTGGCTCAGCAGAAAATCTCTAACACTTACGCTGAGTTGATTGGTAAGAGAAGAAGAGAAAATGATATACAAGATAGGGACTTGATTGACACTTTGATGAAAACTGCTACCTACAAAGATGGAGTCAAAATGACCGATTCTGAAATCGCCAACTTGTTGATTGGTGTTTTGATGGGTGGCCAACACACTTCTGCTGCCACTTCTGCATGGTTCTTACTTCATTTAGCTGAACATCCTGAACTGCAGGAAGAATTGTACCAAGAATACTTGGAACATTCAGATAATGGTAAACGTGACATCTCTTATGATGACTTACAAGAAATGCCGCTAACAAATAACTGTATCAAGGAGACTTTGAGAATGCACATGCCATTGCATTCCATTTTCAGAAAGGTGATGAACCCATTACCAGTTCCAGGGACTTCCTACGTTGTTCCAAGGGGCCATCATGTTCTAGTCTCCCCAGGGTTTGCCATGACCAACGAACAGTACTTTCCCCAACCACAAGTTTACAATCCTCACAGATGGGATGATTCTTCCAACCAAACTGCTGCTAATAATTCAGATACTGTGGATTATGGTTTTGGTGCTGTTTCTAAAGGTGTCTCGTCTCCATATTTACCTTTCGGTGGTGGTAGACATCGTTGTATTGGAGAACAATTTGCATATGTTCAGTTAGGTACCATTTTAACTACATTCGTCAAAACCTTCAAGTGGAAATTTCCAAACGGTCACAAACTACCTGATGTTGATTATCAAAGTATGGTTACATTGCCTCAAGACCCAGCTTTGATTGAATGGGATTTGAGAAATTAATCTATCGCCTGCTTTTTAATTAATGTCTTTTTTAACGAATTATTACTACGGAAGAGGAACCTGCTTTCACCTATATTCAATCACAACAAAATAGATTTAGCAGATGCTCAAAGGCAGTTTATTTACTTCAAATCGATCAGAGATTCCTTTATTTATCTTTTGTACGCTTTCAAACTTCATTCTACAGTCATTGCGCGCCAAATGCAACTACACAAAGAGATATCAAAGTTGTAGTAACTATTGTAGTGACAATTAATTCAATTATGACTTTGTTCATCATTAACGTCAACGTTAGTGTCAATTCCTGCTTCTGGTGCAGGTGCAGATGGTGGTTCAACTGTACTTTCTTTTTCGTCAATGTTATCTTTTCCAACACTTACATTACCATCATCCGTGGTTATATCACCAACAGCAGCGTCTTGACCACCATCCGAGTTTATCTTCCGCTTCTTATGCTGTTCCATTCGTTTCTCTTCTCGTTCTCTCTGTCTTCGTTTCTTTGCTTCAAATTCATGCCATTCTCCATTCAGTATATTTGTGTCTAGTGGTGCAATATGTGGCTCCTCTTTAAAATATTCATGATTCAGTGCTTCCTTTGCCGTCATTCTTTTAGTTGGATCATACTCCAACAGTTTTAATGCTAACTCGAAGCATAAAGGGGACAATTTATCTCTGTACAATTCATCAAATCTGGATTCATAGTATTGTTTAGGTTTCAGCATTTCATACCACGGTAGATTATTCAAGCTTTTCCATTGCTCAAAGCTTGGGGTTCCTAATGTCTGAAAAATCGAAACAACTTGTTGTATTTCATCTTGAGCCTGGAAAACCGCTTTTTTGGTGAAAAGTTCAACTAAGAGACATCCAACGCCCCACATATCAACTTCACGACCATAACTTGTAGTGCCGAGTAATAATTCAGGAGGTCTATACCATAGCGTGATGACACGATTGGTGTAATCTGATCCACTAGTGATTGGGTTACTTCTATCGACTGGCTTCATTTTTCGTGCTAAACCAAAGTCTGCAATTTTTAAAACACCATTCTTGTCGATGAGTAAATTGGATCCTTTGATATCTCTGTGAATAACCCTTTTTGAGTGAAGATAATCCATACCTTTCAAGAGTTGTTTGAATAAATTCTTACAATGACCAGCTTCCAAATGAATGTCCGGGTTTGAGAGAATTCCACTTAGATCATGATCTGCATAATTGAAAATCATATGTATCTGTTTACTTTCTACCATAATCTCCAATAATGAAACAATATTCTCATGATCGAAACTCTGTAGAAGTCTGATTTCTCTCATTGCAGTGATAGGAAATCCTTCTCTTTCAGATTCCATTCTTAGTTTTTTCAACGCCACAAAATCTTTGGTTATGATATTTCTTGACTTGTACACTTTACCATATGTACCTTCACCCACTTGTATCACTTTCTCGTAAATGGTTGTGTTTCTGTTAGACTTTAAGAATGTAATTTTAGGTTCTTCTTTAACTTGGGGTTGCAATTTCCTATCGGATGTGTATCTTTGCTCTGTGTAGTGTCTATTCGGCTGGGAAGTTTGGAAGTTCCGTCTAGTATTCTGATGTTGTTTTAACGGGCGAAGTTGTTTATGCTGTTGCTTTTGGTGCTGTTGGGGTTGTTGTTGCTTTGATTGTTGCTGGGACTGTGCAATACGATTCGGCCTATAGGTTCTTTCGTTTCCATAGTTCCTGACGCTATCAGTCTTTGGTAACTTGAAACTCATCTTCTTAGGTCCACGGGGTAAATTGCTGAGTGGGTCCGTCAGATTACCACTATTGTCTCTGGTTGGAGATTTTGATCTTGACCTTACCTGAGAAACGCCTGAATCGTTTGTGTCATTTTTGGGATAATGTCTCTGTGGGCGGCTAGACGAAACTCTATAAGAGTCCCGATTGGTTCTGTACTCTGAACTGTTATTACCTCTTCCACTAAATGAAGGTTTAGTTGAGTCCTGGTCCAGTCTATCTAGCAAAGACCGTCCTCTTGCATAATCTCTGTTATCTCTCGGTCCATTTGGCCTCACAGGAAATCCTGAACGTGATCTTTGGTCATGATCATTGGGTTTTGTGCCTCTGACACCCAAGCTATTGGAGCCAGAAGAGTTTGAACTCGTCCTTGCACTGTTATTCTTATACTGATGGCGGTTATTAACGCCATTTCTATCAGATTCTTCTTGGTTAAACTACTGTTAGTACTATTCGGTGCTTTGAGGTAATCAAAGTAGTACTTACTATCCATTCTTAGGAAGACCGCTCTTTATACGTCTCCAATAGTCTTTAGCCGCTGGTCTGAACAAGAAGTCAACAATATGCTAATGATTCTTTTTTTTTATTATTTTTATTGTAGAAAAGAATGTATGTGTCCATATCAACGATAATTATCGATGAGATGAGTACCTTTTATAGGAACTCAGGAATACATCTCTACACAATGCAACAATTGTTCCTCAATTCATTGTAGAATTTCGACGGCTCCACCGTCTTACCAAAGCTATAAAACTGACGTTGCTGCTAATAAAAATTCCACCCCTTTTCTAAAACAAATTGCACACTAATTGATATTATGAACAGAACACACAGGTAAACTTGACCAATGTTTATACACATATATAAATAATATTTTGGATGCCGAGAGCTCTAGTGCTTACCACCAGTTCTCTTGTGACGAAGTTCTCTTTCCCTTTTTTCAACATGAGAGTCATATGCAATGAATTCATCCAAGCCTTTACCACCTGCGACCATTGGCAAGACTGGGACTTTCTTTTCAACAAACACTTCTAGCAACACAGGTTCTTTGCAGTCAAGGAATTCTTGGAGTCCACTTTGGAGTTCTGACTGTTCAGAAATTCTGATACCTTTCCAGCCCATACCGTCAGCAATTTTAATGAAATCCGGGTTGGCTTGATGTGTGTGAGAATATCTGTGTTCGTAGAACAACGATTGCCATTGGGTAACCATACCTTGTTCTTCATTGTTCAAGACGACAACTTTGACTGGTGCACCAGCTTGGATTGCTGAAGACATCTCCATCAAGGTCATGTTGAATGAGGCATCACCATCGATGTCGATAACAACAGCGTCTGGCTTAGCGATTTGAGCACCAATGGCAGCTGGTAGCCCATAACCCATGGTACCTAAACCACCTGAAGTGATGAAAGTTCTTGGAGTTTTCCACGTCCAGTATTGAGCAGCCCACATTTGATGCTGGCCAACACCAGTGGTGACAATTGTCTCTTTACCACTGGCGTTACATAGTTTAGATAGCTCGGAGATGACGGTTTGTGGTTTGATTTTAGAATCTGGGGTTTCTCTTGAATAATCATATGGATATTTGTGTTTCCATTTCTTAATTTGATCAAACCAAGTTGGTCTTTCTTTGACTTCCTTCACTAATGGCAAGAATCTCTTCAAGTTGGTGGTAACATCACCTTCAACAGCTTCAGTTGCTTGGACAACTTTATTTATGTTCTTTGGAGCGATTTCAAAATGTATGATACCACCTCTACCTTCTTCAGCGGCTCTCTTGGCTTCTGGAGCGAATTTTGATAAAGCACCAGTAACCCTGTCATCGAATCTGGCACCCAAAGCAATGATTAAATCAGCATTTTGCATGGCCAAGTTGGCGAATGCAGAACCGTGCATACCCAACATATCCAGAGATTTTGGATCATCTTGGTCGAAAGCACCTAATGCTTGTAGAGTGGTTGTTACCGGAATTTGAGCTTTGTCAGCCAACTCTTTCAAAACAGCAGGACCATCTTCGTGGTTCAAGATACCGTTACCGACATAAAGAATTGGTTTTTTAGCTTGGTTTAGCAAAGCAGCTGATCTTTCAATGGCAGCTTGAGTGAATTCCAAAGATGCAGCTTTTGTGATCTGGGTTAAAGTGTTTGATGGAAGAGTAGTCTTCATTGGAATTGCTTCCTTTAGAATAGAAGCAGTGACGTCCTTTGGTAAATCAACTAATACTGGACCTGGTCTTCCTGAGGTAGCAATCTCAAAAGCCTCATTGATACGTCTTGGTAGTTCAGCCACATCTTTGACCATAACATTCCATTTGGTACATGATCTAGAGATACCAACAACATCTGCTTCTTGGAAAGCGTCAGTACCAATTGCAGTGGTAGCAACTTGACCAGTGAAGACAACTAATGGGATACCATCGGCTAGGGCATCGGCCATTGGGGTAACGACGTTAGTAGCACCTGGACCAGAAGTGACCAAAACAACACCTGGTTTACCGGAGGCTCTGGCATATCCTTCTGCCATGTGGCCAGCACCTTGTTCATGTCTTGGCAAGACGAAGTTGAATCTTGGTGAGTTGAAGATCGCATCATAAACAGGCAAGATAGCACCACCTGGGTAACCAAAAATGGTATCAACTTGATGTCTCTCCATCATTTCGTGGAAGATTTGACCACCCGTGAGACCGACAAAAGAGTCATCTAATGAATCTTTGTTCTTTTTGGCCAATTTGGATACTTCGTTACCACTTGGATTAGATTGAGCAAAGGATGGCGCTGGTTGTTCTCTATGTCCAGTCGCAGCTGTTGATTTATGTCTAGATGCATTTAAAATGACTCTTTTGGTAGAAGATCTGAGTGCAGCGCAGGATCTGGCCGCGAGTTGACAAGAGCGACGACCTGAAGAGGCCTTTATCGAGCTAGAGATCATTGTAACGTACTTGTTTCAAGAAACGGTAGAAGGAATGATTAATAAACTTATGTCTCTTTCTGAACTTTTTTGTTTTTTTTTTCCACTTGTCTTATTTTTTTCCTAATGCTATTTTTTTTTTCTTTTTTTTTTCCGATGATTCATAAAAAAAAAAATTTCTGCTGATTTTTGAGTGGCCGGTGACGGCGCTGTGGTTCAAACCATAATTTACGTTGCTGTGATTGGGCAAACGAGCCTGAACATAGTCCGGCCGGTGTGCAAGTCAGCTAGCGTTGTAGAGAAACAGAAGACAAAAGTTAAAACATAAATACAAAAAGATGTAGAACAAGAGGATAATATATAGGGCAGAGCAAGTGGTAAATATACGTATTAAGCAATAGGTCCTGAAATAAGATAAATCATGTGGTGGTGATATATCTACACCTAAAATCGAACACCGTTGCAACTAACATTTGGCTGCAGTAGCTGGTGGAGTCTCTTTTCTTCAGAACAGTATCGTTAAATTGACTCTATAGTCCTAGCAGCCTGAATATAATCTCCATGTGCAAGATAGAAAGCTATGACTCACGCAATAACAGTTGCTCCACATTGGTTTTCATTTTGTACTTGCAGGTACTGTGTTACCCCAGATTTTCGTCTTTTCTTGTCTAACACGTCACAAAAGTCAAAGCCCTGCCTAACTCCGATTCGTGGGGTTGTCAGAAAAGAAACTACTATGCACAATAGCTCTAACAGCTCCTTGTGGCAGGGAAGTTAGAGAGACGGCGGCTACAGTTGAGTTGGGTCATTGGTTGTACATTTTACTTACACCAGCTTCTCGTAGAACAACACATACACATTACTGCTGCTCATTCGATCGGCATCTTTCACCCCACTGTTTACACGTCCATGCTCAGTATCTTTGACAACCTCATCATCAAAGTAGTACCAG
This sequence comes from Komagataea salicaria, assembly GCA_003707885.2. Lineage (NCBI taxonomy): Eukaryota > Fungi > Ascomycota > Saccharomycetes > Phaffomycetales > Wickerhamomycetaceae > Komagataea > Komagataea salicaria. The sequence goes on from PPMB02000020.1 coordinate 43,937, forward strand.
TTAGGGTTCTGCAAGTCATTCGTGAGACTCTTGTTAGTTATGGCTGTATAATGACCCGATTTCAAAGTGCCCGAATGGTTAACTACACCAAACAATCTATATCTCACCTGCTTCTCCCCATGTGGAACATTCAAAATCAATGGATATTGTATGATGGAATCGTCCTTTTGCGACGTGTCATAGAATAAGAACCTTGAGAGATGTATAATCAAAGTAGGGGGCAATGACACGAAATTCAAAGATTTGATAGTCGAATTGGAAATAGCATGCTTTTTGTGTAGTGATGACGAAGAGCCATTTGATGTTATAATTGAGTCTTTTTTTGGCGCAGGGCTTGATGAACGACCTCTAAATTTGAACGTATTAGAGAAGTGTAATCTATGTCTTCTTGGCTCCTTCTCCATGGAGTTCGTTAAAGTCAAATTGTTGTCCTTATTTTTATTTGAACACCTAGGACAATCCCAGGCATTATCACCTTTCAAAATCTCATCATTTGTAAAAAGTTCGATGCAGTCTTCCAGGCAAATCTTCTTCAGTTTCTTTCCATTTTTTGTCTTTTTGGGAATACCTAAACTTAGCATATAGAAGCTCGAGTAGTTCGAGGATTTGAATCCACAATTCATACAGGTTAAACTATCCTGTAATTGACCTTGAAAATTTTTGGAAACTGGTGAAAATCCTTGTTTCATATAAACATCATTGAACCATTTGTCATAATCTTTTCCCAATTTGTTCGAATTTGTATCATACTCTAGCAACTCTGGATAATCGCTAATCACTTTGTTTGAGTTGGAGAGCTCATCATGGAGTCGATCTAATAAGAACATAAGGAATTCTTGGGTATCTTGTTGTTCAAATGGTATGTTCAAATCTGGTCTCAGATGAGCGCAATTTTTCAAAAATCCAGATGGGACAATCGAGCAGCCTCCATTGAGAAACATCTTTTCGAAAAGTTTTGCTAATGATGAGGACAAACGAATACTTGGGTCAGAGGAACGTCCATTATCTGACATTCCTTTATTATTGAAGAAGTTAGGGTTGTAATATTCCTGATACTTATAGTCTAAAAACAATTCCCTGAACTGTCTGCACTCAAATAGACATTGGATCATACTGTTGATGTAACAAGTATTTTTCAAATTGCGTAAACCAGTGATAGACATTCTCACAAATGGATGAGCGGAGTCCTCAATAGTTGGAACTATCCTACTTTGAACTCTATTTGACGGGTGGAGATGTGGTGGTGGCTGAATAGGAGGGTGATGGTATTGGACCTGAGGTAGATACATATTGTTAAGTGTGTTTGAAGGTGGTGGAGCATGTAGTGCTGGTCTATAGTAATGATTTGGTGGGTATGGAGCTTGGCCAACTGTGCTGAAGTTATTGGTAGGATATTCAAAAGGTTTGGGAACACCTTGATAGTGGAAGGTACTGGCGACTGAAAGTGGTCTTTGCGGCGGTTGAGTTCTGATATGTGATTGTGAGTGGTATGCTGGAGTCGCCATAGGAGCTCTACCAATAGGAATCAACGAAGATTGAGATGAGCTGGTATTATTGTTCACAAACTGAGGGTTTGAAAGCTGAGTGTTGGCCGTAAACAGCGATCTGTCAGGGAACATCTTACCATAATCAAAGGTTGATGTCTTCAAAAGTGTACCTTGCTGGGATTTAGGAAGCGGAGGTGCTGCTGAAATAGGCAATTCAGGGATATTGAACATGGGTGATTTAACTTTGAATTTCAGCTCCTTGTTATGTTGATGAGTTTTCGAAAGATATTTCAGCCACTGATCAAATCCTCCACTTAATGTCTTTGGTTTTAAGTCAATCTCGTTCAAGAGTTTTGAAAACTTCACAATATAGTCACTTTTGTTATTGAAGAAAGTAGCATTATCAGAATAAGAGACAATGGCATCAAACTTCTTCAAGTTTTTGAACTTTTGAAAACTTTCACTCGTCAGCAAGAGTTTCATCGAATCTTCGAACTCTTGATAGTTCAAACTATTCAAAACAATAGAAGGGTCCAATTGAATCACATTAGCATAGGGTATATGATTGATATCAAAGGATGTCTTTGGTCTAATATCAAAAATCATATAAGAGCGTTGTGCCTGGAGTAACTCATCGTACAGATATTTAGAATCGAGAGTCATAACGCTCTCATCTTCATCAATAGCATAAACTGAGTGGTAAGAATCTTTCCTGTGTGATGTCTTTGTCTTGAAGTAATCAAAATCTGGCTGTTCCTCAGAATCCTCTTCATCAAGTGATCGGAAAACCTCATTTGTTAACGGTTTTTTTTGGTAAGATGGGAGTGAAAGGGCTGGGTCTGAGTTGGTATGTTTCAAATTCACGTTCGGAACAGGTGGTGGTGCATGTTGTGGTAGTTCAGGGGGTACAGAGTTGATTGTTTCCTGGCGAAGATGCCCAATATCTGAATTTGAACTGTTATCGTTGACCAATTTCAACTGATCTTTCGGCTGTAAAGGAGGTGGAGACCATACTTCATCCTCTTCGATAATGGACGAGTTTGTGGATTCCGAGTCAGATGAACAAGCTGAACTTGAGGATGACTCTCCTGATCCCTTTGTGTTCTCGGAACTTTGCTCTGTCAAGAATTTTGTTAAGTCATGCTGCAATTCTAAAGAAGGCAGTGTTTGCGCTCTTCTCTTTTTCACCTCCAGAGAAGATTTCTCACTGTTTTTATCGTTCAGATACCCAATATAGTTTATAACCTGAAGCTTCACATTTGACATATTAGTTTCCTTCTCATACAGCTGCTTCAAGAATAAGAATATCTCGTAGTTCCTGTTCTTTATTTGAAATTGAATGGAATTGGGGATGATCAGATACACATAGAACAATCCAACGATAAAGTACTTCAGACACCGATCAAAGTTACCTGCACCAAGATTTTCGGTGTACTGCTCAACGTTATACTGCGCTATATCAATCAAATCAATCATCTTACTCAATTGCAAATCATTGATATTGTGTTTGATTTCGTTTTTATAGAGCTCCATGACAAGGCCCAGCAGCTCATCGGAATACTCTGGAGTATACTTGACCTTCGGAAGAATGCTGCTGGCCATATTGAGCCTCTATATATCGACCACCGTACTTCTTGATTTCTTAGTTCAATGGCTTTGGCGGCGAAGCACAATTCTACAAATCTACCTTTTTACCAAATATAGTGTCTGTGATCCTATTATTCCCAGAAGAGTAATATTCGCGATGGACCCTCTATACAAAAATCGATAATCTTGATATGAGTTGAAGCCATTACACTTTACACAAAATGGGGTATTTTAGATAATAATGATCCAGAGTAAGCCATTGAAGTACTATGTGGTGAAGATTTGTGGATGGCTTTCATATCGGAAGCAGTGTCTGTTTTATCTGTACAGGATATAAGAACTATTGTGATTCATTGTTACATAAGTAAGCAAGTAGGCTGCTGCACAGAAATCGAACTCAAACACACAGTGTAAATTAGTGATGTGTTGGCATACTTGTTGATGGCTTTTTCTGAACTTCATCTGCCAAACTTGTTTTCCACAAACTGGTGATGGTCTTGGCTTGAGTCAAAAAGGTAAGGCCTGCCTTACCATAGAAGTTCAAATCACCGTTAAAAGAACCTTTATTACCAGTAAAAGAGAAGAAAGGCAAAGGAACAGGAATTGGAACATTGATACCGACTTGGCCCGGTTCAATCTCCTTGGTGAACTTTTTGGCCAAAATACCCGATGTGGTGAACAAACACACACCATTTCCATATGGATTGGCGTTGACAGTTTCGATGGCTTCGTCTAGGGTATCAACAGCCATAACGCTCAAAACTGGAGCGAAAATTTCCTCCTTGTATGCTATATTATCAGCTTTGACATCTGTAAGGATTGTAGGGCCAAGAAAATATCCATTTGGGAAACCATCGACCTTGATATCCCTACCATCTAATGCAACGTTAGCACCTTCTTCCACTCCTTTATTGATTATATCGTGTGCTCTCTCCAATGATTGTTTCGAGATTAGTGGGCCTAGATCAGACGATTTGTTATAACCTGAGCCTGTGTTCAATTTTTTCGAGGCTTCAATCAAATCAGGTAACCACTCTTTGGTTTCTCCTACAAGCACAAGAACACTGGCAGCCATACATCTTTGACCTGCAGCACCGGCGAATGCGCCGACTGTGGCACTGATAAATTGGCTTTTATCAGCATCTGGTACAACAACAATGTGGTTTTTAGCAGCGAGATTGGCTTGCACCCTTTTACCGTTGCTTGTACCTGTCTTATATATGTAATCACCGGCCTTTGAAGAGCCAACAAATTGAATGGCTCTGACATGCTCATGGGTCAATAGCTTGTTGACAGTTGGAACTTTTCCCTGTACAATGTTGATGACACCTGGTGGGACACCAGCCTCAACCAACAATTCAGCAAAGATTGAACAGGCACCAGGATCTCTCTCAGATGGTTTGATAACAGCAGTGTTACCAGTAGCAATGACCAGAGGAATTGTCCACAACGGGATCATTGCTGGAAAGTTGAAAGGGCAAATTGCACCGACAACCCCTAAAGGTTCTCTGATCATCAATGTATCCATATCTGTCGCCACTTCTACATGGACACCTTGCAACTCTGTGGTTATGGCGGTTGAGTATTCTGCAACTTGCAAACCACGTAAAACATCTCCTTTTGCGTCATCAAAAGTTTTCCCTTGTTCCGCCACGATAACGGCCGCCAAACGATCGTGATTTAGCTTGATCAACTCCACAAACTTGAAAAGCAACGACTGTCTCTTCATGATTGACACTTTTCTCCAGGATTTGAACGCCTTGTGTGCAGATTCGATTGCTTGTTCCAATTCTGCGTCTGTTGTTTGAGGAACTTTGGAAATCACCTCCCCTGTAGCTGGATCATGGATATCGTACCATTCCGATGCCTCTGACTTTATGAACTTGTTGTCTATAAACAACGGAGTTAAATATGGCTCTGCTCCATGGGTGTGTTCCTTTGGGAATTCATTCACAGATGTATGTAAAGTAATCTCTTGAACCATTGTATGCTTCTCCGATTATCTAGTGTTATACTATGCTATTCTATATATGTATAGATGAATGTATATATATGTGGAACTATTATCTCAAAAGCTTTCATTTAATTTCTGGGGGTTTAATCTGTTTATATACCCGATTCCTTTTACCGCCGTTCTCTCCACAAATGTGTCAATAAAATAAATAACAAACATCATTTTTTTTGTGGAGGAGAGAATTACCGAAAAGAGACATGGCGCGGTTAATCCTTTTAGGTGGGTCTTTCAGTGTTTAGAGGTCAGTATCGCAGCGCAAGGGTAACTCGTGTACAATTACCTCGGCAATGGCTACGATGAGCCGTTCCGTTTGTTCTATCTACTCTTCCGAAGGACTGTTTAGAAATATGTAAGAGCATGCTAGGCAACAGGTTGTAACTTGAGCTAAAAGACAATAACTCCTTGTTTACAGATGAAACAGGCCGCCGGTTTGCTTCGGAGTCAATAATTCAGTCCTCCGACGAACTCCGAGAAGTGGCATGTATCTTTTTTTCTCTGATAGAATTCACACAGTACATACTTGAGATGCCAAGTTGCATACAAAAACTGAAGTACTTGGACAGTTACAATACAACTAGCAACTGCATGCCTATCATGTCAGTGCTCTTCAATTATGGCCCATTTTCCTTTCATATAACAAGAACGGGCGGTTAGTTCAGTGGTAGAATAAGTGCCTTCCAAGCACTAGGCATGGGTTCGATTCCCGTACCGCTCAATTTTTTTTCCTTTTCATACCTAGTTAAGATATGAATTTGATGGAGCTGGCGAAAAGAGCCTCATGAGGCCAATATCCGTACGCAAATTCTGAAACTAGTCAACATATAGGAATAAATACATTATAAATACATAATAAATACAAGAAGGGTAATCACACATGAGGATTGCTCAGCTCAATATGGTCTTTAGGTCGAACTCACCAGAGCCCCGTTCTATGGGTTTGGGCTGATTCGGACTGTGCTTCCATCCAATCATAAAAAGAACTCTGAAAGTGAGTGGAAGAGTACCATCTGGGTTCCCATGAAATGTCTTGTAGATTGCTTGGGCAGCTAGTAGAAGATCCTTTGAAAGAGGGTTAGGAGGATTAGAAATTGCATTCTGTTCACCCATCAGTTGAAGATCCTCCATAATCGCCACAATATCTGGGTAGTCCACAACGATTTCATCCACATCAATAGTTACCAAGTTGAAATTTGCCTGTTTCAAAAGAGCGCTCATGTCGGTAGTTTTGACTAATGGAGAGACACGAGGTGATATACCACCTTTCCTCTCCGATTCTGCCAGCTGCAAGGAAGTTCTCAGCTCATAGAGAGAGTCCTCAGAGATCATGCTTGCCAGAAGAAGCCCGTCTGGTTTCAGTACATCATTCAAGCCTCTTAGCACTGAGGGCAGATCATTCACCCAGTGCAATGACATATTAGAGATTACAGCATCGAAAGTATTCTTCTCAAACACATCTCTTCCACCTTCCTCTTCATCCAGTACCACTCTTTGGATATCAAGTTCATTGTTGAATGGCTTATCCTTCCAACGATTCAACATCTCTTCACAGCTATCACCCATGACAATCTGTCCATTGATACGCCCTCTCACTAGTTCAACGTCTTCCTGATCCCCTGAGCACAATTGATCTTCAAAGTTGCCAGGCCCGCTACCAAAATTTAGCACTTTGGGGAACTGTCTTTTTACAAATGTTAATCTTTCGATACTTTTACGGGCAACCTCATCTCTAAGATATTCAACGCTTTCTGAAGATGGGTTCGATGCTGCCTTTTTGCGTTGTAAAAGTTTCAACGTGCGATCAAAGACCTCATATGGCTTTGTAGCAAATCCTCTCTGTAGACTGGCTACTTTGAGAAGTTTCATTGAACTTCTACCGAGCATGAATACACTAGTTTCCATTATTAGTGGCTTATATGCTAATTCATAATCTTTTTTTTTTTCCACTTGATATTTTCATGAAGTCAGAATTTATCTACGCTCATGGTAAAATCAGCAATACAATGCTCAAAGCTAGACATGCAGGTATTACTTGTACGAGGAGACTAAGAAAAATATCGGGCATTACTCTGCCGAGCTTTTTGATCAGAAGGTTTTATTCAGATGGCTTAAAGAATCAACTACTTGCAAATATATCTTGTTGTCTCAATAAGCTACAGTTGACTGAAGTAGATAAACTGTCAAACATTATGACAAGCGTATTCGTGGACGAAGCAGTTGACGAGAAATTACTCATGTTGAATTCACCAATGATTACGAAAGGCGCACTCGGTAAGGAGAATGCAGATTTGATATTGAATGCATTATTGTTTAATATCAAGATCAAAGACTGTTTACCTAGATTGGACAGCTTGCTACATCTCGCTGAACGTCTCTCCCTTACAAACCCTGACTTTAGAACAATGATAAATTATAAGATTTTATTAGATGAGCTGCAAAAGAGACGATTTTATGACTATCTGACAGAAATACAAGGTAGAGAGATAGCTATATGGGAATTCTTCAACATCAACTTCAAGCCTTTTCTTACAATCAATAGACTGGAGACTTATAACCAGAAAATGACTGTATTTTTAGATTTTTTAAGATACATTGACCTCAAAAGTGATATTGGGGGCGAGAAGTCAGAAGATATGGAAATATTTCAGAGACTTCTTTATCCTACCTTAGTCAACATGATAAGAGACTCTATCTGTGTGGGCGATACTGAGTTTTCTACAGAACTGCTAGCAATATATGAAACCCAGTATCTCTCCTCAAACGAAACACATGAAAAGCCTTTATTTCACCACATACCTTCTGAAGATTATCATTCGTTTATACATTCTGTTATTCAGTATCCCAACAAGGAAATTCTCAAGATGTTGACATCAAAAGTTTTCATAAAAACAATGGATATTTCAAGAACGGAGAGAACTCAACTGCTTGAACTGCTTGCGAGATATGGTCTAATAGAAGAGTTCATGGCCATCTTGGATACCTCAAGTATTGATGATAGCGATCTTGCGCTACCGGTAATAATTGAACTGCTCTCAAACCATCTGAATTATCCTGATCTGATGAAAATTTTGGATAATCTACTGGACTACGATCAGTTTTCTAGAACATTGACATACAAAGACTTCTTCTTTCTTAGTAATTATTTGAGAGATGAGATCACAAACAACTCTATTACTCGTAAAGACTTTACACCCTTGGATTTGGATTCGTTATCGAAAAATCTGAAGTTATCAATCCAAAGAGTTGATATCACGAGACAGCTCCAGAAGTATGAGATGATAATCAACTGTGAAACTCTTTCGGACAAAGTGAAAACACTTTTCATCAATTGCTTACTGAGTTCAGTGTCCTCAGTGACTAATAGCACTGGTGTGATTCATTTGTACCTGAAACTGCCTCTACATTTACTCAATGAAGAAAGTTACGAAATAATGCTTTTTGCCTTCACAAGAGGTGACTTCAGTACACACATTCTGAGGGTTTTAAACCTATGGGATTTTACCAAATCCAAGAATATGTTGAATATGAGAGGAATAGAGCTCCTATTGGAATTTGGAATAAAAGCATTGGGGGAAACAGAGAATTTGATCTGCTCCCAATATGCAGGTCCTTTTCTACTGACAGTAATCAATGACTGCTTTGAGAAGTTTGATAGCCTTAGTGATAAAATGGTATACATTTTACGAGAAAGTGCAAGGCATATCAAAAACAATGTAAACAGTGACTCTACAACTACATCATCGAAAACTTTCAGAGAAATTTTGTCAGACATAGGTGGACTGGCTTCCACCGTTGAAATAAACCAATACCTAGCTCAATTGAAGCCAGCTGGAAGAATTAATCCGTCTCTCACAACAATGAAGTTCAACAAATATGATGTCAAAGAATCTAGAAACTTAAAGAGAACTCAGTCAGTCTTCTGATTTGAGCCTATTATACAAGTCATATTTGATGGAGTTTTTTCATGTGTTGTACTGTACATATTAGCATAACGGGAATCATTCTATTAATAGAGTCATTCCATCTAAATAGAGTCATTCTATATAAATAGAGTCATAAAGGTTTTTCAAACCCAACTTACTATCACAGGCCCATTCTGTATTCCTCAGGGTGAGAAGTGCATCACTGTATTTTCCCGGAATGCTAAAACTTAATTCTTGATATATCGTAAAAATCTCTTCACTAGCCAGTAGACGGACATTAGGAAGTGGATTATTGCAGCATAACCAACAAAGTCTCTTGAGAGAATCCTTGTGCCCTGAAACTAAGTATAGTTGACCGAAAATTTTCAAAGCACTTGAGAGTTTAGTAAGATTCTTAGTATTCAGATGAGCATTGTAGACGCGTACATAAAGACCATGTACGTTAAAACCATCAGGAAATGTGATGTTCAGTTGCAAAATTCTAGATATAAATTCCAAACTAAATAGGGCAGTCTTCTTCACTCTATTCCGTCGAGTTAATCCTAAAGGCTTCATCTGACTTGGGTCGTACTTGATCAGAGAAATGATATTCAAAAGGGTGCTCTTCTTCGATTCATTATCTAATTTATTGTAAAACTTGATAAAAGATCTAAGGGCTGAGCTCATCAACTCATCTGTAGATCTAATAGCACCACCAGTGAATACAAATCCTTTCATAATTTCAAGGCTCAACTCCTTATCTATTATGAAGTTTGATAGCAAATTGTCAAAGAGTTTATCAAAGAATTCTTCGTGTTTTCTTGTTTGAAAATCCTCATAGGTATAACCTTTGACACCTCCAAATTTCAATAAAAGTTCAATGGACCTGAGTCTCAATGAGTCAATTGGTTCAAATGACATCCGAATAAGTTTGAATTGGATGCTTTTTTTGAGAGCCAATTCATTCCGGAACTTATCTATATTATCATTTATCAATTCGATGGTTGACCTTCTGATTTTACTTCCTACATCACCTTGCTCAGAAATGGTATAGTCATCAAGTTTTTCAACCAGTGTCAATAATAAATCTTTTGATAACACTTCTTCATGTTGGATAAAATAAGACATAGACCCAATAATTTGACTCTTACTACTGGTGCTGATTCTATTGTCTTCTTCTAACAAGGTAAGAGTATCAGGTAAAATTAAGTGAAAATTCTTCAAATATGGGATACAAACAGATGCAGTAGTAACGTCTAGTCTGATAAAGTACAACCATTTTTTTAGGTCATCACTTGTGAATGTGAGTAGGGGACAAATGAGTTTCAAATATTCCAATAATGAGGGAGTTTCACTTTTGATCAAATCAAAAACATTTGACAAAAGAAGGTTTTGCTTCAATAGATCACTTTTTCCAATAATGTGCAGGGCGTATATGATTTGCAAATATGACTCCATAACAAATGGCGAGTTTTTATGATGGTCTATTACTTGCACATCAACAATATCCCGAATTGCATCGATATGAGCTGAAAAATCTCCGCTGTAAACTAGCAGAACCTCTGAGAGGCCTATAAATGAATTTGGTGTTTTCTCTTTAAGACTCTCTTTAAAAATAACAATGTACTTCTCAATGACTTGTTGATCTTGCAAGTAATATTCCTTGAGAATCACAACCAGTGCTTTTGCGCTTAACTTCACCAGTTGATGATCTAAGTTGTTTAAGACATTCTTGCCCAAAAACTCAAGAAACTTTTCTCTCAGATCAGGAAAAACTTGTAGAACTTTCAAAGGAATGTTGAAGTAAGAAGCATGCAAAGAACCGAGTTCCACAAAATCCAAAGCTTGTAAGAGTTCAATGTTTTTGGATGAGTTGACGATCTGTGATTCCTGGGGATATATTAGTTTCCAGTTTTTGTAACCATGTCGGCCCACCAATTCTTGTAATGCTGCTGTAGATGATCTTCTGATCATCAATTCTTTATCATAACAACAGCATAATAGCAAGTTGATCAAAACGTCCTGAAACGTCTGCGAATCGATATCAAGGGAAGTTCTTGCTAAAGCCCAAACTATATAGTTAGAAGCATCTCGAATATTAGCACCAGAGATGTAAGTAATTTGAATCTGCTGAAAAAAGAGTGAATGAGACAACGTGTAATTGATGCCTTTTAAGCCACCAGAATCAACCAAATCCCTGTACAGTAGTTCTGCTGATATCAGCAAATGTGTATGCAAAAGATCTGCGTCCACCAACTCCATATTTTGTTTAGTGAAATGCGCCTTAGTCAAATTCAATATATCGATCATAACATCAATCCCCAAACAATCATCAACGTTAGTCAACAGCTTCACGAGCTTTCTTGACAGTACTGATCTTATGGCTGTGGATTTATTGTTCATATTATCGTAGAAGAAATCAAGAACTTCTTCCATTTCATCTAAAGAATCGAGTTCACTCAAATATTTTGCAATTTTACAATAGATTTTGAGCAAGAACTCTAGTATGATATTATCATTCTTCGCATTATGTTGGATTTCCCTCAGAAAGGAGTAAATCTCAGGTATTTTAGGGATCAGTTTCATCTCATTTGTATCTTTCTGCAAGAGGATATTCAGGATCTGTAAGTAACCATATCTCACATGATTGGGGAATGATTCATAATTTGCAATTAGAGTATCAATATAGAGGTCTCTTAACTCTTCGCAGTCAACTCTCGCTATTACGGTGCCTATAAGCCTACAACCTAACGACTGCAGTGGCCCAGAATTGGGCTCAGTTATAACTGACATTCCGATTTCATATAATGACTTCTTCGTCCCAGGTCCAAACACCTTTAGATCAAATGGTATCATTGATAGCACGTTAAGACAACAAATCAACAAGTAACGCTCATGCCAGTTTAGTGTTCTCTCCTGTCTCAATGATGCAATAACACTTGGAACCAGTTCAACCTCAGTCTTCATATAACTTAGCAGTCTTTTTACACCGATGATTTTACCAATATTATAGAAGATTTCACATACGGCTTGTGTATCACTATCATGTGATTTGTCAAAATAAGTTTTGAGAAGTATATCCAAATAACTTGCAGTTTGTTGATCTAGTAGCTGTGGGCATGGCTGGAATTGATCTAAATCTTTCAGCACCTGTTTCAATTCAAACGAAGGATTGGCTGCCTGGAGCCATTCAAGATGCAAGAGAATACGCGAATGGAGCTCTGGAGCAATTGGTGTGACAGTTAATTCGTCATTGTTCATCTTATCTCCCCTTCCAGCTCAGTATTATTTATGAATCAAAAAAAAAAAACGTATTTGTTTTTATTTACAATTTCGAGAATTGTTTTTATTATTTCCCTTGAGAATAATACTGCAAAGAATCTACAAAAGAGTTCAATTCATCACAAAAAGGTTGAAATATCTATTATTCGTTACGTTAATAAAATCCTAATCTTCAAATCCTGCCCATTCGCCCTCCTCAGTATTTTTCGTGGTATCTTTTTGTGGCTGTTCTTCAGCCATTCCATTACTTTCTTCAGAGTTACTTTGCTTACTTTCTTCTTTGTCGTTTTCTTCAGTCTTTTCTTCAGATCCCTCAGTCCTTATCTTTTTCCTTGGTCTTTCTTCATCTTCTGGAGGTGGCACAAACCATGGAATTTTACCTCTGTTGAAATCATTGATTACTAGTTTCGCAATACCCTGCTCGTCAGGTTCACCACCTTTCAGTAATCTACCATGCTTTCTAGCTAACAATTCAATAAATTCAGTTGAATCGTTCCAGCCTTTGATCTCATATGTTCTCTCTAAATGTGTTCGTTGACATCTTTTCAGAATACCTGGGATATACTGTTCTGCATGTGTAACATGTTCAACTCTGACAACTCCTCTAAACAAAATATCTTCTTGAGAATCCTTTGATGATGGTGGAACAATACCAGGACAATCAATCAGAAATATTCTTTTCATCAATGTGATATATTGCCAAACTTTCGTCTCTCCTGGAATAGGAGCAACAGTACAAACTTTCTTTTTTCTTAATGTGTTGATGATACTGGATTTACCCGTGTTTGGATAACCGATAAAACCAACAGAGATTTGCTTTCTGTCAGAATGCAACGAAGAAAATTGACGCAAAAGTTGAATCAAAGAACCCTTACCAAAGGAGTTGGTAATGGATGCATGGAACGCAATAGTGGGATGAAATTTGGATAAATGTTTAACCCAAGCAGCCTGTTTTGTGAATGTTAGTATATGTTATTCTATGGCTTGTTCTGTGAGTTAGATGATTTCGAGGTTTCGAGGCCAAGAATTGCAACACAGATTAGCAAAACTGAATGGTCGAACTGGTAGGGTGGTATCTGCTATATAACTATATATGTTAGAGTCTTTACTACGAACATCCTCAATTAGTTTTGTGAAACACGAAACTCAGAGTTCAACTCATAAGACTTTCAGTATCTCTATTAGAATTAACCAAAACGGCGATTCTTAACCCGATTAGCCCAAAACGGACCATCAGATGCGAGATAGAGTTGTTCTTCCAAAGTTGTAACAGACAGTCTCCGTAAGTAAAGTTGATGATAAGTAATATCATCCGAAGTTTGCCTTGACTTAAATCTTTGGGTCCAAACCACCTTTCAAACCATTCATCATTTGATGCATACTCTGAACTCGAAATACAGAACGTGGTAAACTCCCACATGATACAAAATTAACTTACCGCAACCCAAGTTGGGACTAAATCACACTTGTTTAAAACGAAAATCAAATGCTTATGAGCAGCTTCCTTCTTGATATATTGTTCAACCGATTCACATCTAGTACCCAGCGGATCTCTTGCGTCCAAAACGTGTATGACCACATCTGAGGAGTCAATAACTTTATACAGCTCGTTCCAGATACGTTTTGATTGACCCTTATGAAAAATAGCTTCTTTAGCCTCAGCACTCCAACCGTCAGTATTGACAGTGCCCATCAAACCCAATGTAGTGTCTAATTCGGTCTTTTCCTGAAACTGTGTTTCGTCTTGTTGAGTCTGGTCTGCCAACTCCTCCAAACTGGAAGCAGCTACTCTTGGTCTTTTTCTTTGAGCTTTCGGTCCAAATGTATGTTCATAACTCTCTGTTTCTAAAATTCTATTAGTTGGAGAGCTTGTACTATCTGTCTCATTCAATAGTGACATGGGAAGTTTATTTCTTTTCAACAAAAACTGATATGAATCTTGTTTTCTTTCTCCCAATGCTTCTCTGAAATGGCTTAATGCGTCCTGAGAAATTACCCTAGTGTTACCAAACCAACGGCGATTAGGATCAACTCTGGCTGTTGGTGCTGCTGTATCTTGTAGAGCTGCTGCCTTTATTATCTCACCTGCCTTGTTACGAATAGCACGTCCTTGTTTGTACATGTTTAACCGCTGAACCTTTTTCGCATCTTTGTAGAAATTTTCTCCCTTGACTCGCAAATTACCATCTCTGGTATCACCCTCACGCACACGACGTTGCTTTTCTTTCTTTCCCGTACCCATTGTATCTAGATATCCAGGTAAAAGATCAAAAACTTTGTATTTATTCTTTGAATTTGTATGTGAAAAGAAGAAAAATTTTCCTAAAAACAAATTTTTTTCTGACATGAAAAAAAAAAAAACTAAAAAAATAAATACTTGAGTTCCGGCTCATCGCTTAGTCATCACGTTAACAGGTTAAGGTCGGAATTATGATCTATATTATCAGTGCATATACACTATACTATGTAGATGAGATGAGTAGGATATCAAAAGACATTGGAGAGAACGCTGTCAAGCTTCTCGTTAGTAATTTCCTTTTGAGAAGTTTCCCCATCAGCTCTTTTAGTTTTGACCGATCTTTGTGAAAAGTTTCTGCGGATTTTCTCCTCCTCTTCCTGCTTTGGTCTGGACTTTTGAATACTTTGAATCATCTTAGATTTCTCAACGTTGGAAATGAAGGTCTTGTTCAATTTCTTTGCTTGCTCAATCTCCATCTGTAGTTTAGACTGTCTCATCTCGTTTTCTTTTGAAATCTGAGCAGTTAGGTCTGCCCACTTGAACCCTGAAAGGTATTTAACATTCATTATATCGTCGTAGTAGAAATTACCTTTTTTACCACCAAGTTTGTTTCCGTTCAAGGTTTCGGCACACATCTTAGCATCTTTCTTTTTGATAAACTCTGCCCACCCTTCTTCGTAGCAGATCTTCTTGTTACCTCCATTTCTAACACGTTGCTTGTGTTTTACTGCATCCTCTTTTTTGAGAAATAATCTGTCCACTTCACCGAATCTGCTCAGTATCTGTCTCATTTTGGTTGGTTTCATATATGGAGGGATCTTTGAAAGGTATATCACACCAGTCTTGCCCTTTGGCTTTTTGTTTTTGTGTTTTAGCAGCTTAGAATTTCTGATTAACTCGTTCCAGTTCTTTTCCTCTTCAGATATTGGCTTCTTGTCCTTTATTTGTTTTCTCTCCTGACCTGTAGTACTCTCATCCCCACCCCCATCATCACTGTCGCTGTGACTGTCGCTTGCGAATGCATCATCAAACGATTTTTTGGCGATTGATTTAGATTTAGTTTGTGGTTCATCATCTTCCTGTTCTTCAACATCGCTTTCATCTGAGTTCAGGGCCCTTGATGCACCAAAAAATTCTTCATCGCTTCCGAGATCATGAACATTTTGTTCATCATCGCTTTCCTCAACCCTTGTAAATTTGTCCATTGTCATAAACCTTTTGCGAGAGAATACTAATGAATGTAATCTAACTTACCAGATATTTCATATATAATTTTTTTCTTTACAGAAGCAGTCATGTGACTCGATGAGCTACAGCACGATAAGAAAACATGTTTACGTTAATGCATTGCTGACCTTTTCTACTATTTCTCTATGTATACTACCGTCTAGGAGGGTGGATTTTCTGCTTTCCAAAACCTCACCATCTTTAAAACTATCCACCATGATGGATTTACTCGATGAATGTCTCAGTAGTCGATTGGCTATTCGATAAATAGCCCTTCCACTTATTACAGTATTCATCAATGAACTTATAAATGAGCACAGAACCAACACCACTAGAAACACCGATAGTATCTTGAAGTATAGGGTGGCATCCACCGAGTTTCGTAGCACCTCATCATCTGGATGGAAAGTTAAAAGTAAAGGTAACTTGACCTTGAAAAGAACAATAGTTGAACTTAAATTCAATGATAACGCTATAAGATGCAACACAGTAGCAATCAAGTGTGCCCTATATGATGCATTGTTCGGAATATCCACAATACCAAACGGTAGTAGAACTAATGAGACAATAACTGTGTACAGTGTTAAAATACCAGTATTGACACAAATTGCAGGACGGTTGGTGATTGATTCCGTTGGAATAGTAAAAAACATAGAGATGTACTCGGTGAACACGCACAAGTAGTATATATTGAAGCACCTTGTCAGCCACTTTGTAGAGTACACATCTGAAGGTCGAATAGTGACATTCGGTGCAATGATATATGCTGCAGTCATAGGTGCATTTCTTGGTCTGCCGCCAACATTACGGTCATTCACCTCATTAGACATATTTATAAACTGTGCATACTCCTTGACCAAGTAAGTTCCAACCACAAAATTTTTTTGTGATATTCATTCTTTTCCCTCAGCTTAGTATCAACCACAAAACTGTATAAAATCAATTGACCTCATCGGGAAGACTGATTCCCGTTAATTTAGAATAGAGCCAGCGCTCTGCTCTACAAATTGGCGACTGAGACCGTTCAACACCGTCATATATCCAAACTGACTGGGAACCCATCATATTGGCCATTAGCACATCAGTAAACAGCCTGTCTCCAACTATTGCAACCTGTCCAGGCGATTTTACAGATGTGTGTTTGTAGAAGTAATCCATGATCTCGTTGTAGCATCCAGGTTTCTTCGTGGTGTGACGGAGAACCTTCACACCCATTCTTTCTTCCAGTAAGGCAGCTTGCTTATGACCAACATCATCATTCGTCCCAGCAGAGTTACTCACCACTAGCAGCTGTGCACCTGGGTACTCATCCCGTAGTTGACTCCACTTCTTCTCGTACGCCGGCCACACTTTGTCATCGTGAGCCTTAGCAAAGCAATTGTCTTTATCCAACACAATGGCCTCGATTTTATCAGACGTATGAGCCATCACCAAAGGAACTGGGAGTTTATCAAACGATGCAATGGCCAAATGTGGTAAACACAATGAGGGATTCAACAGCAATCGAAACACATTTATTGTGGCACTCACGTTCATATTATCCCTTACTTGATAATCTCTGTCTCCCCTTTAAAGGCTCACTAAATTGCCATTGTATTCCACATCATAATGGAGATGAGCTTTTTTTTTTTCCACTTTTTTCTTGAAAAAAAAATATGTCCATTCCAACATTTCATCAGTTGTAGTCGTGAAGATATTATTGTATAAACGAGGATTGAAATAGAGAGGAGCGAAGAGAGATGACATCCCGTGTACAGAACAACTCAACAGGTAGAAAGAGCAAGAGCAAGAACACAACGAAGAGTACAGGAACATGGAAGCCGGTATTTGCAGAAAACAATAGTAACAGTAATAGTAATAGTAAAATTTCATTGAGTAACGGTGGTGGCGACGTGGAGGAAGGAGACGATTTGTTCAATGAGAATAAATACTGTGTTGTGTGTGCAGAAAAAATAGTGTTTGCATCAAAGTCTCCTTGTAATCATACAACATGCCATGTGTGCAGCTTTAGACAACGTGCTTTGTATAACAAGAAAGCCTGTTTAGTTTGCAGAACGGAGAACGATGACTTGATATATACAGATCAGTTGAACTCAGACTATCAAGATCTAAAACCTGGGGCCAAGATACATAGTGAAAAGTATTCAGTGTCCTTCACTTCTCAAGTTGCACATGACACCATTTTGGCACTTCTTGAGTTTGGCTGTGTGAAGTGCTCGTTTGTTGGCTCTAATTTACATGAGTTGACAGAACATCTAAAGTCTGTGCATGACAAGTACATCTGCTCACTATGTGCAGCACACAAGAAGGCGTTCCCTCGAGAGCTTAGTATTTACTCGCAGAAACAATTACAGACACATCTAATCAGAGGTGACCAAAATGATGAGAATTTCACTGGGCATCCTATTTGCAAATTCTGTAAGGGAAAAAGATTTTATTCGACAGATGAGCTGAATGTGCATTATAGAACATCTCATGAAGAATGTCATGTGTGTAAGACTATAGATTCACAAAACCCACAACACTTCAAGAATTATGAGGCTTTGGAGGATCATTTCAGAACCGATCATTATATATGTACAGTTCAAAGTTGTCTTGACAGAAAGTTCGTTGTGTTTGCAGATGAGTTTGAGCTCACAGCGCACTTAGTAACGGAGCATCCTACCATGTTTGGGAGTAATTTTGTCTATGGGTCCAATAAACCGAAATTACACTCACAATTATCGACATTCGCCCCACCACCAAAGAAACAATCTCAACAATCTAGTTCAAATAAGGATGCTGCTGATTCCATTCAAACGAAAAGAATGAGGTTAGAGGAAAGAGCTAGACATTATGCTAATTATGACAATGATAAATTCAAACAGTTCAAACAACTCAACGCAAACTTTTTAAGTGATCTTCTCTCTGCGGATGACTTGAAAAAATCTTATACTAGGATATTCGACTCCAATTCCGCAGAGGATATAAATCTCTTACTTTTTGATTTATGTGAAACTTTACCAAAGGGATCTCCACGATATGTGGACCTTAACTCGTTAGTTGTCCAGCAACAACAAATACTGAAAACAAAGGATGATGAAATGTTTCCTGCATTGTCATCATCTTCTAGCAACCTTAACTTGTCCACCAGTTGGGTGAATACCTCTTCGAGCGCAAGAACCAAAAAGCAATTGCAGAAGAAAAGTTCACTACAAGATTTCCCACCGTTGGCAAAGAAAAAACCCCCAGTCTTCAGATCACCTCCATCTAGCTCAAATTCTTGGGCCACTAGTGTTGGAAGCGTTCCAACAAAGATGGTGATACAAAAGCCAAAAGCTACTGTTACTACCCTAAAGCCCTCCAAGCCAGTTCAAATTCCAAACTACTTAGAATCAAACAAATCGAAACAGATATCAGCTCCAACTAAGACAACGAAGCCATTGAATGATCGCTTGTTTCCTGCGCTACCTACAAAACCAAAAAGAGTCATACCTAGAGTCAATCCAATTCCCAAAGGAAACGGCTCGTGGGATACAAGTGAATTATCTTCTGCCTCTAGCTCCAAATCAAACTCTGCATTGAGTTTGAACTCCTTGTCAGATACCTTGCCGAATGTCAATAGTTCTAATGGAAAGAAGCAAAAGAAACAAGTATTATTTCAGACTGGTGGGAGACAGTTTTGAGACAGTTTTGAGACAGTTTTGAGACAGTTTTGAGACGAGTTACAAAGATAGAAATACATTTTGAAATCATATTTTCTGATCATATATATTTCATTTCAGAGGAAGTAAACTCTGCTCAGTTAGATGTTGTCGACATAATGGACATTCCGGATGTTCACGACTCCAATCACTGATACACGTCCAACAAAATACATGGCCACATGGCGAACAACTTGGGTTGACCATGTAAGAGAGACAAAGCATGCATTTTCTTGAATTTTCTGGAATGAATTTCATAATTTTCGGGTTGGAAAGATCTATGTCTTGGTGATAGTAGTCTTGATTATCATCATGCGGAATCCCATCAATTTGAAAAGTTTTCTCTCCTTTCTTTTCAACGAGGCGTTCTCCATCTTTTTTATCTTTCAATTTTTTAGCAAGTAGTTCATTAGTTTTCTTGATAATCTTGAAGAAGAACTGAACGAAGATCAGCCCACCGAGCAGTTCATAGCCCCCATTTGAAACATGTTCATTCTGCGATAGTTTATGACCAAATGCATATCTTAAACCGAAAATCCTTTTTGATAGATTGTAGTATGAACCGTTAATATAGAATAGTGCCAAGTGCAAATTCATCAATGTGTCAAGAACACCAGTGTATGACAGATTTTTTATCATTCCAATCCATGAATTATCGTTCTTTCTCGTTTCTTCATCATCACCGTTGATTCTCCGTTTGGAGATTCTTGATATGAGGTAAGGAAGTAAAGCATATGACAGGATAAATCCAATCTTGGATTTCATGTTTGGTAGTTTACGCCCACTTCGGTCAACATATATCAGATCAGTATATTCTTCTCCGAGTGTTCTTGATCCAATGAGCGTTGTAAATGAAAGATACAAAGCTTTTGCTAATACAGTAAGTTCCTCTGGGTGTGTGTGGATGAAACGCTGGCCTGTGATCTGTAGTTAGTATCAATACAAATATTTCAAAATAGATAACCACTCAATCAACCCACCTGTGAATAACTGTAAAGTTTCCTGTATCTTGCCTCTCAAAAGTGATTCGATATATGAATCTTTCTGGTGGGCCCTCACTACGGTAGACGACTCGGTTAGTAATTTAATCAATCGAAAAAGCATTTTAAAACGATACACACCAATATTTGGAGCATCCCCAAATGGTAGCAATTGTTTTCCTCCCTTGTTAGGTTTTGTTTGCCTTCTAGAGCCTGAGTTCTGAGGTCTCTCCGAAGCTTCAATTAACATGGTCGATCAAAATACAAATGGTGTTTATCACTTGTGAAGAAACTCGCAGCTAGCACTGAATAATTGAAAGATATTCTGAGTTTTGAGTATTTCTTTTATCGTAGTTTTCGTTTTGCCGAGGTATGTTTGTAATCTATGTACGTGTATGTACCAGAGAAGGATATACTCCTTTATCATATCAGTCTACAGCTTGGGCTTGATAGATGCATATTGTGTATTATGAAATGTTTATAGTGAGGGTTATGCTCGTTTATTGTATATGAGTAGTACTGTAAAGTCTGTTTTGTCTAGATTATCGTGATTTTTCAGTGTTAATGGAGTATCAAAAATAAATTGAACACAGTTGCAAAGGATGGAGATGCGTTGCAGATGAAATGGATTGCAAGCTTGACCCATAGCTTGACGTGATGTTCAATGTGTTCTCAGTAGAAGTCAGGCCTTGCTGTGGATGAATACGGGAATTGGCGTTTGCTATTGCTATTATTAGGCGAGTTTTGCCTGTATTGTTGTTGGAAGTGTGGTAATGATTGATTGTATTGGTAATTCTCACGTGCATGAGTACTGAAAGTTGCGTTATGTGGAGATGCGAACACTAAATTGTTCATTCCTTCATTATCGGTTTTCATGTTATAAATAGCTGTACTTTTAGAGCTGCAATTGCCATTTGATTCCATGGTGTTGCAGTATAAGTCGTCACCAAACTTTGGGTTTGAATCTAATGCAGAGTGGCCTCCTCGTATGTCAGGTAAATCTTTGGAATATATATCCTGTCCACGAGGTGATGATCTTGATGATGATCTTGAGCCATGCTGATGTACCTCCGTACGGCAACCAGGTGCATATCCTGGTGAAAGATGCCTCGAAACATCAGATAGACATTCTTCAGTTTTGCCGTCAATTATAGGTATCAGCCAATCTTTGAGACTAACAATTTTATCGTAGTTTTCCTGATTATTGACATGTGATGTCTCTGTGGCATTTTTACCAGAGAAATGAAACCCATCTGACACTTCTTTGGACATAGCAGCTAGAGACGCATCCAGCAGCTGTTGTAATACTTCTGCATACGTCTTTGAAGCATTGTCGATTGTACCATAATTTTTCAACATTTTGATGGAGGAGTTCATGGATTCGAAAATCATTGAATGCAGACCTTCAAACAATTCCTTGATATCGCTCGAGTAATATACGCTTTTACTCTTTGCTTTTAGCAAAAGCACAAGTCCCATGATTAGGCCTGCATGGAAAGTTGCAGAAATAAGACCTAAAGGTTTGAAAGGATGAATGTTCTGATGGTAAACATACTCCACGATTTTGATCACCAATAATGAGGCTCTAACACAGGTTTGACTGAAGTTTTTCAGATGAGTATACTCTCCTGGATTTCCATCGTAGGTTACAAAACCAAGACTTAGGGAAACGATAAAGTGGAAAAACGGTCTAGACAATAAAATGATACCATGTAGATGACAGATGTGTGGTAAGAAGAATTTGTGATCCACTGGTCCTGCATAATTATCTGGATTCAAAGGTTTGATTGGATTCGCTAATGACTGGGTTTTCAAATCGACCGCTAGTTTCAAAGCTTCTCTCAAACTTATTTTTGAATTATAATATACTGTACGCAATACCCTTCCATTGAGTCGAGCAACTTCTAATAAGTGACTTTGAAAGTCTTTGATGAGATTGAAAGATTCAATATCGTCCCAATCATCTTCTGAAATCGTCATAGATCTTCCCAAATACACAGATGATAGCTTATCCATGATAAAAAGACTTCTAAAGATTTTGCGTCTGTGTAAAGTAGCTGCAGAATTCTCATGTGAGTCATTCACATGCTTTCTATTGAAACCATAACATTGCGCATATCTAATTGCTGTACCTAAAGAAATCCATGCAGTATTCTTTCTCCCTATAAAATGCAGATAGAAGAAACGCAACAAGTAAGCTTCGACATACCACATTTTCGAGTCTTCATTTCGTCCCTCAAGGATGGACAGTGCGGATTGATAGAATACATTAGGATGAATGAACTGCTCTTTGGGGAATGGGAATATATGACTTGAAAGCTCAACACTTGCGTAAATTGAGCTTATTCCAAAAACAAAGTTCAAAATGCATAAATCTCTCGAAGACACACTTTTTGGGTCAGAATATGCTTGTTTCAGTTGGCTCTTCAGCTCTTCATCATCCACTATATAAACAATATTGTTGGAGTTATTTGAGTATGTTTTTAGTAGATACTCTGCATACTTCCTAACAGGTAGTTTGTGATGATTCGTGATATATTCATCATCAACTGGGTTGACTGTGGCCACAGTTGCCTCAGATTCCAGAATATTATCAGCGATTGTAACTGAGCTTTTTTGATAAAGAGAAAGTTGATCGGGACCCAATGTCCTTTGAAAAAGATCCAATGTCTGTAATAAATATGAGCTTGGCGAGCTTTCACCAAAATAACCAGAACTATTGCTTTTATAACTAAAAATCTTGAATTTTGTGTCATTTTCAGCTGATGATTTCGATTCATTATTCGCCTCGATTTTACTTTGGACATTAACAGAAAAAGATAATGAGGGTAGTGAGGAATAACGAGTGACAGTGACTGCATTTTCTGGGAAATTTTTACTGTTGTTAAAAGAGTAATAATTTCGATGTGGGATAGGATCAGGTTCCGTAAGAGGACTAGATTTCTGTGATATTTCAAATGATTCCTGATAATTCAATTGCCTTACCGGAAAATATGGAACTTGTGCAGGAGAAGGTTGGTATGGTATGTGCTGATTGCGCTGGTATTGAAGAGGGATACCTGGAGGCTGTACAGGAATATGAATTGGCTGATGATGATTGGCATTGGTGTTATACATCATGATATGAGGCCGAAGATGTTGTTGTTGTTGTTGTTGTTGCTGCTGCTGCTGCTGCTGCTGCTGTTGCTGTTGTTGTTGTTGTTGTTGTTGTTGTTGTTGTTGTTGTTGTTGTTGTTGTTGTTGTTGTTGTTGTTGTTGTTGTTGTTGTTGTTGTTGTTGTTGTTGTTGTTGTTGTTGT